>JACAXG010000189.1:712041-731802 GCA_018881555.1 Amblyornis subalaris | reverse complement strand
CCTTCCTCCCTTCCTTCCTTCCTACCTTCCTTCCTTCCTTCCTTTCTTCCTTCCTTCCTTCCTTCCTTCCTTCCTTCCTTCCTTCCTTCCTCCCTTCCTTCCACCCTTCCTTCCACCCTTCCTTCCTTTTTTCCTTCCACCCTTCCTTCCTTCCACCCTTCCACTCTTCCTTCCACCCTTCCCTCCTTCCGTCCTTCCTTCCTTCCTTCCATCTCCACATGTTGCCAATTTTTAGGTTTCCTAAATTTCAAGACTACCATTTGCCCTTTCCCTCACTTTTTCTAAGTGCAACTAATAAAAAGGTGAAGAGGTGGAGAAGGGTGAGAGAAAAAAAACCAAAACAAAACAGATTTTGTGACAGTGATTCAATTTTTGAAAAATAATGTGTTACCTCTCAGTAACAGTCACATTGTAATACATTCTGTTACATTTGGTAGTATCAAATTATCAAACAATCAAAAAATGTTTGATTACTCATAACCGAAGAAATACTTTTTCCACATCAAGCAATTCGGCATTATTGTGGTTAAATTTATCATTAATTTTTAGGTGGGGAGGGCTTCCATTTTGTCCACATTTACACACTGCAGCTAATCCAGAGCAGTTTCAAACACACTGCAAACAGAAGCCACTCAAAGCAGCTCAAAGGGTGTGGTGTTTACAAAGGGAGTAAATCCAGAATTTTCTTGATCACCAGCAACAGAAAAAAAAGAAACCAGCCAAAGTCAGTAGGGCTTGAATTTGCACCAACTTCTGCTTCCCCAGATTGCCACTATGTAACTCAGCTGGAAAGAAAGACAAAGCAAGATATTTATGTATTATCTCAGACAGCTTTCAAAGGCATTGTAGATTTTGCCCATTTAGTGATGATTCCCATTCAAGTGGGTTTGAAACTTGACAGCCTTCCACTTTGGGTCACATTTCCTGAGGCGGCCCCAAAATGGAAATTATCAGATTGCACAACCCTGCTAGACCTGTTCCAGCTGTGGCTGCAACCGCTTGGCAGGAACACTGCAGTTTGGGAGCATGTGACAAAAAAAAATCCCAGATAATGCCCACGAAGTCAGGAAATGGCCATTTTCCCGTTGGAGAAGATCTCGTCAGGATGGTGGGCTCTGTATGTCTCAGGAACATGAACATATAAGAAATATGAAGGAAAAAAGTAAAATAAATAAGAATTAAGAATTTTTAGAAAGGATTATCAGTCACTGAGCATTATTTTTCCCTGGTTTTCCTCTGTTGTCTCCAGCAATCAGCATTTTAGGGACTGAGATAATAGTTACCTAGTTGCAATAGTCTTAAACAGCCTTTATATATGTCCCATGAATATATCTCATTCCTCAGGGAGTTCATTTCTACATTTGTCTTTCATAACATCCTGCAGAAAGGTGTTCAATTTTTAGAGAATCACACAAAAAATTGCTAAAGCTTTTTTTCCCTGCGTAATAACTAAGGCTAATAACTAATAATAACTAAATTAAAAGTTTGTCTTTAGTGTAGCTATAGTGAGGGATTATACTCCTCCAGTGAGGGATTATAGTCCTATAGGCTGAATATCATCAGGTTTCCTACTAGCCAGTCTTGAAAAATCTTTCCCAAAATCTTTGCAAATAGATATAAATTCGACTGTCCTGAACCAACTGCATTAATTATGTCACTTCCTGTTTCTTTTTCACACCATTTATGACTGTACTGAAAAGCGTGGATCTCTGCAGACACTGGGAGACTTTGAGAGACATTGTGAAAATTTATCATCTACTCCTCTTTTTTCCTGTCTTCTTATTCCTTAAGAAGATTTATGCGTTTATACCATTGCAGACCCATTTCACCAGGAGACTTCAGTCAGGGAGCAAAAGTTAAACTAAAACATTTCCTCCCCCAATGAAATCGAACATATTTTAAAATATTGAACCTTTTTTTTCACTGACAGGCAAAAACACCTTTGCCAAAGTGAAACAGCTTGGGAGACTTCAAACTCTTATGTGATTCCTCTATTTAGTGTCTGCACTGCTCATTTTTGGTAGGCTAAAAATTCTGCAGGAAAGGGATCTGAAGAGACACCTTCCCAGCATCTGGAAGTTTTGAGATACTTGGGGAAAAAAAGGCATCATACAGCAGAGGAAATAACAGAAAACAGTGAGACAAGTATGCAACTCAGTAAACAGATTAAGACATTTCCAAACTGCTGTCTGCTGATCACTGCTGGCCTTCAGGAGACTGCTAAATGACTACAGACCCATATTAAAATGCACGTCTCTTATCTCATCTCTAGAGTGTTTTCAATTACACGTTTGATGATAAGGCTGCAAAATCCGCAGGAGAAATGATGGAAGTTGCCTTAAAAAGATTGGTTCCAAACTAGGCTCTCTCACACATGTTAAATCTGGAGATATTCTGGTAACGGGGAACAGATTTCAGCTTCATCATTAAGTCATATTCTGTCTGAGAAGGAAATCACCAGAGCCATTAAATAAGGACTCCAAAAAGCATGTTGCTGTGTATTTGCCCAGCCACCATATTAACATGATGCATGGTTTCTTGTAAGGTAGAAGCTTTTTCATAAAGTGTTTCAGACAGACTTTTTTTCCTCAGGCTGGCTCTCCATATAATGAAATGTAATGATCACCATCTACACTCCAAAACCGCATTTAGGCCATGAAGGCATAATATTACTGTATTTTTTTAGGTAACATGAGCATGACTATAGCCTGGTCATTTTCTCACCATAAGAATTAAATAAATCATACTGAGAAATTATTGGTGCTCTTATTGAAATTCAAGTATCTGTTAAAACCTTGTGGTACAAATGGAAAGGTAACACCCTGACTGGTCACTGCAGCTCTTCCTACCTGAAAAACACCAGATGTTTTGCAAGAAGAACAAGCAGTGTCCTCGCTACATTTTTGCCACGACTCTACAAGGGAATGCCCTAAAATATGCCTTCAATAGTCCATGTGTTCTCAAAGAAGTTGCCAGAGAGTTAATTACATGAAGAATATGTATGTGAAGTGATTTCAGCCAAGTCCAGAGAGGCTTCTTTGGCTTTAAGCTGAAAGAGAAGAGATTCATATTGGATATTGGGAAGGAATTGCTCCCTGTGAGGGTGGGAAGGCCCTGGCACAGGGTGCTCAGAGAAGCTGTGGCTTCCCCATCCCTGGAAGTGTCCAAGGCCAGGTTGGACGGGGCTTGGAGCCACCTGGGATAGTGGAAGGTGTCCCTGCCCACGGCAGGGGTGGCACTGGATGGGCTTTAAGTGTCCATTCCAACCCAAATAATTCCATGGTTCTATGACTTCAGCTAAGCCAATAAAACCCAGGGCAACTCAGACAGAGTCAATACTCTTTTTAACAGCACAGATCACTCCGACAGGAGATATATACAGAAACACAACACAAATGTGGAAATGTGAAACTCAGGTTATAAGGAAGCACTCCTAATAATTCCAACCAGCCCCTACACTGTAACCAGGCAGAATAACACAAACTCTCAAGTGATTTAGTCCTAAACACAAATCTGAAGAACAACGCATTTCACACCATGTCTTCTGCGTATGTTCAGGTCTGACTTTGATGTATCAGCAAAACAAGCTCAGCACAGCAGATTCTGTGGGGATGCAAAACACTTGTGGCCCCCCTGTCTCTCAGGCCGATGTCACCGGGGCGAGAGGTGACAGGGGGCTGTGCTGGAGGGAAGGGAAGCCCACCTCGATGCAGCCAGCCCAGGCTCTGCAGCTGCAAAAGCAACAGGCTTGTCCCTGCTCCAGCGTGGTCTGTGCCCTCCCAGCCTCTGCCAGCCCCCCAGCCTCAGGTCAGGAGAGCTCCTTTTTGCCTGTGGTGCAGAGGAGCCTTGAACTGTCTCAGCGTGGATCCGAGTGCAGATGGAGCTGCTCCTGCAGCTGTGCTCCGGAAACCTCCAGGGGCTCCGTTTTCCCGGGCAGGTGCTCCACGAGGTGGGTCTTGCGAGGTCCTGCTTCACCCATGGAAAGAGGAGCTGCTGGGTTTGCAGTCCGAGCTGGGAGTCTGGGAAGGAGTGAAACTCAATGGGCAATCATCTATTCCAGCACACAATTTTTCCTCTGTTGAAGAACGACCTGTCTGTAGTCTCTGCCGTTCCTCCTCATTTTAAAGGGCTGGAAACTTTCCTCCCCCTCTATAATGCAGTCAGTCCATAAAGCTAAAGGAAAAAAAATTATCTATTGTCTTCACAGTGCTGCAAAACATGCAGAGCTAAAAAAAAATGCTGCTCCACATTGGGATGGGGAAAGAGAAATCAATTAAAGGAAAGGGAAAACATATGTGGATGTTTTGGAGAGGGACCCATTTGTTAAATAAGTTATATTGATAAATTAGGCATAAATACATTATGCAAACCCAGTAGTAAATCATGATCTGCCACACGTGTCTTTCATCCCAACTCTTACAAAGACTTTATAACTCACAAGCAAACCGGCACCACAAGAGACTGGGGGGAATTTGGCAAAATTTGGCATTATAATGTGTGCTAACCAGTGGGAAAACGTATCTCAGTTACATTTGCAGATTACATCAGACAGTAACTGGACCAGAGTTTGTAAGCAAGTGCTCACATTTTGCAGGATTTCTGCAACCACCGTGATTGTCTGAATAAGAAGACAAAACAATGTAAATAAGTGGTAGCAGTATCAGATGTAGACAAAAACCCAAAGTGACTGTGTGAATAAGAGGTAGGGAATGACTGACTAGAGATCAGTTGTGAATTCTGGAGCTGGAGGTTCTTCTGGGCCACAGCTGAACTTGAAAGTTGAAAAATCTGGGAGAGGTGGTGCTGCGTAGACAAAAAGGCAGAAAATAGAATAAAATTACTTCAGCTGCGTAAATCTCTATCATTTCCCCTTACATGCAAGAAATATAGTTATATCCAGTCAAGGAAAATATAGGCTAGGCAATAGGGAAAAAAAACCCAAGAGGTAGGTTGGCCAAGCCCTAACATACACTGACTAAGCATGTTGTTTAATCTTCAGTTCATAAGGTTGTTAAAATGAGTTTAGACTAATATTAACAGAAAGAGTTTAAATACTGTGTAGAAAACTAATTTCTCCCATCCAGACTTTATGAAGAAAGTACACTTTTCTGCTTCCTCTGGCTGAGACTAGAAGGACAAGCTAGAGATCTTGAAGTAAATGCATCTTCCAAAAGCAGGTTTCACAAAAAATTTCCTTCTGTATGTTGAATATCGGCATTTATGGGAAGAATTAATGCTTCCAATACATTCACATAAATAAAATACCTTTTGAGGTGATTTCTGAGTGAGGGGTGGAAAATCAGCAGGCCAGAACATGGCTGAATAATGACAGGGGGTGAGGTCTTAGAAAAATATTCGTTATTATTTTGCTGTGTTTGAATGACTCTCTTTCTTTTTTCTACTTCTTGACCTTTTACCAGGTGCCACCACAGGATGATACAGTTTATGAAATCCACTGTTTAGGAAACACAACAATGTAGAGCTACTCCACATGTGAGCCACAGCAGCAGCGACATCAATCAAGGCGCTTATTCCTGGGTTATTTGTACTCCTCGGTGTTTGAAAGGAACTGGCCTCCGTGATTCCCAACACCCCGAGCACAAACAAAGCTGTAATAACTCACAACTTAATGAAAGCAAACTCTGTATAATACACACAGACCCTGAAACTCGCAGGGTCTTTCAAGAGAAAATCTCAGTTCAGCCAAAACACGCAGACAAAAGAAGAGGTTTAAATCCCTTCCAGACGCAGAGGCATGAGACACAAGGATATGTTCTGTTTATTTAACAAGCCAGAGCTGGAGCAAGAGCCCTCACAATACAATTACAGTGGTAACAATAAAAATGCAGCAAACCAAGCCTTGCAGCCCTTGAAAGAGGGAGCCAGGGGCAGGATTATGGAACCTGCACACCCAGACGTTTTAATACCTATGCCAGACATAGAGCTGTATCATAATACGAACACAATAAAACATGAGGAATCTAAATCCAAGGAGCAGATGGAAAGGCAAAGCTTCTCTGGTGAAACTACTTTTCATTGGAGGCTTAGCTCCCAGCTTCATGTAGAGCAGCCATCCATTCCAAGTCACCCTCAGTTCATGGGCAGCAGCAGCTTGGAAATATTTCTCTTTCCTGTTCCATGTGTGAGGAGACACAGCATCAGATCTCCCTCCCATAGAAGAGACACTGTATTCCTTGGAGGATGTCAGGATCAACCCTGTGATGGCAACATCCACTGGCAGCATGGCAAACACACCAGGAAGGGCTGAGTAAAGCATATGTGCAACATGGGTATGTGAAGCCATTGCCCAAAAATATCTCCAAGAGACAAGTCAAGGCCCTCACACGAGAGAAGCTCTGCTGCTGTGACGCAGGATTTTACCCACAGCCTCCTCTCAGAGCCCTCTGCCAAATCCAGAGCTGGAAATGCAAAGCAACGACCACGGTGGGGCCGGGCAAGGTTTAAAGGGCAGCTGAGACAAATTAGAGTAACAGTCCTGCTTGCTCCTACACGATACACAGGGTTGTTTTACACCGAGAGATGTGAATCATAGAGAACCATGGATCAAAAGTTACGTAGAGAACTGTCACTTCAGAACTGCAGTGCCTTTGGTGGCTAGGCAGTGCCTGAAGAATGAGGATCTGATGGAAAACTACTGCTTCAGATGCTGGATTTCACTTTTGTAGGAGAATGCAAGGAGGGCATTTTTTACTGAGTCAGAGAGATTAACTCCAGAACAGCAACTGGCTTATAGGGCACTCCCATAGGGTTGCTTCAAGATCCTTTTTTAAAGATAAATGGCCTAATACCTCATTATTTCCATTTTGGCCTATCCTTGTGTTATTGTTGCATCTTACAAAAACTTACAATGAGTTGAATCCCATGGAAGAGAGTGAATGACAGCACGGAAAACTGAGTGGCACTGACTTCCATTTGAACAGGAAGCATTTGAAAGACATACTTTTATACAGCATACAGAAAAAAAAAGGAAGTGCAATGGGTTTGTGATAAAAACGTTGTTTCTTGGCATGGTTTCCTTGTCAATAGTACCAAATTACAGGCATTTTTAACACTCTGCTTGCAGAGACTTACTTTCAATGGCCCATATCTTGAGCTGGTCAGTTCAGAACTAGAAGCAGCAAGAAAGACAAATCATTTTCTCTAGTTCAGAGAGCCAGTAGAAACCAACAGTGACAGTAGCTGGTCTTCACAACGCCATCCATGCTGGACTGAGGGCTGAAGTGAAGAAGATCTTAATTTGCCACCACCCCTGGAGGTGTCCAAGGAAGGACTGGATGTGGCAGTCAGTGCTCTGGGGTGGGTGACAAGGTGGGGATTGGGCACAGGCTCACTGTGGCAGCTGGAGACTGGAGCTCACAGTGCGTCACAGAACAATAATATGTGTCTGCATATTTAAAGACCGTGCAAAATTGTACGGGGAGAAGATTTGGCCTCCCACCCCTCCGTGGGTTTTTTTGATTCTTCTTCAATTTCTTTCTGTTTTCCGTGCTCACTTTGCACTGGAGATGGCTCCTGCAGAAGCCATGGGGCACGCTGTCAAGTGGAGCTCACACACAAGGTCGTGTTTGGGGTACCCAGCCCTCCACTGCTTTAATCAAAAGGGGGAATTTCCTCTTCTCTACCGGTCAGCACCAGACCCAAGGAAGGCCTAAACTCCATGAGCCCTGGAGATCAAAAGAGCTCTTTCAAGAGGAAGAACAGCGGATAACCGTAAAGGAAGTTACAGCTGTTTGCCATTTAATGAAGTTAAATGCACATGTAAATGTTTATAGACTCCAGGCTGAACTCAATTTTTTTTTGGAAGCAAGGCTTTTGCAACATAATTATATACCCCACTATGTTTTCCTGGCGGATTGTGAGTTATGCATAATTCCTTGTGACAATCTGCAAAAGGGTCATGGATCTGAACAAGCTAAGACACCCCATTACCTGCCTAGTTCACATAATTATCGTGTTTATTCCTGAAAACAACTTTTATGGAAACCTATTACACGAAGACAATGGGTTTGGGGGTTAATCTTATATTTTTCCTCCTCTCACAGTCAGATATTGTTTGAAAACAACAGTCACAACAAGGAACCCACTCACATTTCTGGGTAGGGTCCAAGCACTCCTTGAAGATCGAATGAATGGTTTCCTCTAAGCAAGGCAAACTTTGAGTCTCTCATCTGGAAAATATTATGTGAGCAAAAGCTCAGGTCAAGTCTTACCTGCCAACTCTGAAACTGTTATCAGTTGATTTTTATTCTTTCTCATGGGAGAGGAAGCAACATACACACCTCTAACGAAGAGGCTGAAATGGTCTTTGTAACCAAGTGAGTGTAAAAGTCTGAGGCAGTTTACAAAATACCATAGAAATCTGTTTTAATTTAGTCAAACTCAGGGAAGAGATTTCACCAATCCCTTCCTCCAGTCTCTAAACTGTGTGTTCAGCTTAGTGGACTGACTCCATGTGCACTAAACCCAAGATGTTTTGCAAAGAGACCTCCAAGAAACCCCCACTGGCTCCCTGCATTGCTGCTCCCTGACTTTCCTGCAGGCATGCAGCTAGGAAGAAAATTTGCATAATAGGTTTGAGATTAGAGGCATTTCATGCTTGAGGAACCAGAGTGGATAGCAGGCAGCACCAAGGTAAGTGTCTGTAATCAAGTAATAATGATATAAGGCATCTGAGCAAAGATGACAGTAAATTTCTTTCCATAAAAGGCTGATTAATCCCAGTCAGAGCTACTATAGAAAAATCAGATGGGCCTCTGTTTTTCCCATTATATCTCACTCTTGGCTTCTCTCTTAAAGCTTTTCTGCACTCTGCTTTCTTGTGATTCCCCTACCACTGTGTGTCAGAGCCCGGGAGCTCTGTTTCTGGGTGAGGAAAACAGTCCATCATTCATTCCCACTGACTGCAGCAGTGAAGGATTGCCAGCTCCTACAGTGGCACTGGATATTAATGCCATTCCTGTAACAGAGAATGGGAAGCTTCTGGCTCCCAACACAGGCTGCATTGAAAGGGCTGCTGCAGCATCCATGTCCCAAAGGATGAAACATCTCAGAATGTCTGTGGGCCTCGTGCAGCCTCCAGCTCTGTCTGAGCAGCCTCCGGACACGCCACCGGACAGCCCCAGCCCTTGGGCCTGGCACAGCCCCAGGCCCAGGCTCAGCCTGGCAACCTGTCAGACCCATAACACGTTCTGGCCTTGGCCCCCCCTCCCAGCAGAAAGCACAGCCACCGCCCTTAGTCCGCCCTGAATTCAGGGCACAGGGCTCTCCACGGGTCTGCCGCAGGCACAGGGCTGCCCCAGCCTTCAGGCCTGGCACAGGCCCAGGCTACGCCTGGCACAGCCCCAGGCCCGGGCCTGACCTGACAACCTGTCAGACCGATGTCATAAATCGGATGTCATAAATCATCCCGACCTTGTGCCCCCCAGCAGAAAGCACAGCCATCACCCTCAGTCTGCTCTAAATTCAGAGCACAAGGCTTTCTGTGGGTCTGCCACGGGCACAGGGCTGCCCCAGCCTGCAGGCCTGGCACAGGCCCAAGCTCTGCATGGCACAGCCCCACACCCACATTCAGCCTGGTGACTTGTCAGACCCATAAAACACCCTGACGTTGACCCCCCCAGCAGCAGGCATGGCCACCACACTGTCTGCTCTGAGTTCAGGGCACAGGGCTCTCCGTGGTTCTGCCACGGGGACAGCTCTGCCCCAGCCGCACAGGCTGGCACAGCCACAGGCCCAGGCCTGGCCTGGCAACTTGTCAGACTCATAAATCATCCTGACCTTGACCCCCCCCACCACAAAGCATGGCCACCACCCTCAGTACGCTCTGAATTCAGGGCTCAGGGCTCTCCATGGCTCTGCCCACACAGCCAAGCGCCAACCCCAAACAATCACCCCAGCCCTGCAATGGAACGCTTCTCCTGGCCCACCCCCCCTTTCCCGCACCGGCTCCGTGAAACAAAACCCCCCTGTTTCTCTTTCCGTCAGACCGGGAGACTACAAGAGACATATTTAAACTCAGATAAAATAAAGGCACGTCCCTTATGGCCAAAGTGTAAGATGTCATTTAAATAAACTTTCACAACAAAAATCACAAAGTGCCCTGCTATAAATGGGTGATTCTTAACGCAGCCAGCGATCAACAAACTCACTTCCTAATTAAGTGTAGGAGCGTAATGAGGAACAGGGCACCCTTTGTTTCGCCAGCCCGTGTGAACTCCAGCCACAAGTCCCCAGACTCCCCTAACTCCTGCGTTCAGAGCTTGTAATTAGTACATGAGGAACCAGGTACTCCGGCAGCAGCCCCTCGGACAGTGGCTCCATTCAGCACCAGCCAGATGTGAGCAGCGTTCAAAGGGCGCCGACTGACTCACAGATTGCCTGGTGTTGTGTGACACCATAATCTCTGGTTTCCAGCCCCGCAATCAACAGCCACTGTCATTTTTAATGCATTCTAATTAGTTGGTAAGGTTTGCAGAGGGGTTCGGTGATGCAAGTACAGCTACTGCGCCAGGGGGTGGAGGACAGGTTGGTCACTGTGCCTAATATTTCCTAAACTATCCCCAACTTCATTACGTATTAGATATTCGTGCCAGTATGATGAAAATGGGATCAGGGCATGTGCAATAAGTTTAAGGAGCCTTCAAATGTGCATCTTTCAAACATCAGCCCACAAAATAAAAAGGAAAAATGGAAAAAATACACACAGAAAAGCATCACGATAAGCAAAAGTGAACCTCCACCTGAGGTACCAGGAAGCCTCCGAGGGAACCCCACTCAAACGTCCACAACTTTTATCCCTCTCTGAACAGTGAGCCACTGTTCCCTCAAGTATCCATCCCAGAAAATCCAACCTCTGAGGCAGCAGACAACATTCAGAGGTCAGGATCCACTCTCACCTCCCTTGCAGAGCATCTTAGCTCAAGGTTTTGGATGATCTCAGGAGCCTCATCTGGGCTGGCACCCACCAGCTAAAGAGCATATCCCCTCAACCAGTCAGTAGAAGGCAAAAAGGAATAATAAACTATTTTATTGAAAAGTAATACTCACACTATTTGGTGTAAACTGCTCCTCTGGCAGCAGGAAAATGGATTCCTGCTGCATCTGGCAGTTTTACTGCCCTCCAGGTAAGACAAGGTATGTGTTCACAGCCACTTCCCAGCCACACAATCAGAAGCTTTCTCTTCCTTTTTTTCTTTCTTTCTTTTTTTTTTTTTTTGTCTTTTCTACTAAATACAATTTCTCATCCAGGAGTGCTGTGATATTGCACTTAAAGAGCAGAGTAGCTCTCTTAAATGATTTACATAGGCACCAGCACAGCACTGGCTTACAAAGAGATGTTACAGAAAGGTTTGTGCAGCTTTCACAGACCTGCTCTGCTCTGAGAAACTATTGACACAGGGTGTGAAAGCGCAGCAGGTAGGTTAGTGATAATTACTGAGAATTGTTAACAAATTATGAACTGCAAATGAACCAAGCTAGCGAACAGACCGAGGGGCCACTGGCTATTACATGCTCACATTAATAATTTGCTGAATTACTTGGAATATAATAATAACATATTCAAATAGAAACATCAAGTTTGATTGTAAAATAGAACAGAGAGCAAAATTAGATTTGTTGAACGTAAATGGCACAATTTGATTGAATTCTACTTAATGGTGAAACAGATATAGGGGAGAACATTTTCCAAATCCATGTCTACATATCAGACACCATCAAAGGAAAAATCCTTTTTGAAGAAATAAATCTCCTGTTCTTATCATGTGTTGCAGAAGCAGCCCTGTACTCATACTTGCAGACAAGCAGGTCATTCATCCAGAAGCAATCTTTAAACTATGAAGCATTATCAAGTGGTTCATTCACTTTGTTTCTTTCGCAGATGAATGAGCTTGGGCTATCTCTGGAGTAATGTGGTGATGAAATCCTTCTTCATCTGGTCTGTGCCTCTCAGCCACCCAGAGATGAATTGTACTGCCCCACACCCAGCTGTCCCGGGTTAGTCTTAACTGCAGCCACAGCACAGGGGATCAGAAACAAAAGACTTTCCCAAACACCTGAACCCCACATCTGGATGGAGTCTGAGCAGGAGAGAATTATGAAAAAACTCACAGCTCCCATCCTGTGGCAAGACCCATTTATCCTCTTACCTAGGCATACCTGTGTCTCCAGCAGCTTTTCCCCAGTGATGATCTAATGATTAATAGCACAAATGTAAGGGTGGAGGGAAATGCAGTGATGAGGAAGACAGCTTTTCAAGCAGCACCTCTCTTCCAGGGAGGTGATTACATATTCTCCACTAAATGAAAAATGCTGCTTATTATGTGCTAGGGAACATCAGGCATGGCTCAGACACATTGCTTATCAATTTTCCTGGGTCAAAATCAATGTGAGGAATGGTGATGTCACATGGACATTATAGACTTTTTAACAATACTGATACAGAGGAATTATTAATGACCCACCCTCTGCTGTGTTTGACCTTGAAGAGACTGGTGTTTGCTCTCAAGGTGCTGGTTTGAATGTGTGAAAAGAGGTGGGCTGCAGGAGCTCATAACACATGTTTTCAGGATCTGACCTGCCTTTCTCTGGAAGGGTTTCCTCCTGCAGTAGTGGAGGGACATCAGAAACACACACCCAGTAATGGCAGCTGAGAGCACTGTGTGGGAATCCACGGAGCTGTCCCAGCTGCCACCCAAGATCACGCTGAAAGGAGCCTAACAAATAAACAGGAACTTCTGTTCTTTATCAAAAGATGGCTATCCCAAAATCTGGCACAGTCCTGCGTTCAGTACATGGTAAAAGAAAAGAAATTCCTACAAAATGAAACAGGCAAGGGTTTGTATAAATCAATGGGTCTCCACCACAGTGTTTAACTGATTTTCTTCTTGTCCCTTTCTTCTTCTGTCCCCATCACCTGTACATGTGATTCATATTCAATGGCTTTACTTGGTCCTGTCTCCTTTTTTTTTTTCAGTCTTTCCTAGAGTGGATTCTGAAATGTTGGCATCCAGGACATGCTTACAACTCACAGAAACGTAGAATCATCAAGGTTGGAAAAGACCTTCAAGATCACCAAGTCCAACTCTAAGACTGAACACTCCCATGCCCACTAAACTGTATCACAAAGTGCCACGTCCATCCATTTTCTGAACACTTCCAGGGGTGGTGGCTCCACCACTGCCCTGGGCAGCCCGTTCCAATCTCCAGACTGACCACTCTTTCAGTGAAGAAATTTTTCCTAATATCCAATCCACTTGATTCGTGCATTAGAAAAGCCAAAACTATTAAATATATAAAGCTTCCTTTGTGTTAACACCAGCACAGAAATCACAGACTTCTGTCAACCCATGACTGATTTTTATTATCCTCAGTGTTACTGTTGAAAACTACTGCTCAATGGATGTGGTTTTTGCAGGGCTGTATTTCCCTGACCAGGAATTCTTGAGGCAGAAGGAAATCTCCATCCAAGGTGCTTGGCTGTGTCAACATCACCCTCCAATGCCTGTCCATCCCATCCCCTCCGGAGCAAGCAGCAGGCGTGGGCTCCCAGCTCAGTTTATCCACAGAGATTGATGGATCTCAGCCACCCCTGTGGAGAAGCCTGGAGGCATAAAACGCAAGGGGAAGGAGGCATCCCTGAGCTGGAATCATCCTGCAGCAGGCTGGGGTGTGCTGACAGGCAGTAGCCGGGAGGAAGCCGTGGTTATTGCTACGTTAACAGGTCTCTCCATAAATCCATCATATTCGGGCGGTCCTTATGTGACGTGTGGGAATTCAGATGGGCGGAAAACAGGAAATACACACCAACAATAAAACTGGGTTTTAATCAAAAACATACCTGGTGAGAGAAAGGAGTGATTTCAGCTCGAAGAACTGCATGCAACGCCAAGCTTGGCTTTTTGAAATGAGCCACAGCCGACTTTAAAGATCAGACCAAGAACTGATGCCACCATGTGAAGATAAAATCCCTGTCACAGGCTGAACCACAGCAAATCTGAACCAAATCCTTATTGTTCCAAAGGATGGTTGCAACCTAATTGAAGAAGACACAATTATGTTAGTAATTATTTCATTTAATTCACTTAATCTTGCATTATTGAAACTTCTTTTGTACAAGGCACTTTGAAAGCTCCATAATCAAGAATGGCTTTTAGAAATTAAACATTAGCTGTTAAATGTAGTGCCAAGTATTTGCTCAACTGATTTCACCGCTGTCATTAGTGGGAAAATGCCACTAAAACTTGATTTAAGCCATCATCAACAGAACCATATTCAAAAATGACATTTTTTAAAGGGCATTTTGTGAATCCCAGTTAGTGCCTAACTGCAGCCCACACTTTGTTAATTTCCACATTTTAACACACGTAGCTACTAATAAGTTTGGGGCAGGTTGGCCACTCACAGATGCACTTTGCTGTAAAAAGTTCATTATTATACCCAATACCACAATATGACACCCCCACCCAAAAAAAAGGGAAAAGTAGAGAGGAACAAGGGAAGAGACACAGAGAAGGAACAGAAGTGACGGTTTAAGGTAAAATGAGATGTGAGTCAGGTCTTCTTGTGATCATGTCTCCCAAAGTAGCTTCTATGGTGAGTGAAGAGCGTTGTTCCCAATACTTGAGATTAATTGATCACTAATTTAAACAAAATATTGTTAGTTCTCAGTGATCCTGTAATCACAACAACCATGCTAATGAGTCACACTGAAGGCACCAGAATCTGCAGAACTGCATCTTCTCACTGCCTGCTAGGATTCCTGAAGGAAAGCCTTACTCTTTCAGGCTGTTCCAGCTGTATGACTAGACAAAAGAGAGAAATGCAGAAGCACAGCTGGCATGGCACGTCCTGCTTTTACATGACAAGTCCTATCTTCACACGATTTCAAACCATTAACTGATTATGCTCCCATGAAGCATCTGGTTCAAGAGCTGTGAGCTGCTGTTCCAATGCCCACAGTAACAGTCATAGGCCCCAAAAGACTCAAATTAATGATTTTCTGAGGATTTATGGGAAGGCGTCTTTGGTCAAAGACAAATGTCAAAACAATCATATTCTTCCAGGTTTTCTTACATTCACACTTCCATCTCCCAAAAGGCTGAGGGTTCAATGTCTTCTTTCAATTTAAAGAATGGCCCTTTTAATCAAAACGGTGTATTCACAACATTTTGGGCCAAGAAAACTAAAACACAGGGTTGTTTCCTGAATTACTCACTCCCACCCATAAGGGCTGACATGTCCTGGTGTTCACTGGGCAAGGTCACTCAGATAACCTGAGTGCTCAAAGTTGACCGTCCTCTTACATCTTGTGCTGATTTAAGTGGTGAACACTTCCCAGTTGCCTCTGACGCAATCAGAGACTGTTCCAGGTTGGAAGGGACCCCTGAAGACCATCGAGTCCAGCTCCCTGCTCCTCTCAGTGCTGCCCAAAGCTAAACCATATGACCAGGAGCATCATCCAGATGCTCCTTGAACTCTGACAGCCTCGGAGCCATGGCCACCGTCCTGGGGAGCCTGGGAACTGGGAGTCCCAGGGGCAGCTGAGGAGGGAGTGCAAGGAAACTGCTGGCTTGCTGGCATCACTCAGTGTTTAGTCCCTCCATCATTAAAAGGGAATTCCATTTTCAAGGCACTTGCAACTACCTCTGTTTCAGAGACTACATTTCTGGAAATTTCCTTAGATTTCCATTTAGGAAACAGAATTTTTAGGAATTAGAGGAATGGGTGAGGAAGCACGTGCTAATCAGATGTGCCGTGCTCAGTGAGCTGGGGCAAAACCTTCAGAATCAGCACCTGGAGCATCTTCAGTCTCTCACTCAGCTCATGGGAGGTTTCCTGAGGGGTGGCTCTCTGGATTGCAGCTCCTGTTCTGGGAGGAGTTTATGCTGAATCACTCCTTTCTTTGTTTTTGAAGGGGTCTTTGTTGATAACCCTGGAAGGTCAGTCAGGCCTCAGAACAGGACTCAATTTCAATAGTTATTTCATTTTAAGATTAGTGTGAACATATTGCAGTATTCCCTAGGGATAATAGCAAACAAAAAGTGACTACAGTTATAGATATTCTAATACCAGATAGGCAAGAGAGGGCTGGGTTTTTTTCTGACGGATTCACCTTCTACTTGCTATCAACCTGATAATCTTATTGATATTTGCCTTTTTGCCTCTTTTCTTATAGAACATCCTTTCTAACACAGGAAAAAAATCTCTTTTCTTAAGTACCTTTTTATGCTGTGCTGCAGGCACAAGAAGCACTAGCATTTGCACAGAAGTTTTAAAGTAAAATTAAGCCTGGAACTTGCAGCATTTTGAATGTTGCAAATAAATCACTTAACATATACAGAGGTGCTGTTTCATATTAGAACTAGTGCATGGTGTGAGGCAGAAATCCTAACACTGGTTAAGGAGAATGATCTTAACCATTAAATGTTTTTCTTTAATACCCTGTGGGCACAGGGTATAACTGAGGATGACAATGATAGGACCATTGCAGCAAAAACTGCAGACAAATTATCCAAGCAGTTATCCAGGCAGGATAGGTATGGAAAAATAGCTCTGTGTAGCTCTTTAAAGCAGCTTAAAATCCTTCTGATAGCTCAGCGTCCACATCACTCTGAGAGACCTTTTGGATGCTGGACTGTGTGATTATCTGTTATGGACTGGAAGGCAGAAGTGATGAAAACTTTTAAGGAGAAAGAATTACCCTTATTGGTGGAATTAATTTTTAAGCCTTCATGTTTCTGCTTTTGGCATTTGCTCATGTTGCCTTGTGGCTTTTAAGTACTCAGAATAAGTGGGTTTCGAGGTTTACATTATTCAGGGGAGGGAGCCAAGAAAATGTTGGTGCTGTAAGGAGAGGTAACAGAAGTATATTTTTTTTCTTTGAATTTGCTTGGAATGATAAAATCTACTTGTAGGAGGGGGCAGACATTATTGAAAGCTTCATCTTTCACATGGTTTGTAAATCTGAGGTATTAACCACACATGGTTATCATATAACTTGTGCAACTTTGCACAGGAGCCGCACTATTAAACTGCCCTGGGTCTATTTTGCCGGGGGGGGGGGAATAAAAATTCTTGATGTTTGGCCTTTCAGCTTCTTGTATTAAAGAGCACTTGAATGGTTCCCGACAAGGGCCACAGCACAGAGCCTGTGGCTATGGCAGCTCAGGGAGATGCCCCTGGAGCTGAGCAGTGTCCAACCACGTCCTTGCTCTCGGTCCACACAGGTGGGGTGTGCCTGCGCTGGCACCTTCTTCACTGGGATTTCACCTGGTACAAAAACCCTCCTTGGTGGTCCTTCAGGAAGGCTGGCACATGTGGCAGGATGGGATGACCTCTGGTGTGGGAAGGGCTGTGGGCGGACACCAAGTTCTCATCCCCACCTCGCAGCAAGGGTTTGCCTGTCAGGGCGCTGGGTTTGGGATCCTCTTACAAGCACAGCTGGAGAACAACAAAGAATTAAAAATAAAACAACTTCAAAAACGTATGGCAAATCTGAGCGGGATGGCTTGAAACCTTAGACTCACAGAGAGTGCCCACAGAGGGCCCATGGGTCCCTCTCCAGCGAAGACCCCCGAGGTGGATGCGGCCCCTCCGCCGCGGCTGCGCAGGGTTTGGAGTTTGCTGGCTCCTTCCATGGGATGCTCCGGGCACGGTGGGTGAGACAGGCTGCCCAGAGTGCACAGGGAGGCAGAGAGGGGAGGGCAGGGTCTGGGTGGGATGGGTGGAGGGGATGTCCCAGCACCGGAGGCAAAGCTGCAGCCCTCGCCGCTGAGCAGAAAGTCCTGGGCTGGCCCCACAGCCAGGCTCACAAGGAGACTGAGAGGCTGAGGGCAGCCTTGTCTACAAACCTTTTTACTTCTATGCTGTCTTCCTTAGCTGCTCCGAGCTCACGCTGCTTAAAAAGACAGATTGCGCTCCTTTTTTTTTATTTTAAATTGAAATAAACCCTGACTTTTTTTCTTAAAAGCCATTTTTTAGGGAACTTAGTACAAGGGAGTGCTCTAAGCAAGACCCATCTGAAGCCACAGATCATCACAAGACACCATGCAAGGGACACAGACTCAGCACATCCAGAGTGGCTTCCAATTAGCAAAAGCAATTATCCCCCCCCCTTTATTTAACCTGATCAAGACTGTGGCTCAAATAAACTAAAAGCAGAAATCTGTCCATGAAACGTTATAGACAGGAGTTTCATGTGTCTTTAAACTCACAGTGCAAATACAGCAGCTGAAGTACCAAGGGAAAACAATGGCAACAGGAATGCAGCCATCTCCTCTCACAGTCCCTCCCTGATCGATGCCTTCCCGTATCATTTCACCTTCTGTCATCTCTTTGCTATGCTAATAGCCACAGCCTTCAGCTGTCTCTGGTTGCTGAACATCAGCTTAAAATGAAAACCCCTTAGATGCCTTCCCATTTGAAGAGTTTATCTCTGCCAGGGAAAGAATTCAAAGCATACTATATCGGACTGTTTTAAATTGAAAATTACCTCATCCTGTAGCTTCCTCTCTTGTTCCATGCTCCAGCAGTCCTGGGCTGCAACTCTGTGGCACTGATGGGCATGTTCTTATCACACTCAAGTCAATAAAACAATTCTTCCTTTTTTAATAATATTTAAAATTATTTTTAAAAATTGAAATGAAGATACTCTCAGCCATGGAGGAAGGCAGAGCTACTGTCAAAAGGAGACAAAAATCAGTAGTAAAGCTCTTCATAATATAGACACCTATTTCAGGAGGGTTTGCCCCAGACCTTGCAATGCCCCCAGAGAAGCAGATTGAAATTGGTCACTGCTACTCTTACCCGAGTTTTGGTAGAGGAACAAGCTCCTGAGCTACATTATCAGAGCAATAAAAATTCCAGGCTTCTGTCTCCCTTGTGCCAGGTTGTACTGGCAGGCTACAGACAGGTCCAAGCCTCCTGCACCTGGGTTTTCACAGGAGTTCCTACCTGTTCACCACACACAGATGGTCAGCAGGGCTGTAAATACACACATGACCACTCTTTTCACCCAAAGCTGGCCCACAGCAAGTGTTATTCCCTGCAAAGCCGGAAATCTGCCTCTCCTGCTATGATAAAAGATGAAGCATGGACACCACTGGCATTGGTTTGAAACATAAACAGAGCACAGCACAACAGAAGGATGTGTGACTTTGTGAGATGACTTGGGCACGAGGGAGTCTGGAGCTCTGAACCACTTTGCAGGTTGCTGAGTGCCAGGTGAGGCAGGGGCTGACCTGTCCCAGGTGAGGGCCCTGGCCTCCAGCCTGCACATCACCTCTCCCCTTCTTCAACCCCAAATCTCAGCTGGCAATCTGTGCTGCGAGCCAGGGTTGCCAGGACACTGCTGCAGCCCCACTCTGCACACCCACATGTCTAAAACCATTGCCTTTCCTTTTTCTGGTGCCTGTCCCAAGACTCCAAAAAGCAGTAAGTTCTGCCAAGGATTCACCTTCAGTGCCATTCACAAATGGAATTGATGTAAAATGAAATAATAAAATTGTTTTACCTCAAAAAAGTAGCTAGTGTTTCCCCATCCATCCATCCATCCAACCATCCACCTATCCATCCACCCACCCATCCATCCCTCCATCCATCCATCCACCCATCCATCCCTCCATCCATCCATCCACCCATCCACCCATCCATCCATCCCTCCCTCCCTCCATCCACCAATCCATCCATCCCTCCATCCCTCCATCCAACCATCCACCTATCCATCCACCCACCCATCCATCC
>JACAXG010000189.1:689154-710694 GCA_018881555.1 Amblyornis subalaris | reverse complement strand
TCCATCCATGCATCCATGCATCCATCCATCCATCCATGCATCCATCCATCCATCCCTCCATCCATCCATCCATGCATCCATGCATCCATCCATCCTCCCTCCCTTTGGATGGAGAACCAGAGCCTGAAGTTGCATTGTCTCATCTCTCTCTGCACTCCACATGGCAATTGCACAGCTCATAATGTTGCAAATAATTTGTCTTGTGAAAACATGATTTTCCAGAAGCTCAAGTCATTCTACCCCAAGATACGAATTAAGAGAACAATATAATAATGAGAGCATAGCATAAACCACATAAACCAAATTCTAGTCCCTAGGCTGATAGTTACGAAAGGGGGAATGCTCCTGAACTGGAGAAGGGACAGCAGATTTGCTAAGGGTTGAATCAGAGCGGGGAAGAAATTAAATGATAGATACTATGAGCTGTAAAAGAGCAAAAGTAGCTCTTTTGTCAACAAAGAACTTGGAGGACCAAAGCAGACTGCCAGAAACACTCAGAAAGTATTTCTCTGTCCTTTGAAGGGCCACATTTAACTGTTTCTTATCAGCAGAGGTTGAACGCCAGGAAAGACAAGATCAGCATAGGGATGTTGGAACTGACCCTCAAGGTGACCAGCTCTGAAAAGAGCCATTGTGCTGAGACTGTGCACTGAGACCTTGCTGCTGCCCAGGAAGACATAAAAACCAGAAACCAAGGAAGAGCTGTACACGCTGGGGGGAAAATATGATGCCAAACATATATTTTTGTAGCATTTTCAAAGTCACAGAACCCATTAGAACAGCCCTGCGGTCACTAACAAATTCTTTAGGCTGATTATTTATGTGGACCTACATCCTCTAACTACACCAATAAGAGGGCTCACAATTCCAGTGCCTGGAACTGAGGAAATGCTCTCTGGCTAGGGAAAACGCCAAAATATTTTCAGCATCTCATGCCAAAGGTAAACACTGCACAGCAAAGTTACACACTGCAAAAGGAGGGCAGGTAGATCAGGACACTTGGGGAACCAGCTGCCAGGCCAAGCTGAGTGATGATGCATTTTGTAACCCAAATGCCAGCAGAATTATACCAGTGCCACCAGAGGAGATGTCACAGAGTTGTCCCAGCCCACGGTGTCCTGTGACCGAGATGGGGCAACTCAGCTTGCGCTGGGTAAAACCTCACCCCAGTCTGCCTGCAGGAAACAGGGCAGCCAGTGAGAAACCAAACAAAAACAAGCCCATGTCACAAAATTCTGATGGGGTAAAGGTATTCTCGCTCTGAGGATGAGCACTCAGTTTTAGGTGTTCCTTGCAGCTTTAGAAAGACCACAACATTTCAGCTCACAAATGCTTGCAGCTGCCTGAGAGGTGTGCCCTCCTGGCTCTCAGCAAAGGAGGATGATGTTCTTCCCCAGCTCTGAGGCCTACTTTCCTTAATTTCTGCTTCCTACTTCCATGCAGGGATTTACTTTACTCCCTTTTGGGGAGGTGCTTCATCTTAATGCCCACGGGGAGCCTCTGGCACACCTGCAGAGATCCCCAGCTTCCTGCATTCAGCTGAGAAGGAGCACCTAAAGGAACAGGAGGTGGTGAATATAAAAACTATCATGCAGAGAAGCTTATTTTTAAGCAAATTTTTGCTGTTTCTCCAGAGAGAATGACAATTCTCTCTTTCTTGGTAAACGGAGTGGAGAGGTTCCTGAGAAAAAGCCCAAGATTAATTCAAAGTTTTGTCTTGAATGCTAAAGCAGGAGTCTCAAACAAAATACGTAACAAGATAAATATAAATGAATAGGGGGTTGATTTCTTTTTCTTTTTTTTCCCCGGTGGAAAAAAAAAACCCAACAATAGCATCTCTTAATGAAATACTGATGTTTTTCCTCCCTTTTTATTTACTGTGGTTTGCAGAGGTTCTGGGATATTTTGACTGCAGACAAATCTCTGGTTTGTAGCGTAAGCTGCACACCAGGGCTGCAATCAAAGCACACCCACAGCCACCCCGTGCTCTGGGGGCCGTGCAGGGAGCAGCAGGAGTGTGTTCCCCCAGGACTGCTGCAGAGCACGCTGCAGATGCTGAGCTGGGTCCTGCGGGGGCAGGGACGGACGAGGCACAGCCGATTCCCCCCACTTTGGGCAAGCATTGGTTTTTCTGCTGTTGTGCAGCAGGCATGTTTCCCAGGCAGCGCTCAGAGCGGAGCAGACCCGCTTTGAGGACCAGCCCAGTGTGAGCTGTGTTGCCTGGGTCGCTGTTCGAGTGCTCAGTGTGTGGGAAGCAGGGCTGGAGCTCTGCCACCCGCCCAGACCACACCGGTGGGAAGGGACGTGTGACACAGCCAGGGTCACCCACGAGCCCTCCCGGGCCAGCAGCGGCCACAAACCACCCTGGCAGAACCCCAGCCCCGAGCCAGCCCTGCCACTCCTGGGATTTTAACCTCCTGGGTGAAACGAGGGGCTGACAGCTTGACACAAGGAGGGGAAACGAAGCAACAA
This sequence comes from Amblyornis subalaris, assembly GCA_018881555.1. Lineage (NCBI taxonomy): Eukaryota > Metazoa > Chordata > Aves > Passeriformes > Ptilonorhynchidae > Amblyornis > Amblyornis subalaris. The sequence goes on along the minus strand of JACAXG010000189.1, from coordinate 708,222 downwards.
ACAGCCGGGAAGTGCAGCTTTAAATTGTGCCACTGGGAAAAAGAGCAGGGAAGTGATGAGAGCAAGGTGGTTTCAGGGCCCTGTGCCTCTGGTTCTGGCTGTGCTGCCAGTCAGACATCCTGGCCATGGGCTCTGTCCAGCCCAGGGGAGACAAGTCACAAAAGAAGCCATTCGAGGCTGTTTCAGCGTGCCCAGGGTGTGCTTGCACAAGATGCTGCCTTGCTCAGACATCACAGGAAAGACAGCAGAGCCAAGCAACTGGCTGGTAATTCATATGCTTCATCCTACCTGTTTCCTCTGCCTCAGGGGACCCGACTGTCCTCGGGGCTGAATGCCAAAAGAAACCTCATTTTCCTTCGTGCTGCAGGCTCTGGTGTGTGCCAAGGCCGTGCCATGCCAGCCTGGCTGCACACAGAGTCGGGAGTGCAGGCTGTGGGACCCTTTCTCCAAGCAAGGTGGAAAGGCAGACAGCCTATGTGCACCTTCCACCCAAAAACCCCTCCATCTTAGCAAAAACATGAAGAAATAAAGATGAATCTCCCAGCCATTGATTCAAGACTCCAACCTGCAAGAGTTTCCATTATTAAATAGGAAGTTCCTCTCCATCCAGGTGTGGGCAGGTGCCAGCTGAGCTGTCCCAGGGCACAGCTCTGCTCTGACATCTGTCCATCAATTTGGGACAAGCACAAGGAAGGAAAAGGACCTCCCCAAACTGACTCAGCACTGGAAGCAGAGGCACCATGAGACAATTCCACTGTGCCTGCCAACTCTGGCAATGGACGTTTTTTTTATATGGATCTCTATTCATTAAAATCTGGACCAGGACCAGACAGATACAGATGGAAATGCCTTTTTTTTTTTCCCCCCCTCGTGGACTCGTTCCAAACCTGAGCTCTAGGTCCCAATATATACCCTCTTACCAGCAGGTTCCCAAAGAAAAAGAATGGCTTACAACAGTTTTATAAAACCCAGCTGTTTAGAAAACTCAGATCATTCACCCCACCCCCCAAACCTATGGATAACAGCCCAAATAACATATGTTTTTCCACTAGTGACAATGCACAATAGGCAGAGATAACTGAGAAAACACTGTGTAGTAGTTCATTTATGGGTGAACTTTTAAACCCAATTCTCTGTTATACAAGCTAAACACAGCTATTACACTCCAGAATTACCTGATATCAAGTTATCCCGATGAGAATTGGCACAGAAACAGCAGATAGACAGATGCTCTTCCATATGAAAGGTCTCACGTGAAGCAAAAGTTAACTCCTTGTTTGAATGTTGAACTTCCTTTCCCAGCTGTAGCAAAGCAGCAATAGCAGCAACTGGAAACCAGGGGGAAAAGCCATAATTTTATTTTTTTATTTTTCATCTTTATTTTGGAGACCTCGTCTACCTCTTTTTTGGATCCATATGCTAGTTTAGGATTCCTGCTCCCTGCAGGATAATAAACATGCTCAAGGCAATAAATATCAAGAAAAGAGAAGCAGACACATTTTATAAGGAAACTTCATGCTTAATTGAGGTTTTTCTGTGTCAGTAGAAATCAGGATTGAGACTTTTACACAGCCCACCAAATAATGATCAGATTGAGGAGAGAAGGCAAGGAAACTATAGATTTGCCGACCCCTGGAACAGTCAGGCACGAGGCTAAAAGGCTCATTAAACACTTTTCTCCAGAGAAAGGTGCAAGTGCTTTAAGAGCGCCGGGGTTTCGAGATAATTAATGTGTCTTTTTACGGGGAAAGCCTCGGCACAACATTTAAAGGCAGGGGGAGCGTACACCCCAGCATCCTGCCCCGGGCCCTCAGCAGGGACCGGGGAGCACCAGCCACGACCCAGCTGCTCTCCTCCTGAGCCGGGAAAGGGTTTAATGAGCCGCAAAGTGTGTGTTGCTCTCTCCATGGATCACGGGAGGAAGAGTCCTGGGGGGTGACACCGGCTGCTGTTGTTCCTGCTGCTGCGAACGGGGCCCCCGGGGGTGCCTTTTCACCGCAGCTCCCGTGGATTGGGCTGCGTGAGCCCCATTGACGGCGACGGCACTCGTGTGGCTAAAACCCCACCGAGCGCTCGCGAATGTGTCCCTCGGTGTCCCTAAAGCATCGTTGTGCTCTCGAATAAAACTGACCCGCCCAGCCTGGTGTTGCTCCCCCGCCCCAGCCAGGCCTGGAGCGCTCTGCGGGTTTGGGGAGCGCGCGGGAATGCACTCGGGAATTCGTGCTGCACCTCCCTCTCCAGTCGTGCTTCCCGAAAAAACTGAACGGCCCAGCCTTTGGGGTCAATGTAGCAACAAATGCCATAAGAAATTATAAGAGATGATGCCCTGTCAAGCTCCTTCACACAGGTCAAATCCCAGAGGCCGGAGGTGCCGCTCACTCCAGGTACAGCGCGAGTGTCATTCCAGGGGATCCCGAAAAACACGAGCAGAGGCACAGTGATGTTCCCACCCTCTCCTTCATTTCATGGTGGGAAGAAGGGGCAGTTTGATAAAATCTGTCCTTTTGTGGAGGGCACACTGAAATGTCTGGCACCAACCTGAATTGGAGCAGTCCTATTCAGGCTTGCAAAATCTTTTTCTAGATTGTTATTTACCTTGACATCTAACCAGGCATTAAAGCCCAGCCACTTGTCTGCTTCCCGGTTTTTCATCATAGCCTGTAATAACCAGGATATGAGACAGGTTAATAATACTTTCAGTGTTGATTGTGTGCTGCCCCAAAGGGCCAACTGTCTCACAGCAGAGACATGTATGAACTGCTTAGCATGGTCCCAGGTCTGAGAGTCCATCCATTATAGACAATTTTAAGGTTCTGACGCAGTGCTGAGACCTGAAAGTAGTTGGAAACACACAAGTTCTAAAAAAAAAATCTCATTCGAGGGAGTACTGAGCTGGATAGAGAGGGAAGAAGAGACAGCGATGCTGGTATTGGGATAGTGGGTTTTTTTAACTGCCCATTTGTCAAAGTAATATGCACAGAAACATCCACATGGGGTGCACACAGTGTGGAAATATCTGCTTAAGCCTGCAGTGAAACAGCTCATTAGTACACTATGGGAATCAGTTACTGCTACAAGGAGCAGTGTAATTCAAATTAAAGCTAGAAGGGATGGCTGCTGGAAAAGCTCAGGCAAGGCCTTTATAAAGGGGAAGGAGAGCACCTGAAAGGATCCTGGGCTGATCACAAGGAGCAGAGCAGGGGGACACCAGTGCCCTGTGACACTGGGATGGAAGGAGCAGAGGCCAGCACAGGGGCTGGAGAGGCAGAGGGACTGACAGCCCATCAGAGTGTCAGTTCAGCTGCACAACCTGCACATGGGGTGCCAAGGGCACTTCCAACACCTCTGTCCTTCCCTTTTTGCTGTCTTTCTTCGCTTTCTTCGACATCACACGAGCCACAGAAGAGCAGTGAGGAGCTGGAGCCGTGATGAGGCTCAGAGCACCTGAGGGGCTCACCCAGGCTGAGCTCAAATGTTTGGAGCGCAGGAAAATCCACCGCTTTCCTAGGCTGCGAGGCAGGCTTCGTTTTCAGGAGGCATTGGTCAAAGCTGCAGCTCCCTGCAAGGGAACCCTGCTGCACCCCTCAGCCAGCTCCTCCGGGACACAGCCGGGAGCAGCCGGGGGGCTGGAGCCCCAGCCGGGCACGGGACTGACCCTCCACGGAGCTGCACCACCCTCGGCACGGCACAGGGGTCTTTACAGGGGGGCCTGGCCACATTCTGTGAATTTTAATGGCCTTTGTAGTCGAAAAGCTGCTCCAGTGCAAGTAAGAGCCAAACCTGAGTGCATGTAGTAACGCCAGAAAGGTATTTAATTTAAAAGCAACTCATCATTGTCTGTTTTATAACTAAAGACGTAGTTTAATCCGTAAATTTCCTTTACTTTCGGACTGCTCAAACATGAAGTGTTTAATTGTGAAAATTTATCACTGTGTTAAATGTCGTTTCTGTGTCACAGTTACAAACAAAGTGCATATTTTTTTCCAACAGTGCCATTGTGGTCCTGCCCATTTTGTGTCTGCACAAACCCTGATTTTTGTGGTCGTTTAATTCAGCTCAGGATCTGCCTCAGCAGAGGGGGAGGAAGGAAGGAAGGAGGGAAGGAGGGAAGGAAGGAAGGAAGGAAGGAAGGAAGGAAGGAAGGAAGGAAGGAAGGAAGGAAGGAAGGAAAAGAAAAAAGAAAGAGAAAGAGAGAGAAAGAAAAAGAAAGAAAGAAAGAGAAAAAGAGAAAGGAGAAAGAAAGAAAAAGAAAGAGGAGAAAGAGAAAGAGAAAAAGAGAGAGAGAAAGAAAGAAAAAGAAAGAGAAAGAGAAAGAATGAAAGAATGAAAGAGAAAGAGAAACAGAAAAAGAAAGAAAGAGAGAGAGAGAGAGAAAGAAAGAAAGAAAGAAAGAAAGAAAGAAAGTCTGTTCCATGTGGTAATGCACAAGCTTTCCTTAAGTGAAAACATCCTAACCATGGAAATCTGATTCCCACAAACATTTTTACATTTTTTAAAAATCAGATTTAAAAGAAATCATTGTTTGTTCACTTAAACTGGTTAATTGTATTTTAATTTGGTAATTGGAAGCAGATCCCCAGTGTCTTAACTCCTCTATAAGCATAGCAAATATAGTGGAACAGGAGATGCACTTCCAAGCTCCAGACATACCTCATAGGGAATTTCCAATTACTTCTCTGATAGATGCTTAATTCATTTGATGTAAATGAATAATTATCCTTCAAAGACAGGAATTTTTTTTTATCTGGCTGTGGCTATAGAAATTCTTTGGACATTTACTGAACAAAATTTGTCACTGTTTGACCTCTGTTGCAAACCTGAAGCTCAGAGCAGCAGAGCCAGGGGCTGGCTACGGGTCAGAAACCTTTGGAGTGCACTCGAGACTGGAGTACCTTGGGTCAGCAGAGCTGCAGAGAACTCATGCAATATTCACATTTTGCTGTGGTGTCAGCAAAAAAAATACACCAAACAGGAGAATTTCAAAAGAGCTTTGCTGTGCATTTGCTTACACCCAGACTGAAGGCTGTGTTTGGGACCAAACCCAAGAGGAATGGCTGATGTGAAGCCCTGATGAGTTAAATGATCTACTGTGGCTTTTTTGACATGAATTTGAAATGTATCCCTGAGTGCAATTTCCAACATGCCAACTCTATACTTGTGAGGGAGGGGGTTTTGTTGTTGTCTGCTTAAATCCGTAAGCAAAAAGGCAGAATTGGAGTAAGGTTTGATTTTGAAAAATGCCAGGCAAAACCAAGATCCAGGCAGTGGGGATGTGGTGGGTGGGGAGCACCAGTTCTGCTGCAGACAAGCCCCTGGGTGGATCAAGACCCTTCCTGTGCCAGTGAGAAAATTCCCTGCCTCCTAAACGGAGGAATATCTCACCTCTGATGGGAACAGCACAAGTTTTCCTCTGCTTTGACAAGGAGCCTGGACAGGCATCGTGCTTCAGAGGAGAACCAGGAGGGACAACACATCCTCACGTCCTTCCCAGAGTAAAATGCCCTGGTTTCCTCAAAGCCCTCTCTTTGTTTGCCCCAGTCTAGCCCCAAACAGCCGCTGCAGCCACCAGCCCTGTGGTGTGATGTGTGCTCTGCGAACAGATCCTTTATTTGCATTCTACCCTCCGACCACCATGGGCAAAACAGAGTTTCATCAAGCTGGCACTTCCTGTTTGGTTTTGGGTTTTTTTTTTTCCTCCGTTTCTTCCAAAACTTTACAAGCTCTCACAGAATGACTAAAGCACTTGGAAACTGCAAAGTTCTGGAAGAGGTGTAAGAACATTATTATTCTTTGGCTGGCACGATAGTTCTGAGGTTTGTTCTTCCCCCTCCAAAGCGAGAGAATTGGTTTTGCCTCCCAAAAACTTATTTCCAGTTCCAGCCCGGTCTGAGGACACTGCAGGATGGGGCTCCTGCAGTCGTTACACATGTTGCAGCAATCTCACTCTCAGTATTTCCAGTCAAAAAAGAGAGATGGATTCTCCCAGAGCAGGTAACCGATGGCCTGTTGTGTGATCTTTACTTTGTGAGGCAAAAAAAGAGACCTTTTGGAAAATGTGGTTGAAGCAGCTTGTTGGATCAAAAGGCATGAGCAGTTTGAACATATTCTCTTCTCATAAAAGACATAAAACTCCCCACCTCCTATTAAAATATGATTGTCTCACAGGAGAGAGAAACGTTGTGTTCATAGTTCTTTATTATGCTGTTTATAAATCTTCTCCTATTTTTTTTATTAGCATTTTTTAAATTACTTAATGCTATTGAATAAATAATTGATGTTATTCATTACCATTTGTTTGCCCAGCTGAGGATGGTCATAGGAGATCTTTCTGACCTTTAAAATCAGTCTCTGCTTCCCATTCAGTCCAGATTTGTCAGAAAAACCAGTAAATTTGAAAGTCCTGGCTCACGCTCTGTGTGTTTAATGAAATGCACAAACAGATTTGCTCTGCCCTGTGATGGGTCTGACTAAACCTCCCATGTTTCCTGTCAAAAGTGGCTGTCCAGGGATGGATGAACAGGTTCTTCCAAGGCCCTGATTTTGTGTTATGCCAGTATTGCTGTTGGAAAGAGACAGAACAGTCTGTGGTTAGACGACGAATTTGTCAAGTCCTTTAAAAACTAGCAAAAATAAGTCTGAAAGAGGAGACATCTAGAAGGTCACGACCACCAGTGAAGGAAAATAGGCAAGGATCTCCTGATGAAATGCCTTCAACAAGGTCTATGCAAAAACAAACAAACAAACAAACAAAACCCACCAAAAAACCAAACAACAACAAAAAAAAAAAAAACAAAAAAAAAAAAAAAAAAAAACAAACAAAAAAAAAAAAAAAAAAAAACACAAAACACCAAGACGTGGTAGAGAGGGAGGCAGAATTTTGAACACTTTTTTTTTCCCCCCAATTCAAATAAATAGACAAAGTAGTCAAAACGAGACATTCGCATGTACACCCAAAAAGCGAACAGGTAGAAATAAACGTGTTCCTTTCTAATCACTGACACTGAAATGCACATTGAAAATGCACTGTAAGAAAGTGTTAAAACTTCTCCTAAAATTTTGTGATTGGATGCTTCTTGCCAGCTCCTCAGAACCTTTTTTGATGAATATTAATCTTGAAGAAGAAATTACTTTTTCTTGAAGAATGTCAAGAGAACAAGAACTGTTGATACAGTTAGTAGTCTCCTCCAGATGTTTCATCGGAAATGGTAAGTTTTGGGTTGTTTTTTTCCCCTTGTTGTTGTTTTCTAATTAGCTCCTTTCTCCATTCTCCCCTTTCCAGTGCCCGGGGCACAAAGCACACCCAGCAGAACAGAGCTCAACACCCGCACCTTGCTCACCCCTGGCATTTCCACGCTGGGAATGCTGGGCACGGAGGGAGGGAGCTGTGCAGCTCTGGAAGTCCCCAGTGCTCAGGCTTCAGCTGTGCCTCTGCTTCTTTGTTCTCACGAACCCATTGTGCTGCAGCTGAAGCGCTGGGCACTCAGCCCCCAGCACGCTGTGTGTGGCTGTGCCTGCACCAGCCCCATGTGTTCCGAACAGGAGGGGCAGAATTATCTTTGCAGGCCTTGTGGGGAAGCGGAACGTGACCCATGAAAGCCTAATCAAGCCTCAAGGAGAGATGAGGAAGGGATTTGTGTATGACAGGCTTTTTTTTTCTTCTTGTTTGCTTTTGCAAATTGTTTCGAATGCACGAAGGAAGGAAAGGTGTAACGTGGCCAAATCCCGCTGGATTCAGTGTGTGACATCCACAGGGAGTTCTGGAGCAGGACAGAGCAAATGCTGGCGCTGACGCAGGTGTGTCAGTCAGGAAATAGAGGGGGTGGCAGGTTCATACATATAACACACAGCAGCAGCTTCACCCCTCTCTGGCCTGAGGAAAAAAATGTTCAGCAGGGATTACACAGGTCATTTCACACAGTCACTCAAACTTTGCAGATAGACTCCATCTGAAACCCAGCACTCTGTGGGTCTGTTCAGCGTGGAGCTCGGGAGCCCAGGCACTGGGACAGGTCTGTCCCATTTCCCGTGCCCCTTCTGGGGAGAAACAGCAACAATCCCCAGCACAGCTCCACAGGTGAATTTGAGAGGGCCCAGCCAGAAGAACCCTCCCACACCTGGCTCCGTGGGGCCCTGGAGCAGCCAGGCTCACTGAGTGCCTCTCAGCCTAGCTCTGGGAGCCCTGTCCCTTTGCAGACCCTCACCTGCAGCTCCCCCTCCACTCACCCTTCTGCAGCCAGGTCTGGCCACACTCGGATTCCCACTGAACACGTATTATGATGCCCGAGTATAAAATAACAAGTCTAGATCACAGGGCAGTCGTCCATCTGGAGCCAAAGGACCTGCACTCACCAGCAGGCTCCCCTGATGGTCCTGCCAGGAGCCTGCACCGACAGTTGGGGTGCCCAGGGCTGAGAGCATCCCCCACTCCCACCTCTGCTGCACCAACGAGGGCAACCAGGAGCTCAGCACCCCTGGGGCAGGGAAGGATGCAGGGAGAAGTGTCCCACCAGTCACTCTGTTGGTGGAGGAGGGTGCAGGCTGAGCCTCCGCCCCCGGAGGAAATCGATGGTGTTAAAATGCACAGACTCGTGATGCAAAACTGACAATTTCACCCCAGTGCTGGATGCCAGAGTCCTCATGCCTGCATGCAAATCTCTTTTTTGTAGCTGTACCTTGGTCTGCCTGGGGGCACAAGTACTGGTTATGGTGTCTTCATTCAAAGATATTCACCTCTCCCTGCCCTCCTTGCCCCCTTCAGTGATGAAGAATGTAAAGAGACAGAAAAGCTCAGTTGAGTTCACTCAGTAATTTCTTGGCTTTTTTGTCCCATCAACTCAAATTGTCTTGAGCAGTGCCTCCCGTGAGTGATTATTTTCAGCCTATTCTACCTCACCAGGAAGGCTTTTCCTTATACACATCCCAAAACCTCCATTTCTTATTTCCACCCCTTTATGCCCACCTATCCCCTTACACAAGCAACTTCTTGTTCCCCAGCTGCATCTCAAATCCCTGTCTTGAGGTACCAATTTCACACAGAATAGCACATATTCAATTAGCTTTTTTTTTTTTTGCTTCTTCTGGAGAAAACTTTTAACCCACAGATTCCTTCTTGTTGTGTTACAAGAACAGAGGAATATAGAAATGGCCTAGAGCTACAAGATCTCTTCTCTAACAAAGAGAAGGCCCTTCAGCAGTAACTGCAAACAAGATCAGGGTGAAAATAAGACTTTTTTGGAGTGTGCAGTCACATAGAAATCTCCCACTAGTTTACTTGGAAATTATTTGCAGCCTGGTTTAATTCAGTTACTTATTCAGGGAAGCTGCAATTTCTCAGAGCTGCAGTATTGTTACCCTGTCAAATTTCACACACAAGAGCATTTACACGAGGGAAAAAAAAAAAATTTCTTCACCTCTGCTACTGGCACAAATTCAATCAAAGAAAACAGTGTTCCCTACATAAAACATACCTCAAGTAGGAAGTTTTCATCAGCTGATCTGGCCATACAGCTTTCAGAATGGACTCCCTTAAGCACTTTTTGTTTATGTCTCAGCTTGTGACTCATCTGTGACAGAAGGCATCACTAAAACTGCTCAGAGTGACAGCTTTAATTTGAGTCTGGTGCACGTGAACATAAAATATCAGTTTATAAACCAAATTTATAAACCAGAACCTACAAACTAAGTGCTAGGCCTGGATGGTTATGATGTGGAAATGCATTGTCAAAAGTGTGTTTCCCACTATTTTACAATCCTAATTCCTAACTCTGAACCCTTTAACCCAGTGCTGTCCTTTTAAAATTCACTGTTTTAGAAAACACCTGATAAAGAGGTATTAGCAAGAAACTCCAGAGAAATTGTCGTACATTTTCTGTCACCTCAACTAAAAGATAAATAAAGAAATCTATTCATCTGTTCTTATATTATTTTTTTAGTGCATTTGCTCATCATAAATGTTTTCACTAACATTAATCAAGGTTATTCTTCATTTTCTTGAAAATAATTCACCTAAACCTTAGGAGCAGTGAGCTCCTTTTCAGAGTTGCTTTTGGAAAGAATGAAAGCACTTTTGGCAGCTTTACCTCGACTCATTCAATTCACAATTTCACATTGATTTTTTTTTTTCCCCCCTCCGCTCCGTGGTCAAGCCAAATTTGCACTGATGTCACCTGCAGTACCTCATCAGTTGTCTGAAGACACAGTGTCCTCAGATGGGTAAATATTTTCAACCGTGCCACACAAGTGACCTTCAGAGCAAGTGGAAAACACCCAGTGTTGCCCATCAGGGAGCTTCTTTCAGTATAAAACTTAGGCAGGGGAGAAAGGACACCCAACACCGTGTCCTCATTATGTAGTGGTGTGAGAGAGCCCAAAACACCTCCAAAACATCACCTGTCTCCCTCCAGCCTTCTTTGCTTCTGGAAGCCTTCAGCTTCCCAGTCAGCCGGGTCAACACGACAATTGGGGAATTTGCCAAAAAAACCCACTGATTTCGGCGTTTTTGCAGTGGCCCTTCCTGCTGTGGGTGCAGGATGTTGGAGCAAGGACAGGGTGTACCAACCCCGGGCAGAGCAGCCCAGCTCGGGGCGAGCGCTCCCACAGCAGCTCATCGCTGCGCTCCTCCTTCCCTCCCAGCCTTGCCCTCCGCTGTAAATCAAGCAAGAAACAAGCCAGACCCCCTGTGCCTGCTGCTGTCAGTGCCATGGATAATCCCCCCTCTGGCAGCAATCCGCGTGGCCAATAATCGATCAAAGGGAGGGGATTAACGGCGGCAGGAAAATGCGCCCTGACAAAACGCTTCTGCTTGCACCCTTCCTCCTGGTCACGAAATTGTCAGGACAAACCCCTTCTCAGGCTAATTGCTGACAAATGTCAGATAAACAGCCTGTTATCACAACCAGCTCCCCTCCCTTTTTAAGAGAAGGGAGGCAATTAAAGCCTCAAGTATTACACAGAACGTGACACTGGTTTATTGTTCCTGTTGCACACAAACGGAGCTTTATCTCATTTCGTACACCAGATGCTGTTGTGAAACACTCACATTTGGGGAAGAGGCGGGCTTTGGAAAATTATAGCTGAAGAAGTTACAGGAAGGCTGCAGGGAAAGAAATGCCTCATTTTATTTGCACATTTGGCAGGTGCTGTGGCGGGACCCGGCTGGGGCACAAGGGGTGGGATGGGCCAAGGCTGCCGGGGCAGGGACAGGAGCTGGGGCTTGAGGGCACAACAACCCACAGCCGGGAGTATTTCCCTGCATACATCGCTGGAAGAGATGTGCTGGGCTGGAGAAAAACACGTAAGGAGAGAGAAAACATCTTGTGGAGTGCAACCAAAAGTCCACTCAGACTCTCGTCAGATGATTTCCCTCGGTGGGCTTTTCCACGTGGTAAAAGATGAATTCTGCTAACTGGTAAGGATGAGTCCAAGGTGAAGTCCTGGTGTTAACTGTTTGGGTAAAGGCCAGGGGTATCTTGCCTGCAATCCAGCAGGCACGATCAGCTGCTCCTGTGTCTGGCAGCCCCTGGGTTGCCAGTGCTGTTATGAAATTGTTTATTGTGCACAGCAGCATCAGCAGCCCTGATGTACTGATGGGGTCTCAGCCCCGGGCCAGACACACCACTCCGCTCCTGGGTGGTGCAGGAACCTCTCCAGTGCCAAGATATCCCACAGATGAACAAGAATTCGTGGTCTTCCATATAAATTGGGTTGGAACTGGACGATCTTTAAGGTCCCTTCCAACCCCAACCACTCTCTGGTTCTGTGTCTCCCATGGACAAACCACCAGGCTATTAGGAACAGTGAAAAGTGGGGTTTGTCATATTTCATAGCTATGTTAACAACAGTTAAAGCAAGCAGACTGTTCTTACGTCTCTGAACTAATCCATCAGGAATTACACCCTTGTTTCACACAGCCTGGCTCGTTACTGCCCTTAATTTCATGGACATTCAGAAACATGGTGCCTCTAATTTTCCTCTACTCCCATGCTTTCCAGTTTGTGACAACAAGGAGAAAAGTGGCTAAATATTATAGAGCAGATCAGTGATAAGGGAAATATAATATTTTTGATGCCTTTTTCACACTTCATAATCTTCCTCCTGCCTTTCTTCCTCCACTCCTAACACTGAGGAGCCCTCTGCAAAGCAGAGGGATGGGTTCATCTGTTCCAGTTCTGGAAACCCATTACCATCACCTTTCATATCAATTTATTAAAATAATGCATCTGTTTAGTATCTGACAGGATGCACTTTATAACGTGTGTCTGGTCTGCTCCTGCACCCAAAAATGCTACCTTATACCTGTACTTTACACCAACCTAGCTAATCACTGATAGCAAACTTATTTTTGCAAACAGAAGAGCGTAATAATTTAACCCTCCAACCCTGGGAGAAATCACTCTTTTATATCAAGTTATGGAAGAGATTTAAGGTCGAATGTCACCATTCAAATCCTTATAACTGTGTGACAGAGAGAGAACAGAGCAGAGACTCCCAAAATCAGCTAAAAACACCTTCTAAGAGGATCACAGGCAAGTAGGAGGTGTTCTCAAGAGATGTTTCTGAGTTCCCATGCCCTCTGAACACAACCATGACACAGGGCACATGATAGAAGGTCTCATGTATGGACAGCTGTCTCATGCAGCTCTTAGGATCAAGTCAGGCCATGCATTTTCATTGATCAACCTCAAAAACAAAGAAGAAATTCAGAGGGGTCTCTGGGAGGGACCTTGCTGCCTATCCCAGCCAGGAGACTTGCAATGAATCATTTACTCCTACTTAATTCCCTTTCTCAGAGTGATACTTGCAGAGGGGGGCACACAACTGATGGGGGAAAAATGGTGGAGACTTCAGTACAAACACCCTGCCCCATCCCTGGGAGTGTCCAGGGACAGGCTGGACAGGACTTGGAGCAACCTGGGCTAGTGGAAGGTGTCCCTGCCCATGGCAGGGGTGGAGGGAGATGAGTCTTAAGGTCCCTCCCAACCCAAACCATTCCATGTCTATGATCTTCTCTAGAATAAAAGAGACCATTATAATACCTCTGTTTCTTCCAGCTATCTGCAATTCCTGCACCAACCTTTCTAGGTGGTGGTTGGAGAAAATCATCCCTGGTAAGGCCATGTTTTCTTTAAACACCCAGAGTGAAGACAAGCTCACCATCTCTCGGGAAGTTGTTTCAGCTGTTTCAGCTGATTCTTTCTTTTGACTCCACAAGAAATGCTCAGGCCCTGTTTCAGGAGAAGCCCAATTATGCTTTAGGATTTTGCACAGCAAAACACCTATAGTTGCACAGACAATTTGCTTTTTGAGGAATTCCGTAAAGTTTCTTATCTTAGAGCACCAATCAGTCCCTGGAGTTGACCAGGAATCACCTGCAAGTGCATGATTGGAGCTGCAATGAATTTTTCTTTCCTTTGCAAGTGCAGTGAACATCCATGGGGTCGTTGTGGCAACTGGCATCTGTGATTTTTTTCTTTCACTATTGTTTGCAGCAGGGATTTTTGCATCTATTCATGAATCGTCCGATCCTGCCAATACCAGGCCAGAGCTGCTACGCTGGAAGAGAAAAGGCCTTATCTCACCCAGAAATGCCTCCCTCCCCGCGAGCGCGGCCAGCAGAGGCTCATCCTGGGGCTGGCACATCGCTGCATGTTTGGCAGGTGTGCTCCTCTCCTGCAGGCTGAGCTCCCAGCAGAGCGTGGCGTGTGCTGATCAGTGTTGTGGACCGATAGTGCGGATTAGTACTTTCTCTTCCTTCCCCCTCTCCCCCGTCCAAGGCTTTCGTAAAGGGTAATCCTTTGTTCAAACACATCCTCACCTGCTCATGCTCGGGGCGAGAACCAGACATTTGCTGCTCTCTCTTGCCTGGGACCTAAAAGGAAAGCCAAAAATTGCACTTTGGGCATACGTGGTTGAATTCATGCTGCAAGCTCCTTGGATAATGCTGTTTTCAATTTCATGAAAGAATTTCTTCCAGCTTTCCTTTCTTTTTGACAAAGACAATGCCCCTCTTTGCACCTCCTGCTGTCAGCCTGTAGTTCCAGCTGTCCCAAACTAACCTGCTTTCCCATGTGCCATGCCCCTCAACAGCTTTGCAGAGATGTCCCTCCATACATACGTTTCTTTGGATACCAAAAAAAAAACCAAAAAAGGTTATTTGCTTCTTTAGGGGCAAAGGCTTTGGAAGCAAAATAATCTGAACCAAGTCTTAGAAGGTTATTAAAAAAAAAAATAAAACAAACAAACAATCAAGCAAAGCTTGCTGCAGATGGCTGGGAGCAGCACCTCATTTTTCATTATGGGGGGTGGCTGGTGACTTTATTTTTCTTGGCCCTGAGAAAGACCAAGCATTCCTCAAGCCATGTAAATATCCAGCTACGCCTCACTCAGTGCAAGATGAGCATGTACATTAGTGGCTTTTCATCAGACACATGCTGGCTGCTCCGAGGCTGAGACTGACGGGGGGTGGGCAGAGGAAGGGGTAGCAAAGTTCATGGGAACGTCTCCAACCCCTTCCATTTCCAAAGCAGTCCCTGCAAAATGTTGTTAACAAGGTATTTGTGATGCTTTCAGGGCAAAACCTCAGGGGCGGCTTGGGAGCTGCTGTCTCTCATCTGATCCCTCGTCACCAACTGTGGCCAGTGTGGTCCGCTTCAAAGGCAGAGGTGGCCAGCCCAGGCCACCCATGGGGAAGGTTTATCCCTCACTCTTGCTGGCCAGGGATGGGTCCAAGGCTTTGGGAATTCCCTCTGGGAGGACACAAGGCCATTCCCCTTCGTGGGGGCAGTGGTCACAGGAGCCACACGGGCAGGATGCGACTTTAAATCATTGTCGGGTGCAGCAGTGGCAAATCAGGCATTGCCAGCACAGGCTGCGCTCCCCAGCCAGAGAGCTGCCCCTCTTAAGTGATATCACAGCTGGCCAGGAGGAATTCTCCTCTGGTGGGCAGAAATGCCTCTCCTGACTCATTCTGGGGATGCATTCCCTCCTCCTCCTTGTTCATTGTCTGAGTCAACTGGAGCTGCCTCTCCGGTCTGTGGTGCGAGATTCAGATTTCTCTTCCTTGTACAAAACATAGAAAACAAATGAAGAAAACAAAGTTACCAACACCAGACAATTCCCTAACTCTTTGAATATGAAAAAGATTTTTTTTTCTTGAATGCAGTGCAAATATTTTATCTGGCAATTCCAAGTTAATGTTCATTTTTCTTGAAAAGAAGCATCTGGATCCCCTGGGCACCCCTGCAAACTCAACCTCAGTTTAGATGTGGTTGTAAAAACCAAATTTGAGCACTTGGCAATCCTTTCTTCTAGGAATCCTGAGAAAAATCTTATCTGAATATAAGGACAGGAGTCAGAAGGCAGTAACAGAGCAACTGACTGAGCATTTACAGCTAAATTTTGCCAAGTAGGGAAACTTCAATGTTGTCCTCGACAGCTTTCAGGATATGGTACAAAATATTTCTCCTATGTTTTTTTTCTAAGCATTAGAAAGTTTGGCCCGACAAAGCAGTTGTTTTGGATAGGTTTTCTTTTTAATCTCTTGGCTTTCTGTTCAGGAAGACATAAGACAAAGACAGCTTTTAGTGTGGATGACAGCACAGGACATCCTAATTACACCTGGGGAAAAACTGTTCTTGTCTTTCGACGAACAGCTGTTTCTAAAAGGGGAAGAAGATATGCTTAGGAGGGAAAGACAGATCTTCAGGCGTTTTTTGTTTTTCAAAGATCACTCTGAGAACTTCACATTTTGAAACAAGACACCTCTCACTTAGCTCAGAGGTTCTTTGCATTTTCTGAACTTACTTAGTTAGAAAAAAAGGAAGAAAATAAGCAAATCCAAAGGTTTTCTTTTTAAGGAACAACATGCCTTGGCAATCCAAAAAAATTATTTTCATATATTTCAAAATTTAAAAAGCCATTCTTTCTCTTAGATAAAGTATCAACTGGATTTGCCTGCAAGTCCGTCCTGTGAAAACCAACTTTTGGCACATGTATGACTACATCATTTTATTCCAATGAGTAGAAGCACCATAGATTCCCTGATACATCCCTAAACTAAGACTAAACCTGGTGATTAATTACCACAATTCATATTAATTGATCTAGAACCCTCTTGGTGCCGTTGTGGGAGCAGTGCAGAGCTGGGTCCTGAATCGCAGCCACCCTTCCCTCTTTTCATTTCACTCCATCTCCATACCAGCAGCTGGGTGCCTCCTCTTCACTCTGCATCCCAGAAGGTCTTTTCCACCCTATTTCCTGGAGGTGTATGACCACCAAGGGCAGGTTGACCTGGACCTAGACCTGTGCACAAAGCCCACACCCAGAGCCCTCAGGAGCAGCAGGCAAGGCACAGCTCTGAGCATGGACTCAGCACTGCCCCTGCTCCAACCCTCAGCTCAGACAGACACAGTGCCATAGTCCCCACCTCAGAAACAATTTATAGCTCTTGTCCCTGTAAGTGATGCATAAATCTGTGCATATCTTTAATCCCTGACGTGGTTTCACCCCACTCATGGCCACTCACTCATTCCCCCACCAGTGGGAGTGGGGAGGGAATTGGGTGGGTGAAATCTGGAGGACTCATGGGTTGAGACAAAGGCAGTTCCAAGAGGGAAAGCAAAAGTCATGCAAAGCAAAACAAGGAATTCGCTCCCTGCTTCCTGTGTTCAGTCATCTCCAGGAGAGCAGGGCCCCATCACGGGTAACAGTGACTTGGGAAGAAAAACCATCACTCCCAACATCCCCCTTCCTCCTCCTTCCCCCCACTCTCCATACTGAGCATGATGTCCGAGGCTCTGGAGTGTCCCTTTGGCCAGTTTTGGTCACCTGTCCTGGCTGTGTCCCCTCCCAGGCCCGCAGGCACCCCCAGCCCCTCCCCAGAGTGGCCACACGAGGGGCAGGAAAGGCCTTGGCTCTCTCCAAGTGCTGCTCAGAAAGAACAGAAACATCTCTGTATGATCCACCCTGTGCTCAGCACAAACCCAAACACAGCCCCATCCCAGGCCCTGGGAAGAAAATGAACTCTACCCAGCCCAAACCAGCACAATCTCACAAACAGCTGCAGTGAGTTCCCAGCACCACAGCCTGGCTCCACTATCCTAGATTTCATCAGCAAGGATCTGTCTTTTAAATGAGAAGCCACACTCAGGTAGTGAAAATCGGTGTTTTCCTTTAAATGAGCAGAAACATAACATTTCTTCAGCATGGCAGATAGGAAAGGAAAATAAAGCATGTGTGTGTTCTGCTCTAGGGTCCTAAAAATCACAATTATGTTGGACCTTCCACTGAGGGTTTTGCAATCACACCCCAGGAGTTTCTTTACTAATAATTATATTCCAGAATGCCCTATTATCTGGATTCAGCACTGTTTGCAAGAAAAGCTGTCACAATCCGGACAAGGCCTAGACCTTTTGCTATCAACATCTTCTTTGTCTTTCCCCACAGTAACTCCTCTCATCTGTCCAAGGAGCCACACCAATCAAGTTATTAAGAAGAGGAGTGTTAAGATGACAGGAGACAAGAAACAATCTCGCATTAGGGACAGAGGAAAGGACACAGACCACAACCAGGAGCAGGAAGCAAAGGGGGAGGACCCGTGACTGAAACGGCACCAACAGCAGGAGTCATTCAACAGCACTGACAATGTAACATCAATAGTAATAAAATAAAAATTAGTGCTGCATCCCCATTTCCCTTTCCCCACAGTATAACTCTTCTTCTGGCTTGGTGTTTGAACGCTGAGTTGTTTTGTTAGTAATCAGGAGAATGGTGAGAACTTAAACAAACCTGCTTGGCTAGAAAGCTCTCTCGAAAAAAATTAAAAACAAAGCAAATTCTCAAGCTGAGAGACAAAAAAAGAGAGAGGGAGAATAATAAAAGTCAACTGAGAAGTCTCCAAGGGAAAAAAAAAAAATAAGGGAAGACTTAATTACGCACTAGTTTCTTTTCCTAGCATGTTTCTCGACTTGGCACAGCTGGAAAATAGAAAGCTCCGTGCCAAAATATCAAATGTCCCTGGTGTGGGCTCAGTGCTCGTGAAGTTGTGTGCGTGTCTTTCTCTCCCGGCCCGTCTGGTTGCGCCGGGAGCGGCAGCGATGCGCTCGGCGAGACGAGCGCCGGCAGCTGCCCCGCAGCTCCGCGCCGTGGGCAGGGTCCCTCGCAAGGAGCCACCAGGGCCTTCCTCAGCTTCCTTTCGGCCAAGGGAGCAGAGGCTGTGGAAACTGGGCCTTTCCAGAGGACGCTGCCGTCGGGTCCCCGCGTCCGCTTGCCACGTTTCAGCGATGGAAATTCCACGAATTTCCATTCTGTGGAAAAGCTGCTGCTGAGGGATGGGCCAGGGAGTTAAAAGCTGTTTTGTTTGGTGAAGGAGTGGGCGTCCCTTTGCAGCTTGCAAACAATGAGCTTTCTGTACAATCAGTCCTATGATAGGACTGTAATGGGATATGAAGTTTAGCACAGAATTAGGCCCCAGGCTATATGGTACAATTCACCCATGAAAATGCTGTCCTTATCCGTTCAAATATTACACAGAATTTATGTTTTTAAATCAGGTTTACATACCACCTCAGAAAGAAGCTGGAGTCTTACACATGATAAATCTTCCAGACTTCTAGTCACTGGGACCAGGAACAGTACTTTTCTGCCCAATTAGTATAACTTTCTTCAAGGAGATCTCTCCCAGATTCCATTTCATTTGGCTTATAAATTTTGTGACTTCCCTTTCTTTTTCACTAATTATGGCAGGGAATATTTCAGACTGTTACAGCTAAAAATAAAAATAAGAAATCCTCTGATATATCTTTAGACTTGAAAGGATAGTCATATATTGTTGTGACACTGCGACATAAATGAATATATATTTTCGAGCCAGTAACAGCTAAGACAGCCCTCATCATATCAACATGGGTCTCAGCTTGATGGAATGGTGCAGGGATTTGCAAACCAGATGTAAATAGTCCGCTGATTTTGTCAGGCAGGTATCCTAATTAGAAGAGAAGAGAAGAGAAGAGAAGAGAAGAGAAGAGAAGAGAAGAGAAGAGAAGAGAAGAGAAGAGAAGAGAAGAGAAGAGA
>JACAXG010000189.1:623682-688704 GCA_018881555.1 Amblyornis subalaris | reverse complement strand
GGGACCCTAAAGCTCCTCTTGTTCCACCTCCTGCCACCACTTTCCACCAGACCCCGTGGATTATGAGACTGGGAACAGGGAGGAAAGCCTGTCTGGAGACATGGCACTGTGGAGGGGCAGCTTTAGACACAGAACAGGTCAATTACAGGTATTTATTACGTGTATGTGTGGTGCTTGCTGCCAGTGCAGCCTGAGGAGGCTACACCAGACATTGCTCCAGGCACAAGTATGAATCACACCTGGGTGAATCCAGAGCACTGTTCAGCACTACCAAAATGCCCTCGGAGGCACACACAGAGGCTCCTCCCCCTCTCTGCCAACATTTTCACAGCCTTTGGTTTTCACTGGCTCGGCGAGTTGCGAGTGCACCATTGGTAAACGTTCCGAATCACAGGAAAGGCTGGTCAAACTGCTTTTCCCCACAATTAACAACGCCTTTGGTAATTAGATTTGTTCTTGAAGTTCTTTATAGAAGACTTTCCCACCATTATTTGGGACTCTTCTTTATCCTCTATCATGTGATTGTTTCATTGTAGGAATGTGGGCTTGCCCCACTATGCATTGCACCTCCCACCAACACTTGGCTTAAGATGATTATTTTGTTCATATTTTCCTTTTGTGTTCCTCAGCCTTCCCTGGCTTTTTTCCACTTGAGCTCTGGGAACAATGATGGAACTGAAATGTGCAGAAGCCTAATGAAATGTGAAATCTGGTGACAGAATAAGATGTGATTAAAAAACAATTTTAAGGGTTTCAATGATCCATTCTTCTAAAACTTCACAATCCCACGAGTGGGATACAACATAGACTGTCTGAAAAAGATCAGTGAAAAGATCAGCTGGATTGCTTTGGGTGCCCTGGAAATGGAAGCGGATTAGAGCCTCACCTGTTTCTATTCTGCAGGAGAACAGGGATCAAACACCTTGAAATGTGGAGGTTACCAGTTGTTCATTGCCTCTCAAAGAGATTCACAAGGAACACTACATGCATGGACAGATGGAATACAGTGAAGGGCATTCACTGGTGGGTGTGATGCCCCTAGGTTATAAATGAGACAACATTTGCAGGGAAGAGGAATGTCTGTCCTTAAAATAGCCAAGGTAGGCAGTTAACTTACATACTCAAAAGCTTTGCCCCTTTTTTCTGCCTGAAACTGTTAATGTTGACTCTTCACACAAACCTACTGCAGGTGTAAATCTATCTCAGTCACCAAAAGATCTTGCCAGAAGAGCAGAGGGCCAAGCTGGATTAACAGCACGGTTCAGTTGCATCTCATATCCAGAAAACTTCATTCAGATGGAAACTGCCACACCAGACCCATAAATGCAGTAGAGTCAGTCTGCTTCCCCTAAAACATATCCTTTCAGGAGAACAGGCACTTTGAAAGGAAAATAGATAAATACTCTGTTTCTGTCACCAAGCCTTGACTCCTTTGTCCCCTCCACTTCCAGAAGCCCTGCACCCCCAGCACGAAAGAGACACAAGACCTGCCCACCTGTGACATTCCTCACTCTGCAGAATTACCCAGGCTTAAAATATAAGACATGTTGAAAGCCTTACAAGCTGAGAACACTGTAGGCACTGAGCTTGGGAGTCTCCTGCTGGGAAGGTATTTCCAAACGAGGAGATGAAAGGCGGGGGGAGCTCTAGTCTGAGACTACTGAAAAACAACAAAAGAAGAAAAGATAAAAACCAAAACCCACAACCAAACAAACAGTAAACTGCAGGCAGAGGGGTTGTCCCACAGTAAACGAAGTCAGCGTCGATGTGTCTAAGTGTGTGACACCAGCAGGGACACACAACAGCCTCTGCCCTAGAAACACCACGGAGAGACAATAAGAATCACGAATTTGTCACTTTACACTCCAATTAGAAATGGAGGGGCCCGCAAAGAGTCCCAGAGAAGAGACAAAGGCACTTGGGCCGTGGCTGGGGCCACGTCCTTGGGTTTTGTTTGTGTTTGAGTCCCCAGTGGGGTCGCTTACATCGTGTAAGGGCGGCTGCAGAGGGCTCCTGACTCACCAAAGCGAAGGGTGGCGAGGCCTCAGGTTTCCAGACAAGGACCATCTCCCACTGTGAGGGAAACCTGCTGCTGGCGCCACAGAAGGGGATTTCTGGCACTGGATCTAATGGGCCCAAACTCATCCCAAAGGGTTTTCGCGCTTCCAAGCGCAGCGGTGTTCCCACCTCAGGTGAGCCCTTCAGTCAGGGATTCGACAAAAAGGCACCCATTCTGCCAGAAGTGCCTCCAGTCTTGTGTTCAAGACTTAAATGCTTAAAATTGAAAAATGGAATCACTACAGCACCAGAAAAAACGTTAAAAATTTAGGCAGGATTTCTTCTGAGTTTCTTTATGTGTCATTTTGAAAAGCAAAGGTACTTCCAGGCACAATTGTACAACACTGCAAAAATAACTAAGAGAAATAAAAAATGCTACAGTTCGGGCATGATAAAGATGCCAATTGTTGATTTTTCCACCCAGGGACACCAACACATCAAGGAGCCAAACCTTAGAAATAATATTGCCCACAGCAGAACCTGTGGAAAGAAAGGTTTATATTTGCTGTTTTCTCATGAAAAAAAAATAAAAGGTATTTGCCTGGCTTCTGCTGCAAAATAATATTTTTCAAAAAAGTGTTCTCATTTCCTCCAAAACTTAAATTGTAAAATGTGATTCAATATTAAAAATGACACACCATTCTAATCCTTCTAAATTTTTACACATAGTTTTGGCTTAAAATTATGGCAAAAATTATTAATGCTTCCTTGCAGTAGGTCATTATAAATACAGATCAACTTGTTATTAAAAAAATAAAAATATTTTGAACTCTGAAAACAATAGTGTGTTTATGAAAGAGCATTTTTTAATTAAAGAGCACAGGCAGGTTTATTCATCACTCTAAGTGGGTTTTTTTTATTATCACAAACATCTTTTGAACAGTGAAAGTGTGGCTCGGGGAGATTAAATCTGAGTTTTCCTCAGGATAATTGCATTTCTGCTGCTCTGTGACGTCATCATGGAGAGGTCTGGGGCACTGCTATAGGGTTAAATAGAAAGTGGGCAAATTACGTTGGTATTGACCAAGTTTTGGGTAGAAAAGTTTCCATTTATTTGCAGCTGTTGTTAGTTAAATCACTCCCCTGTTGGTTTCCAGCTGGTTTCCAGAGTGTGCCCCTCCCACGGTGCAGGCTGGGGTGGTGACTGTACCCCATTAAGAGCAGGCTCCACCTGGAGCAGAAGCCCCCATGTGCTTCCCTCCTGTGCGAGGAGCTCCAGCGCGCTCAGAACGAGGACAAGCGGCAGAAAGCTACCCCAAAACCCCATCGAACACGCTGCCCTCCCCAGCAGCCACTCGTCTTCCGTGTGACATCTCAGCTGGGATTAGACCTTACTGTGGGGTTCCCTTCCCTGTGTATTTTACCCAGGGCGAGTAATTTTATATTTTCGCAACGTCAACGCCATCGCTTTCCAGAGCAGCTCCCGAATCAATCAACATTTCAGCGGTGCGGGGGGATGTGAGAAGCCAGCTGCTCTGCTCGGGCTTTGAATTAACTCCTGCCCTGAGAGACTGCGTTTCCCCCCCCCCGGGGAATCGCCCTTCTAAACACGGAAAACTTTTTAAATATTTGTGCGGGGTTATATTCCGTTTGCCCAGCGCGCTGCGAGCCGCCCGGTGACACGGCCCGTGCCTGTTTCTGGGAACAAGGATCAAACCCGCGATGAAACAGCGAGAGCGTTACCTGCTTCTCCTGTATGGAAATGCGCAGAAACAGAGCACGCAGGGCAGGAACGGGCTGTGGAACACGGATGTCAGGCGAACGCAGGTTCGAAGGGATGCGATTAAAAGGCCTCTAGAACGACCTCAACATTAGTTTTTGCTTCAAACACGTAATCTTGATTTCGTTAATAGAAAAATTAGTCTTTCAACAGGAAAATGGGCTACTGTGAATATAATTCACGTGCAACTTGTGTACATCATTTTTAATTTCCTGCATTAGAGCTGTCTCTTCATTCAGGAGAAGTTTTATTCAGATCAACCAAAAAAAAAAAAAAAAAAAAACCGACCCAAACAAACAAACAAAAACCAACCAAAGAAACCCACAGGAAATTGAATAACTGCACAGTGACTAAAGCCCACCAGAGTTATTCACCACAGCCTCATTCACACATTTATTCCCTCATTGCTCTTACACCTCCTTCCTGGAAGAGGAAGAATATTGGCTCAATGCTCTAAACATGCAAAAAATGGGACTTAATGAAGCCTTTATGTGCACTTAACTAGGCAATAGTTGGGAAACTAACCTGAACATGCAATGTGAAAAATGTCAAATGCAGGGGTAAAATGCAGATAACATAATTTATACTGCATTGTTATGCATTATATGTATAATATATAAACAATATTCTATGATATATATTATGTGGTGTATGCTGAATATTATCTACTAGTGTATATAAAATTATACATTACAAATTACATGTAAAATAAATAGCAATTAATAAATATAGAAATATAATAACTAAATATTTCATATAGTATATAATGCCTAGTATTATACTGTAGTATTAGTTGTATATTACTAGTTAATGTGTAATACCTAATATGTAAAATGTAGTATATGATATAAACATTTATATATTATATTACATTGTAATAAATGAAGTTCTATATACAATACTGTATATTATACACTATGCCATATTATTATGTATTATGTATTTTATATTGGAGATAATAGATTATGGATTGTTTATCACAAGTTTTGCATGATGCATTATCTATTATATAATATATATTACTAACATAGTTTATTATGATGTATAATATGTAATAAATAATATATAATTTATAATAATAAGCTTGTTAAATAGAGCATGGACGTCCCAAACTCTCTAATGATCCATGGAACCCATGCTGTAGTGGAAATAATCCGAGTGCAATTCAGCAGCACAAGGATGAAGAGATACCTCATAAAGATGTGTAACTGATGCTGCAAAGTTTCGCTGAAACTTGTGCTTTGAAGGGATCAATGCCTTTAAATTTGAATTAATGCCTTTAAATCTGAATGTGGGTTTCTGCAGAGGAATTCCAGGAGGACTGGGCAATGACACATGGAAGCATCACCACCTACTCTGTAAAATCACAGATTAGCTGTGTTCATACAGAATTTAAAGACAATATGGTAAGAATTCCTTAAGCGCCAGAAGGCAGCTGGCTTACAAAACACCTCTCTGGTACTCCGTGGAGCTGTGCAACACATGGAACAAAGGCACTCTGACCATGTTCAGTTCTTTAATTCTTCCTTAGCTGTGAGTCTGGGTAGGTCTGGGCAGAGGCAGTGAACGGGTGGGAGAGTGTCCTGCTCTTGGCCTTTGAGGCTGCATTTAGGCAATCACAGAATAATGAAGGCTGGAAAAGCCCTCTGAGACCACCCAGTCCAACCATTCCCCCAGCACTGCCAAGGCCACCACTGACCCCCGTCCCCAAGTGCCACCTTTTGAACACTTCCAAGGACAGTGTTCCACCATTTCCCTGGGCAGCCCTTCACAGGGCTTGACATCCCCTTCAGCCCTTCCTGACGTCCACCCTGAGCCTCTCCTGGCACAGCTCGAGGCCGTTCCCTCTCCTCCTGTCCCTGTTCCCTGGGAGCAGAGCCCGACCCCCCTGGCTGCCCCCTCCTGTCAGGGAGTTGTGCAGAGCCAGAAGGTCCCCCCTGAGCCTCCCTTTCTCCAGGCTGAGCCCCTTTCCCAGCTCCCTCAGCCTCTCCTGCTGCTCCAGCCCCTTCCCCAGCTCCCTTCCCTTCCCTGGACACCCTCCAGCCCCTCAAAAGCCGTGGGGATCCATCCTCCCTCTCCAATGGACTTTGGTGCGTGCTCTCCATTTTTCATCTGCTGTTGGCCTCTCACCACTACACCCAGCGCCTCGTGGAGCGCTGACAACGGGTAATTGCTGATACTGGGCAAGTTTTACAAGGAAAAGTGGAATTTTTTGATGCTTTTACCTTGAGCTCTCCTTAACCATCCTCTGAGGGCACACCTCAGCTCAGGTTGGCCACCAGCTCTGGATGTCCCAGCAGGAACACATGCTATGGTGCCCCGAGGAGCCAGCAGCAGAACAAACCCACTCCCCCAAAACCAATATCAAACCTCCTCCAGTTCCCATGACACGAGGTCAGGAAAAGGCAGAAAGCTTCAGAAAACTCCCTGCAGGATGTTTGTTCAGTCAGGGCACAATCCTAAGGTGTTAAGGGAGGTTTTATTTGGCTGGTGCTCAGCTGAATTCCTGTTTATCCTGGGAACTCGGGATTTGTTCTACTCGCAAAGAAAAGCCCCAAGAACTAAAACAGGAGCAGAGCCTGATAATTCATCTCATTCTGTTCATCACTACTGTGTCAGAAGAGACAATGCAGAGCAATGTACTCCTCAAATGATGTGTCCTTGGTAGCCTTACGAGAATTTGTCAATTTTGTTTGCTGTCCAGGTAAATTGTTCCAGTTTGGTATTAGAAAAGTTAAAGGGGATTGATAGCCTGGATAGGCTGAGAACCAGTGGGAAATTCTGGGAAGGACATCATAAGAAAGCAGGAAGTATACCTTGAAACTATAATCTTAATGCAGGGCACTTTTAGTCTGACAAAGGATCAAACAGTTTTGATAATGTATGTAATACCAGGGACAAAGTTGGCCTCAAAAATCTTGGAATAAACTTTTAAATTAAAGGCACTTTCAAGCTGGACAAAGGGGTAAGAAAAACAGTATAGAAATAATATGTCTTGGCTGGAGAATGGACAAAAACACCTAA
Source organism: Amblyornis subalaris (assembly GCA_018881555.1). Taxonomy (NCBI): domain Eukaryota; kingdom Metazoa; phylum Chordata; class Aves; order Passeriformes; family Ptilonorhynchidae; genus Amblyornis; species Amblyornis subalaris. The sequence goes on along the minus strand of JACAXG010000189.1, from coordinate 681,902 downwards.
GACATCTCCTTCACAGTTGACATAGGTTTTTTAACAGCACACTTCAAGCATATAGAGCACTTAAAGCATTTCATTACCTGGCTTCCAGCTTCCTTTACAGTTTGGGGTGGTTGGTTATTCTGAACAGAAAGTGATAAGGGGTGAAAATGAAATGCAAGAGAGAGAAAAAAAAAAAATACATATATCCACTTCCATTCCAGCTCTGTGGCTCTCGAGTGAGCTGCTGCAGGGATAACTCATTCACGGCAGTGTTTTTCCTCGGTCAGGGGCTCCATGCCACCAGGCCAGGCTGCTCTTCCCCCTGCTCAGCTCAGAGCCCACTGCTCCCTGACTTTGAGGGGGACAGGAAGCACATCCCAGCATCAGGAGTGGCATCAAGATGGGTCAGTGAAATTTGGGTTCTGCAGAATCGAGAAGCTGAGAGTGATTCCCTGCAGAGCAGGGCTTGGAGGGGTCAGCTCTGCATCCCAACATACTCAACCACAGAATCATAGAATTACACAATGGTTTGGGTGGGAAGGGACCTTGTAGCCCATCCAGTGCCACCCTCTGCCATGGGCAGGGACACCTTCCACTGTCCCAGGCTCCTCCAAGCCCCGTCCAGCCTGGCCTTGGACACTGCCAGTGATGGGGCAGCCACAGCTTCTCTGGGCAACCTGTGCCAGGGCCTCCCCACCCTCACAGGGAACAATTCCTTCCCAATATCCCTGCCCTCTAGCAGTTGAAGCCACTCCCCCTTGTCCTGTCCTTCCATCCCTTATCAAGAGTCTCTCTCCATCTTTCTTGTTGGCCCCCTCAGGCACCGGAAGGCCACAATTAAGTCACCCTTAATCCTTCTCTTTTCCTCATTCTGCCCAGTCCATGGGTGAGCCAGAAGCAAATACAACTTTGCAATTAGGGAAGCTTGCGGAATTGGGACTTTAACAGCAAAAAAATTAAGTTAAAAAGACTCAGTTCCTCGTTCCACAAGCCAGCTGAGAGGCAAGACCGTGGTTCAGAGCAGGCCCAGGGAGGGTGGAGGAGGAGGATGGAGGGGCACAGCTCTGAGCATCTCCCCGGGTGGGGAGGGAGGAGCGAACTCCGGGGCTGCACCTACCTGCGACCCACGTTCCCTGCAGAGCCTCCCCTCGCTCAGGCTCTGAAATAAAACCCCCAGTAAGAGCGAAATAATCCCTGCGAAGTGCCTGGATTCCCCTTAAAGGCTTTCGGTGCCACGCGAGGCTTTCTTTCTATTTCCAGCTGTATTTGGGAGTGGAATTGTGAGCTGAAATCCTTTCGCTGCTGGTTTGGGGGTAACTCTGGTCTAGCCTGCCCTCTAGTGCTGCGAGGATCCGGCTCCCGGCGTGGGAACCACTGGGAATCCTGGAGCCAGGGGGTGCGAGGGGCCGAGCCCGGGGGGTTTGGATGCGCCTGGATGTGTTTGGATGTGTTTGGATGCTGCACCAGCAGCAGTCTGACCCAGATGCCCAAATATACGCCTTTCATTACTGAAATAGAATTTAATTTACCTGCAATGGTAGAAAGGCAGCCTGTAAATCCAGGGTCATCATTTAGAGGAGCCAGCCTCTCCTTTTTTTATTAAGTCATAGCTTCATAAGCCAGCTCTGTGCAGAAATTCCAGATTTGGCCCCTGCTGGCATAACACAATCAGAAATACATCATTTTTCCCCTGCCCTTATGTAAAGGATGCCCAAACATTTGTGCACATCCAACACGAAGTGTGACTGTGCTAAAAATCTTACGTATAATTCATCCAGAATATGTACCAAGGATATACCAATATGTAAAGAGGATTTTGATTTTCAATGTCTTCAGTGCCAGGACTGTGGGAGCAGCAGCACACGGATCTGCAGACAGGGCAGTGGGAAGAGTGATAATGAAAGCGGATAGCTGGGGCAGCAAACTTCTAAAACCAGGAGGCACGAACACACACTTTCCTAAACTAATCAGTAAAATTTTCAGGTGGGCAGCTCAGGTGGAAAATGCTTCCCCCACAAAAAAAGGCCTTCTGTTTCTGGTTTGTGAAAGCATTTACACCGAGTGATGCACGTTTTTCATTTTGTTCTTACCTTATTGGCACTTTAGGAAAATATTTAAATAAGTATATTGTTGCCAATTTCTGATTGTTGGGCTTCTCAATATGATGAAAAATGCACTTTCAGTAAACCAACGGATTCTGTGATCAGTGGTGGTTTCACTGGTGTTTCCATTATTTTTGTATAATATTTAATATCAAGCCACATATATGTATACAGGCATCAAATCCTTTTGAAAATATAAAATGGATCCACTGCAAATAATTTGAACTGAAACCAGCCTCGATGTTTGATTTTTTAAGTAGGTTTTTGGACCATCTAGGAAAGGACAGATTGTTTCCAGTTTCTGCCAGGGAAGCAAACTTGCACACGTAGTCACTCATTCGGGGGACTCTGCCTGCTCCAGATCCTCTGCTCCTGTTTCAGGATCCACGATGATTATTTCTCCTTTTCACCAGCCAGACGAGTGAAACCCACACCAAAAACCTCTCTCTGACCTTGCTGTCATTGAAGAAATGAAATAATTTAAAATAGAAGGGATCGACTGCAGCCTGTCCCCCGCGCCTTTGGCAGAGGGTGGTCCTTGGGCAGAGCTCAGCCAGGGGTCCCAGGCACGGCTCCTCTCCCACCAGGGTCTGCTGTGACCCCAGACCACCCAAACTCCCCCTCAGAGGGTCCCAGGCTGCTCCCATGCGTGCAGATCGGCTCCTACACCCCCTACAACGCTTTTGGGGCAGGCAAAGTCGGGTTAGGCATTTCTCTGCAAGCTCGTTTTGACTGGAGTGGGTTTAGGAGTGTCCACAGATGCAAGCTGCAGGGGGAGGGAGGAGAACCGCCACAGCCTTCACTCAGCACAGCCCTCCAGCCATCCCCTCCAAAAAATCTACGTCTGACCCCTCCACCTGGGGAGGGGGTCAGATTGGGAGAAATAAGTTCTTGGGGAGAAATAAGTTGGAGAGGGGGAGAAATAAGTTCATCCATGGGGAGAAAGAAGTTCTTGTAACATATGTTCACCTGACCAGGTTTAGGGAAATGGATCTCACCTGGCCATACCTGTGCTTGCCCAGGAACCCTCTCCTTCTGCCATGACAAGGCAGGGAGAGGAGCACCAGGAGGTGGGAGAAAAGCACCAGGAGGAGGGAGAGAAACACCAGGAGGAGGGAGAGGAGCACCAGGAGGAGGGAGAGGAGCACCAGGAGGAGGGAGAGGAACACCAGGAGGAGGGAGAGGAGCACCAGGAGGAGGAAGAGGTTCACCAGGAGGAGGAAGAGGTTCACCAGGAGGAGGGAGAGAAACACCAAGAGGTGGGAGCTGTGTATTATGCAAAAGCTGTCCTGTGGGAGTGGATTTGCCATATTTTTCACCAAGGACAGCGAGCCGGTTAAATGAGCCCTCTGTGGACGGGATGTAGGTTTCCCGAGTGCTTAAGCTGTTGCAGCTCTTCCATAGGAAACCTTGGTTTCCCAGTCACTTTTCCATTTGCAGCAGTGGAGATATAGGGCTTGAGACAGAACATGGTCTGGACATGATTTGTAATTTGGTGTTTGCTGTGTCTAAGCAGCAAAACAATAAAGTTTTCCGTCATCCTCCCACTAAAACATCTCCCTGAGTGTAAGTAAATGCCAGAGCTTGGTGCCTTTTGGGGGAGGATTTTACATCCATGGCAAATGTACACGACCCTCTCACCTGCCTGGCTGCACATCTGTGGCTTGTGTGCTGCTGGTCCTCCTCAAGAGGTACAAAGCCCCTGCTGCTCACTCACTCACACACCTGTGAAAAACACTACAGAGAGCTGGCAAACCCGAGGACAGCCCCACTCATCACCTGCAAATCCCATTCCCCCAGAAGTGACACCAACAGCCCATTAATTCCTATTCTTCTATTCCCTCAGGTGTTTTCCCGGCCCAGGTTTTTACTTTTGTCCCTGCAGAAACTGCCACCATCTCTCTTTTAAGACACACACACACGTGTCATTGAGCTTCTGGTCTCTAGGGTATGAAGGCACTTGCAGGACACCAGCATCCTCCTAGTGTTGAAAATCCCAAATGGCTGAGATTCCCAAATGGTTGGAAATCCAATCATCTAGTAGCATAAGTTGATTCCAGCTATCACTTACTAGTAATTCTGACAAAAATAAGACAAAAATCGTAATTCTCCCAGCACCAACAGTAGTCATCTAAAGATCTTGATGTAGGACCTCAGAGCACTGGGTGGGGCTCCATGAGACTTTTAAAAATAGTGTTTTCTTTTTGCCATAGCCCCGGACAGACACAGCTTCACTGGTTTTTGTACAACAGAGGGTCAGCAACGTACCCTTCCTTGAACACAAAATGAGGTTTTGACCTCAGCATGAAATCTGGGAGCGGAGTCTTTCATCCTAAAACTGACAATAACTTTGAAAGCACTGACAAAGCTGCTGTCTCCTTCTGCCTTTTCACAGTTCACACATCCCATGGAGACTATTAAGGCCACTGAGAGGAGAGGTGCTCTGGAAGGTTTTCAGAGCATGTTGCTGACTGCTTCTCGCATCCCGAAGATGAGTCAAGCACATCTCTGTGGCTCCTTGTCACCCTCCTTCCACACCTCCTCTCCAGGAGGCATTTTCAAGGCAGACTTTTCTACCTCTCTGCCTGTTTGTTTTCTTGAATCTTACATCATTATTTGCATTCTGCTGCTTTCCTTGGGTGACAGACAGATCTGAAGTCAGATTTTAAATAGTGGGGAATAACATCAAGATCAAATTCCACATCTATGTTGCACACTGTGTTGAAATAACCATGGGCTAATGGGAGCCTTATAAATGAACTAATGAAGATCAGCCAAAAGACAGAAGAGATGAGGGAAAATGAATCTATTATCCTTATCTGGGAACTTAATCTTGAATTTTGGCTGCCCTTTTGTCAGGTTAATATAATCAGATAAGGCTGTGAAAATACAGATAGTAATTAGCATCTTTAACTTGGAATTAATGAGTGAGTAATTCAATACTGGAAATATATTCCATTTTGTCTCTATTTGTGCAGAACGTGACAAAAGATTAACTATCTCCAAGGCTTCCCAGTTGCAACCGAGAACTATTTGTAATAATGGGAAGGCTGTGGTGTTTTATTTCTCAGAAAACAGTTATGTGATTTCTCCTGTGCCGAGGTAGAGTGATATTTCATGGATAAGGAGTCCCTGTTTGATAAACCACAAAGCATAGCTGGCTGCAAAGCTCCTTTATACCTGGAATAAATCTCCATCATGGCAACCAGTGCCACAGCACTCATTTTTATGTACTTTGGGAAAAGAGGGGAGCTTTACAATGAGAACATAACACATTTTATATATTTATTTGTTTGTTTATTTCCTGCATTAGAAATCCTTACTTGCAGCTGAGGGACCTCTGTGTCCCTCTTGAACATGCATCATTCCCATGGATTCAACTGCCATCTCCATGCGGGCTCCTTGTAGATATTCTCTGCTCTGATTTGTCTCCTTTTGCCTAATTTGACAAATCTAAACCGTTTTGTCTCATCTCAGGCCACCTCTTTGACATCTCCTTGTGAGGCCACCTCTTTGACACCACCAGTTCCCACCTCCAGGTTACTGGACCGAGGCTCTGCCTCCTCCCTCAGCCCACCCCAGCCCTGGGATCTGCTGCTCGTCCCTCTTTGCCAGGCTCATGGCTGGACCAGGTCGGACATCCTTCCCCATCCTTTACTGCAGAGGTGCTTGTCATGTCTGGCAAAATAATCTTCTATTTATCTAAACCTTTTTCTTCTGAGTCTTGGCTATGGCAGTGTGAGGTTTTCCTGGAATGTGAGACTTCTGTGTTCCCCACCAGACCTGTTCCTGCTGACCTGTGGGAATCCCAGAGCATCCCACTCTTCTCCTATCCTTTACAAGATGCTTTTCCTTCTCTCCTGCAACAAGATTCATTATTTTAAGCTGGTTTGGAGCATTGGCTGTGTTCTCCTTCTGTCTCCTTGTCCACATGTGTGGCTGAAGTCCCTTTCACTCACATCTGATCCTGTTACATGACAGTAAAAGCTGTTAATGCCTCAGCTGAGGCTCCAATTAACACCCACATTTAATTAGTGTGCACAAAAAGAGTATAGAAAGGACACCTTTTCTGCTGTCAGTGACAAAATAGACTGAATTCTACATTTGTGAAGCAGTTGTTTGGTTCTCCTTGTCCTCAGACCCTCTTCCTGAATTCAAACATTAAAGGAAAATATTTGTTGAAGGAATTCAAATGAAGGTTTCTGGGTCTTTTTCTGGGTCTTTCAGCAAACACAGCTTCAGAATCAAAGTTTGTCATTGATGAACCTTGTACCAGGCTTGGCTCCGTTCCACTGTGCTTCCCTGACAAAACAGTCAGAGACCTGGGGGAAGACAGGGGATTTTTATTTTAATTTTTGAAATGTTTATTTTAGGGTAGACCTTTTGATTCAGCAGAAAGCACGGGAATAGAAAGCTCACATCAAAAAAAAAGAACTCACACCTAGAAGAACTGTACATCTTGTTCTGCTTAATTCTTCTCTGTTCTTAAAGTTCCCAGCTTCATCTGTACCTGAAAAAGAAGCACGGCATGTGAGGAAGTGTGACCCACAGGGGCAAGCCAAGGGGGTGCTGTGATATGCCAAAATCAAACTGCAAACCTAGAAAGTCTGATAACCACAGCCTGGACTGTCAGGATCCTCTGCCACTCTGCCAAAGCCTGCTCTGAGCAGCCCTCAACACTCCCAGCATCTGCAGATTTGCTCCTGGTGTCTCTGTCTGAGCTCTCTGGACCGTGGACATCTCATTTTACCTCCAAAGTGCACATTTGGTGCAACCTAATGCTCAGTGTCCTCTGATTCCCTCTGGGTTGGGCTGGTGCTGAACCAAGATGCTGATCGAGGAGGTTCTGTGGAAATAAATTGTTCTGCTGTGGGGTAGGATAGTGAAAACTGGAATGACAGCTCTGTCAGGGAAAAAATAATCTACTTTACTAGTTTATTCACCCTGAACAAGGCTCATTTGCTTCAACAACTTCATATTTCCATATCCACACAATAGAATCACAGAATCATGTTGGAAAACACCTCTAAGATCACCAAGCCCAACCATTAACCTAACCATGCATCTCTTAAGCAGCTAAAGCCCTTTCAGACAGCATAAAAAAGGTGATGAGAAAACACACAACATACAGTCCTAGGGTTTCAATGCACCCAGCTGTTGACACTAGAGTTAAAAACATCAAGGGTAATAAGTAAATTCCAGTATAAGTTGCAAGTAAAATTAGATTTTTATTGACTGTGTCATCCAAGGAGCTGAGCAACCAGGGATTGCAGGTTGGAAGCCACTGAGTCTCAAGAACGAGATTTTGTGTGAATACAAAATGAAATTTCACCCTGTCTTCAGCTCCAGTCTCCAAAATTCTCTTCCGGAAGACATCAACCTGTTTCAAAGCAAAGCTCAGAGCTGCTGGTTTGGGTCCTGCTTTCCCACAACCTTGCTGCACGACATAAAACTCAGGAAGCGATTCCTCGGAAGATCCCGGGGCCCTCAGGAGAAAACTCTTGGGGTGCGTTCACAAAGGCTTCTTGTAACAGGGGGAAAGGAGAGCTGGTCAATGTGAAACACAGGGAACACTTTCTCACAGCCCTCTCTGGAAGAGATGAAAAGGATAAGTGGATTAACACCTGTGCATCCCTGTCCAGAGGGGAGCAGTGGTGCGAGGGCGACGTTAAAACCACTGAAGGGTTCAGCGTTGCAGTCGAGTTTCCAGAAGTGGCTGCTGGAAGACAGGAAACAATAATGTTTTAAGAGGCCTATGAAAGGATCATTGTGCTGGTGTTTCTCCACATTAAATCACACATTTGTCAGTGCCTTTGTAGACCGCAGACCGTCCCAAAACGTTCTCGGGGCTGCAGCCTGGGGTCCGCGTGGTAAAACTGCAGTTCCCCAGGAGCCCACGTCACAGGATACCTTTCTTTGTTAAAACAAATATACTGTTACATGTCTTTCCTTCACAAAACAAAAGGGATTGTTGTCTCCCCAAGACCCACAGCGTTCACCTCAGGCTCCAAAGGTGGATGACAGCAGCCTGGTTGTAAGAGCCCTTCTCTGCAGCAAAGCTTGCCCCCATTCAGCCGCAGAGTTCAGGGTCTTTTTACCTTGGGCCTTCGATGGTTCAGGCAATTTTGCTTGAAAATTCAAGTACACACCTTAACGTATAAAAATGTTGGTTTGTTTTTTATCTAGAGGAAGCTGAGTGCTGAAAACCCAACCTGCTTAAAATGATTGATTGGAAATAAAAGTAATCATGGAGGGGCCAAGCTCTTCAATGAATTAGTTTTCTGTGCGGTGGGCCAGCATACAGTGTCGCATTATTTACTTGCCTGTGTGTTCAGAGGCAAGAAAAAGAACAAGAATCATCTCTCCTCGAGTCCGGTGGCTTGGCACTGAAATTGCAGGAATAAAATAAAGTGCAAGTAGCCGCATTCTTCCCCAAAGGCATCACTGTACCCCCCACGCCTTGAATGCAGATGTCAGTGAGCCCATGCAGACCTAACCCCTTTCTGTCTGCTCCCCTTAAAACACCTTCTGGTTTACTGACCATATTTAGACCCTTTGGCAGTCTATAAAAAGTGCTACATGATCTTAGCTGCACTAAAACCTGTGAGAGTTATACCCTATTTCACACTTACAGTGAAAAAAACCTCATTTCCTATGGAGAGATTGTCAAAGGTGCCTGAGGGCTGGATCTACAAAGTGGTTTTAAGATCCTAAGCCAAATTTCCAAGCACAGCTGGCATCTACAAAGGGGCTGGATTCACAAAGGGGATTTAGATTTAGCTTTTCAGCAGCTCACTCCTACCAGAACCCACAGATCTGGATTCGGTGCCCTCATGGAACAGAGGAGCTTCACAATGAGGAAGAACTCATGAATGAGCCTAAGATGAGAAGAGTTCAGAGCATCTTCCTTTTCTTAGTGCCTTGGCCATTGCAGACCAGCAAACCTGTGGCTGTTGACAGGAGGGAAAAGAGGACATATCTATTTCAATCTGTGTTTTTCACTAGAGATGCTAACAGAAGAATTCCATGCTCTTTCAAATGTGAAATGCTCCTCGGAGCCAATGTCACTGGAAATAAGCTCTCAAGCTTCCAGCTGATGCAGCCCTCCCAGTGTAGGTTATGTTTATTAATGGCCACAAATTCATCAGTTCTGTAGTCAGCTGACAATCTCTCCAAACATTATAAACTAAGCTTGAAAACTCCCAAGGTAAAACTGGCCAGGCTGTGTGGAAAGGAAGAATTTATTTCTGTGCATTGATGAGCAGTGTAAGGAAAAGATAAAATTTACTTGGCTCAATAGGATTCAACAATGCAATGCAAATAACATGCAACACTTACTCTCTTAACATCCACCTGTTTTAAAGAGACCTAGCATAGCTTAACAGAGTTAATTGTCCCACAGAGGAACCATTTTGAACAAACAGGTTCTCTTTGCCAAGGTTCCTCCTAAGAAACTATCAGAATTTTACTTTAAAACCCAGTAGCTCCAGGATGGGATTCCCCGGCACAGTGGGGACCTCAAGTATAGCCAGAAGCCACGGTTCACATCAGATCCATATCCCCCTGCAATCCCACTGTCCCCTGGGAACACAAGAGAGGGATTTATCTCCCTAGCTTCAGCTGTGAGATGAATGACAACCTTAAAGCACCTTTTTTTCTCTTCCTTAACACTGCAGGGTATCTGGGGTGGTTAGACCGGACACACCAGTCCGTAACGGAGCAACGAAAAGCTGAAGTGTCCTGTGTCCTGGAGCCCTACAGGATAATTAACTCCACATCCAGATGGTGACAGGTTGAATAACCCTCTCCATTTAATTTCCTCTACACTTTGTGTGAAGGGGGAGTCTGGAGCACGAGGCAAAGCTCTGACAGAAGATTTTGGTTGAGGTGAGACCGATTAAATTACGAGCTGATTGCTGTGTGAGGGTGTGCACAGAGGAGCTAAAACAAGCAGGGGGAAGGAGGCAAGAAAGACCCCGAAGACCAGAGGAGAATCCTCAGGGTCAGCCTGGCTGTGCTGGGTGGTTTGGGCAGGGGAAGACACAACTGATGCTTTTGTGAAACATGAGCAATGTTGACAATATCCCAGTGCCCAGTCCTGGCAGGACAGGGACATGTGGCATCCCACATTGCAACCGTCCCACAGGCAGCCCAGAAGCACCAGGTTTGATGTGAAACAGTGTTGTGGGAAGGCACAGATTTCTGCCAGAATGGTTAAATTTCACGCTTTAATCCGCAGATGCTGTAAAAACAAGAGATTGAGTTTTATTCAAATCTGCTGAATAGGTCCTATTCCGAGGCGTTTCCAAGAGCCACTGAGCAATATCTTATGGAAGGGTTATTGCTTTTATGTGGCTTACAGCCACGAAGAGTGGGGCAGTTTGGAAGTGTGAGAGCTTCTCAGACAGGCTTCCTCTCCCGCAAGGGATGAGTAATCAGGGTTCACATGACACCAGATTTAAAGGGTCACGAATTCAAGGTGCTAGATTACAGTTGCACTGAAAACACACAGCTGTTTCACCCGAAAGCCAGCTGATGGGTTTTTGCCTATTTTCCCAGACCTGCCATTGAATGGAAGTGACTCTAAAAGAGCAGTGCTGCTCTGAGGCAAAGCAACCACGTAGCTGAGGCAGTTCTCCTATCTGACCATCTGAGGGTTTTTACCAGTCAGCCAGAAAGATGTCAGCCCTGCAGGGGATAGAATGTGTGCATTAATTTCTTTCATGCTCTGTCCTTTGCTGCATCAGGAAATGGGAGCAGCAGTCAGGCCTGTGTTGGTGGATGGGCAATTCAGCTCATGCTGCATCTTGCAGCTACCAAAAGTTTAATAGGTTGAACTCTGACCTGTCTTCTGTCCGGGCAGCTCCAGAGCTGTCAGACACACTAAAGCTTTCCTGTGCGGGTGTAGGGTTTAAAAATGTTTTCCGAGGAGTCACTTCATACAGCAATGGCATCAGCGGCACAGAATTAATTCAAAGGAGGAAATTCACATACCAGAACAAGCCTTGTTGTTTCATCTTGTGCACCAGTCAACAATAAATCTGAGAGAAAGCCCCCAGAAACACGAAGGATTGCGTGCAGTCACTGGAGAGCACCCCAAGCCCTGAAAGTGCCCCCTCGTTCACCTTTAGCGTAGTGAATTCCCAGTGGGCCCCGCGTTGGTTCTCAGCTGCAGATTTCCCTGACCTCTCAGTCACTTTGTCTCAGGCACTTTGTTTCCATTTGATGATGATGGAATTAATTTGGCCTGTGTGCTGGGATGCTTACTTGCTGGCTGGAGCTCCAGTGCCTTGAGAAAAATCCCACACAGCCTTGAACTTGAGCTCTCTTTTCATGAGGCACACACCAGAGCTAGAGAGAATATGTGTAAGCAGGAGAAAATCGAAGGGTAGTGACAACTGCACATCTGTCCAGCAGGGGGAAGGCATGAAGGCTCCTCTAACTTTGCCCATCGTTTGTTTATAGCGTGCATGTCACTATAAAACAATCCAAATGAAGGGATTTAGTAATTTCTACAAAAGGATGTGGAATTGTTTCAAGGTAATTTTCTACCTTAGCTACTTCAGGACCACTTTTACATCCAGCTCTTTGTTTTTAAACTTTGCCTTCCTTCAGCAGGTTGTCCAGTTCAGCCATGCAGAAAACCTGTCATGTTTGGTTCTGAGTTGCAGAGTGGAGATCAGTGGAAGTTTAGGTCCTTATTTAGAAAATATTCAAACCTGTTGTGCCCAGCTTGGATTTTTCAGCTGGTGCTGCGATCTGAGAAACAATTTGTCCTGGCTTTTGCTAGAGGAAAAAACAAACCACCAATCACTCTGTGGTCGATGATGAAGAGATGAAAATTAGTGTTTGAAGTTAGCTCAGTGTAACAACAGCTCTCTAGTACCTTGGGAAAGGACAGAGAATCACAGAACCACTAAGGCTGGAAAAGACCTGGAAAAGACCATCAAGTCCAACTGTCAACCCAGCACCATCACCATCGTCACCACGGACCCATGTCCTCAAGTGCCACAGCCACACATTTTTGGGCACTTCCAGGGAATCCACCACTGTCCTGGGCAGCCCACTCCAGTGCCTGACAACCTTTTCCATGAATAAATTTTTCCTACCGGCCAACCTAAATCTACAGTTTAGGTTGGTTGAGTGTTGAGAGGGAAGGCAATGTTTGGATGGAGTAGTTGTAGTTTGGACCACTTGCTGCTCTGCAGTAAGCAAGTGGCACTGAAGTGAAGTTAATGCCAAAGCAAGGTGAGATTTGTATTTAATATCAGATAAATTGGTTCTATCCCACTGAGGATGACAGAGCACTGACAGCACACAGAGATATATCTGGCCCTGCTGCTTCCTGCCACAACAAGGGCTTCATGCAGACATTTTCTCTGTCTGCCTCAGGTTTCAGATTTGTATAAAGCTAAAAAAACAAACTGCAGCTGAATCAAAACTGCTGTGTTTCACAGGGCTTCTAGGAAAGCTCTGGGGATTACGGCTTCCTTACTATTTTGACACAGAACTTTACCTCAGAGCAGCTTCTTTAAAAAATCGTCTAAAGTTTGCTCAAGAAGTAACAAATGTTTTGATTAAACCAGTCTGAGCTTGAAACCAAAGTATAAACTCAAGAAGTATATGTAGTTTCAGATCTCATATAAACATTTCAAATGGATTTTTAATTGAGCTCTCTTTATTCCCCCTCACTTCCCTGAGAAATGGACTATTTCATATTTTAGAAAGACAGCTTGCAAAAAGTAAGGCATCCACAGCCATGCTTTCAAAGTTCAGCAGGACAAATGCGTGTTTCTGCCACATGTATACACCTGATTTACTGATGGCAAGGATTTCCACACACAGAAGTGACATTATAGGAATGCAGCATGACTTTCTTACTCCTAAAAGAGGTGGTGTGTTTCGCTTCTGATGTTTTCCTTTTCGTCCCTGGGACAAAGAATAACGCAAAAAGGATTGCTTCCCCACCATCCCCTTCTGTAAAAAAAGGGATTCTGTTTCAGTGCCTGGTACTTGGGGGCCTTGGAGGGTTCTGCTGTGATGGTGTGTGAGCTGAGTTTATTTGGTCATATATTACTCTCACTTGATATTTACGTGCTGCTGTACTGTGGGAGAAATTAATCACACTGCGTTTATCAGAGATAAGCTAATCCCACCAAAGTCAGTGGTTTAGCAGGCACAGAGCTTCAGAGGACAGCAGTAAATTATAACTGGATTTGATTAAGAGGTAATTAGCTAAACCTGTTTACCTTAACCTTTGCTGCAACTGTTGTTTTCACTAGGAGAAGAGTGTCATTAGATTGTGCCTGGGATACAAGTTATGGAGCTCACACCACTCCTCACTGTCCAATTTTCATCTGTTATTCGAGGAAGAGGTAGAAAGGTCAGGATCAGGTTGCTATTCTACAATCCTCCTGAGATGAGAGCAGAAGGTTTCCTTGACAGAGACAAAATAAGCCATGAAGAACAGTAGTTTATTTTTCAGTAGGATGGAGGGGGAGTCAAAAGAACACATGTCTACAGCCCTAGACAGACTTTTGCAATAATTCAACTGTCTCAGTAGATTTGAGACCCATTTGAACTCGCTGAGCATTTTGCAGAAACAGGGAAGAGTGATGCCAGTGTGCCAGCAGCCTGCAAAAGAGTGCAGCTGGGAAAAGAACTGGGTGAATATATTTTCCAGTGCACTGCATTTTCATAAATTTTTTCTAAAAGTATTCACTGAGGAGAATTAAAAGAACCATAGGAAGCCAAGTCTTAAATTGCTTTATAGTCATTTAATTGACCAGTTTAGATAACTTAGTTGGAATAGGGGTTTAGATCAGCCTGAACTCTTGGCTTATTCACGGCATTCACCTAATTTGTAATCACATTTGAGAACAGTGTAGATTTCTGCTCCTTGCCTGAGGGAACATCAGCTCCACAAGAGAAGGCAGATACAGTAAACGTGGTTGCTGCAGGACAAGAGATAAGCTTGGTTTACGGTTTTATGGTTAAGCGCATACAGATTTAATTCCCCAGTTTTCATTCCTAGAACCATTCTAAAAAAGCTCTCACCTACACACACGCACACGTCGTGGCTTTTACACAGCTTGGAATAGGATGGTGGCTTCAGATCACGTCCTCAGCCACAGTGTTCTCCCATGAGCTCCCTTACATCCCAGGAAAACAAAGGAGGTTTCAAGCAAGCCCACAAGGTCTCACCTCAGCCAAGCTGTTTCTGGGAGAGGAGAGACAGTTTTGAAGCTTTAAAACGTTATCCACCCAGCAACTCTACTTTTTCTTACCCCAACAGGGCTCAAACTCAAAGATTCAGAGCCTGTATTGTGAAAAAAGGCAATTTCGCACACGGTTCAGGCATTTAAGGGAGGAAAAGGTGGCACCAGTTATACACATGCCCATGTAAGCTCAGCCGTAAAGCTGATGATTTAACTGCATTTTTCTACCTGAGAAGAGTTGTTATTGCTTGTCTTTGTTTCAGCCTGTCCAGCTGAGAAGAAAGAACCGCGCGGTGTAGCCCTGAGTCTTACTCGAAAGATATTTCATCAGCCAAAAACTGTTACGGGTCTCCCATCTGGGTCCCTGAAATCTTATTGGCACTGAAGGGGACAACTGCTTGAAATATGATAGATTCTTGCAAAAAAACGGGGGTTGACCCGCTGTTTGAAGAGTTACCCGTGTGGTTCAGCCCGGGGGAGGCACTCCACGCCTCACATCTGCGGATTTGAACAGCTCCTGGTTGTCCCTTTGTGCCAAATGAGCCGAGTTTTACATCCCTTGCAGCATGGGCAGACCAGTTCAGTCTCCCTGGGTGATCACGGAGCTGCTAAAGCTGATCTTCCACATAGATACTGGGAAAGTCGGTGTTTCAACCCACAGGAAGGGGCTTTTAGGCTAAAAATGGTCTGTTAATGACATAGTGTTAAAGTTTCTTTGGAACAGAGAAATAGGTGCTCTGTCTTTTCCCACCTACAGAGGTTTTGTCCCATCGCTGGCCAGATTTGCTCTTCAGCGGAGCCTTCGGACAGAGAGAGTGGGAACCCCCGGAGGTGATAAGCTTAATGTTTATTTATTGGGTAGTTTTCTCCTGTAAGCCAAAATATGAGTCTATAAGCGAGAGGGAAATTGTGTGTGTGCACAGGCACAAGTGAGGCTTCTATGCACGCAATGACCTGAGTTCCCCTCCAGGTACAACTGACTAAAATTCACAACAAGGACAGTCTGGAGATCAGGTTTTCTTAGCGTTATAACAAACCACAACTCATCCCAAAAGGTAATTTTTTTTTTTTTTTTTAATGGAGGTAGGAATTTCCCTTAACCCTAGGAATTGTTTTAAACATCAAAATTCAAAATGTCTTATTCTGAGCTTTCTAAAATGAACTAGAAAAGCGTGTAACTCTCAGGCGTGTCAGGTAAATTGCTGATATCTCACAGGCGCTCTCTTCTCCTCAGGAAGTGGCATAAAAGTCACTTGATAAAAGCTCAGTTGCTGAAATGCTGTGATTAGAGTGATTCCTGCCAAATCATGCAGGCTTATTTTTTCCTTGATGGAAGATTTTGGAGAGAGGGAATCATCTTTTCATTCTCGGGCTGGAGAGCACCCAGCTCAGAAGTGTTCTCGCTCCTGGCCACTACAGTTGCACAAATGAAAATAAACCCATAGTTTTAAATAATAAATAAAATAATAAAATGCATATAATAATAATGTAATAAATTTTAAAATAGTTTATAATTCTATATTAAAGATACAGTGAGACTATCCCTTTGATGTGCATTTTGCTATGACCAGACATAAACAAAAAACAGATATCAGTGCAAATATAATACTACTCTTTTCCAACCCACAAGATTAAACAAGATGTTAGCTCCAAAACTTTTTCTTTTTTTTTTTTTTCATGAAGCAAAGCAATTAATTTTGAAATCAGTTGTGTTTGGATAAAACTCTGTGTTCTTAGAAAGGCTTTCCTAAGTCCTGGCATCTTTAGTGGAACAGAACAGAAAACCATGCCAGTATGACAATATTAATAAAGTCCACTAAATACAGCCTAACCTTGATATTCATCATAAACATAAATGTTTAGAGGCAGAAGGGTAGATCTCATTTAGAAAAACTAAAGGTTTAACTGTTATTTAAATAAAATTTTATCGTTTATATTAAGAATTTACGATTAGTGTATTCACATTGGGTTTGATTCATGGCTATTGATTTTTTAGGCTATGTGGCTCAAACGAGGAGCTTTTCACTCACTTTGAAAAGAAATCCTACCAGTTTCAATGAGATAAATATAAAAAAAATCTGGAAATAACTACAGGAGTCAGAAATAGAAGTTGTGGGTTCAAGCCTGTGTGTGTGTCTCTTCTCTTCACCCCCTGTGCAGGCAACTGAGCATTCAGAGCACCAAAGATCAACTTCTGTGCCAGCAAAGTGTTGAGGTGACACATCCTGGCTGTCCATTAAAGAGGTTTCTAATGGAAGCAGTAAGATATTTCATGCTGGTTCCCCTCTTTTTATGTGTGCTCAGCTTCCATTTTTCATGTAATATTGTTAATTATTCCCCACACTGGATGTGTGAACTGCATTTGCAGTTGTTCGGGTCCTTGGAGTGTGTGTCTTTACAGAGCCACGCTGGAATCATTTCACCTTTTCCCCTGCATCAGCAATTTTGTGCTGGGTTTCAAAACCCTTGGATGCTTTTATTAGAATCTTTTTTTCCCTTTGTAAGCCAGATCCTTTAAATAAGATTAGTCAAGCCTGAGTCTGTGCCACTGGCTTCCAGTGCCAGTTCATGGGGATGTCTGGTGGTGGATTTGGGTTTCATGTACATCTGCACTGCTGTTTTCCACCCAGGAGCAGGAATTCGTGAGCTTTGCATTTTCTCCCGTATTTTCACTTTTTATATATTGTTTTAAGGACTATTTATGAGACAACATCAGGAAATTCCTTCTCACACCAAGATATATCACCAAATGCATTATTTCTCGCATTTCTAGGTCAGTGACTTCCACAGGACAATCAGTGCTCAGAACAAGATTTTTTTAAAATATTTTAATTGTTAATTTAATTTTAAAATATCTTTAATACATCTGGCCAAAAGTGTTTGATATTTGACGCACAGAAACTCGGGCACATCATAAAAGCCTGAGAAAGCATCACATTACTCTGGCAGGGCAAAACCTATCTCCTTTAGATGTTGACCAGCTAAGGATTCTTGAATAGAGGAAAATCAGAAAATTTAAAGTAGGTGATGTTGAGCAAAGAAAAGTCACAGTAGGCAGTGGATTTCCATGCAGAGACACACACCTGAAGCTTTCACAAGCCATGGGTGTGGCAGAAAAGATAAATTATTGATTACAGTTTCTTCAGCATAAAGTCTGCATTTTGGTTTATTTGGTTCCCTGAGGTGCAGGTGACCTGTTCCTGCATCTGACTGTGCTGGTGGTCACTCCAGGGAGAGGACGATGCCCGTTGAATTAAGGGAAAAAGCCTGAAAACACCTTTTGATCCCGTGACAGCTCTGCCCAGGCCTCAGAGAACAGGATGCAGAGACTCCTGTGGATGCTGTGGGAGAGCAGGGCGAGCTGCAAGAGGAATTGCATCCCAAAACAATAGCTGCTTTGGGCATTACTAAGTGTTAAGAGAAACCTTGTGGCTTCCTGGCTTCCAGTTCAGCCTGACACCACTGTGGGTCTCCTCTTTGCTGTAGCAACTGCCCTGCTCAGCTGCGTCTCCGTACACATTTTCTGAGAGCAAGTCTCGTCCCACCCGATTTCAATCACTGAAAATCCACAGTCTGGCCTAAACCAGCAGCCTCCTCTTCCTCTGTGGTCAGAGAGAAGAGACATCGCCTTCTCATGACTGATTCACCCTGTCCTGCGCCAGGATGGGTGTGAAAAATCCCCTCGAGCCATGTCTGCTTCTCTTCACCCAGTTCCCAGCCCCTGCAGCTCAGCCCTGTGACCTCCCCTGGCATGCCAGCAGTGTCATAAGGGAATCATGGAATTATCAAGGGTGAAAAAATCCTCTGAGACCACTAAGTCCAGTCGTTACCCCAGTTGTGTCAAGCCCACCACTAAGCCATGTCCCCGGGTGTCACATCTACACGGTTTTCAAACACTTCTAGGGCTTGCAACACCCACGACCATCCTGGGCAGCCCATTCCAACGCTTGACAGCCCTTCCAGTGAGGAAAATATCCCATCTAAACCTCACCTGGCAGAACTTGAGGCCGTTTCCTCTCCTCCTGTCACTTGATACCTTGCAGAAAAGAGTGACCAGACACTATAAGGAAAGATGAACCAACGCACCTGATAAGAGCTCGGGGAGAAATGTTTTCTCTCATGACCCTTGTCACCCCAAAAATGTCCCTGCAAATGTCATAGTGGTCAAGGTGCCTGTCCTGGGTTCCAGCTGCACGGAAGGAAAGGACAAATTGAATTTATTTTGGGCTATCAAAACAAGACACGCTGTCTTAGCATGTCCCTGTCCGTCCCCTCCACATCCTCCTCCCACTGCCACTGTGTGGCACATGAAAGCTGCTGACTGTCCTCACCCCACAGCAGGGCTCACCACAGATAAATAATTTGGGCCAGCAAACCGGGCACAGTCAACCCCGACTGATGCCAATTACTTCAAACCTGAACAATCATGAATTACATCTTGAAAATCACAATATTCTGCAGCAGCGCACTATGCCAACTTCAGAAAATCACTCAGCAAGCTTAAAAGAATGTTTAAAAGCCTCTCATTTGCTAGCAAAGAGAGGGTGCAATTAATTCAAAGACTTGTCAGACTGCAGGCTAGCTTTAGGCTTGGTCTGAAGACAGCCTGTTCACAGGCTGGGCTTTCTGGACTGCTTTAAACAAATATGTTTCGTTTCCCACTGGCTTTCCTAGATGGAGAATTCAGAAATAATAATCATAATAATAGATGACACATTTTTAAGCAGTTTGGCATGCAGAGATGGAGTCCATACTAAAACTTTGTTCAGTATTTGGACTCAGGCACATTGCATAAGTGGAGTGAAGTTCCAGGTATTTCTGAGTTTCAGAGGTGTTAGTCAGATTAATTCTCTTAATTTAATTAAATTGCCATGAGACATTTCATAGAGGGGGTTGGGAACCACTATTTAAAGAGATGTTTTAATCTATGTTTCCAAGGCATTCTCTATCCTAGCCTGGTCTCATGCAGAGATAAAACCACTGAATTGCTAAATACAAATATTTGTGGGCTTTCAAGATTCTTTGCTTTTTACTCCAAGCCTAACAGAACAGAAAGCTGAGCAATGAGTTTGCAAGGTTTTATTATTCCTTTCTTTTTTTTTTTCACCCCCAAAAATGTAAAGATTCAGCTGTAAGCATCCACACATAGCTAATGTTTCTGAAAACCAGATCTGAGCAAGTTGTGCTGAAAAAAATACTCCTGGCAAATTTAGGGAGCTGAGTTCCACAACACCCAGGTCCCCTAACACAAATTTATTTCCCCCCAGTGCATTTCCCACCCATGTCCCTCCACATTCCTCTGAGCCACCAAAGGCTCAGAAAGGACAGGAAAACCTCCCTTCCTATGGGAAATGTTCCTGTCTTTAGGAACTGTCACAGCAAATCTCGTGTCTCCCTCACCCTGTCTGGACACAACCAGAAGAAAAGCCATCGTTCACAGATCATCGCTGCCCACAGCCATCCTCTATTATCAGGAGGGCCCCAGTGGTCAGCAAGCAGCTGGATGGGAGTGAGAACAGCTCTGGGGGGCCTGACTCCCGTCCAAGGCTGGGTCTGTCCCTGCCTCGCCAAAGGGAAAACACAGGCGTGGTCTAGAGCACAGCTCTGGAGCTGGCCAGAGGCTCCTGTGGGGTTGTGTGGGAGGAGAAAAGCATCCAAACCAGGGTGTTTGTGGGTTCCTCTGCTCCAGAATGCTCGGGGTGTTATCAGAGACAGCAGGGAAACAGATCTGGCTTCCTACACCCCAGTTTGTGGTGGCTTCCCTGCTCAATGCACAGAGCTCTTCTCCTGCCTGGAAAGGCAATTCCTCACAGGGCCTGGTAAATCTGCCCATTCTTGGGATGTTTTGCTGCTTTTCGCAGGAATCAGCCTCTATGCACTAAAGTACAGGGCATTTAAGCTCTTCCCTACGCTGCTCAGCTCTGCTGCCAGCCTCAGCTGGCCATATGTTCAGGCTCCAGTTTGGGCCACATTCAGTTTTCTTCCCTTGAACAGAGAGGAAAAGGACAAGGAGAAAGGGTTTTAAGCTAAAAGAGGAGCGATTTAGGCCAGGAGTTAGGAAGAAGTCGTTCCCTGTGAGGGTGGGGAGGCCCTGGCACAGGTTGCCCAGAGAAGCTGTGGCTGCCCCATCCCTGGAAGTGTCCCAGGCCAGGCTGGACAGGGCTCGGAGCAACCTGGGACGGTGGAAGGTGTCCGTGCCCATGGCAGGGAGTGGAATGAGACGGACTTTAAAGTCTCTTCCAACCCAAATCAGTCTGGGATTCTCTGATTCTTGTGATATTTTTCTGCTGACAATGATTTGGTGAGACCATGTGGCCCTGTGGGAGGCTGGCAGCAGGGAAGGGCTCACTCGGAGGGTGCTGTGGCCAGAAGAATTCCTGGACACACCCAATGCATGGGGAAGTAACCAGTGTAAAAATAATTTATGTAATAAAAGGAAATCCAGCAGGTTTTTTCAGTGTCATTGTTTGAATCTGGCCCCCACCACCCCTCTGAGAACAGCTCCTGCTCAGAGGAGGTTCACAAGTCCACCCTGGACAAGGCTGCGCCCACTTCACAAGATGCTGTTATGGCTCCACGGCTGCAGGTCCCTCTGCCAACTCAAACTGCTCAGAAACAAGGTCTGATCTTTTCCTTCCCGGCTCTTCCTCTTTCCCACCAGCTCAATTCTCAGCCTCGTCACGGGTGGTTCCTCCACCCTCACATCAGGCCCTCAGCACTGCTGCCAGTCCACACTCTGCAGGCCCTGCCCTCCACCTGCAACCTCCACTTTCAGAAATTTGGAAGATTTAATCCTTCCTGCCTACCTCTTATTTAAGACTGCATCATCCCAGGGAATGCCCACACACAGGGGCAGTGTCAGGCCAGCACTGACCTCCCAAGGCAGGTAGGCCTGAGGCAGCTGTGGCCTCAAAACCCTGTAAAGGCATTTAAGGAATGCTGTGCCCAGGCAATCGTGGCCTTCTCTCCTGCCCAGATGCCTCTGACAGCTTTTCCTGTGGCCGTGGCACTCGTTCTGTCATTCTGTAACTCACACTGCTCGACCTCCACTCAAAATATTGCTGCTGGTGATCCTGGCCTGGTCCTCCAGGAGCGTCATCCTCCTCCTCCTCCTCCTCTTCATGGGACATGGATGCCTCCTTGCAGCTGTCATGCCTGACATCTCGTGGCACAGAAAGCAGGAGGGGTCGTTGGAGGTATAAATCAGACCTGCAATCCTCAGGAAAAAATATGGGACTGGCTTGGGGAGCATGAAATTAATCACCAGTCTACAGCCACCTTCTCTCTGCTTTGGCCCTCACAATCTTGGACAACCCAGGCTAAACACATTAAAGTGTTCCATACAGAGCAGTTTGCAGCAGACTGATGTCTGAAGGTTTTGCTACATAAAACTCACCCTGCAATTAATTTAGAAAGCTTTTTTAAATTTTAATTTTCTAACATTATTAACAATGAGAAATTGTGGATGCATCGTACAAGCAGGCAGCCTGACCCACTAAAAACTTGCCGAACTGCAGTTTTTGAGCCTTCCTAGGTTAAACAGTTCACTGGGCCATAGAATCACAGACTCGTGGAATCACAGACTGGTTTGGGTTGGAAGGGACCTTAAAGCCCATCCAGTGCCATCCCTGCCATGGGCAGGGACATCTTCCACTATCCCAGGCTGCTCCAAGCCCTGTCCAGCCTGGCCTTGGACACTGCCAGGGATCCAGGGGCAGCCACAGCTTCTCTGGGAACCTGTGCCAGGGCCTCCCCACCCTCACAGGGAACAATTCCTTCCCAATATCCCATCTAAACCCACCCTCTGGCAGTGGGAAGCCATTCCCTGTGTCCTGTCCCTCCATCCCTTGTCCCAGGTGCCTCTCCAGCTCTCCTGGAGCCCCTTTAGGCACTGGCAGGGGCTCTGAGGTCTCTCCTGAGTCTTCTCTTCCCCAGGTGAGCAATCCCAGCTCTCCCACCCTTTCCTCACCACAACCAACATGAAAATTACAAGCAAGGGGTGCTTTCAGTATTTCCTTCACTTTCACTTTGAAGGATTAACAGCAGCTGCTTTATTGGTTCATGAGGAGCTCCAAGGTCTCTCAGAAGGGTTAGAAGGAGTTTCTTTACCCTGCCGCTGCCTCCGTTTCGCCGGGGCTGGGCTGGGGACTGCACGGGGGCTGCGCCGCAGGATCGCGTTGCTGTGGGGTTGAGGTGAGGTTGCAGTGGGGTTAAGGTGGGACTGCAGTGGGGCTGCAGTGGGGTTGAGGTGGTGCTGCGATGGAGTTGCAGTGGGGCTGCAGTGTGGTTGAGGTGGGGTTGAGGTGGGGCTGCAGCCTTGGCTGCACGTCCAGGCTGGAACCAGACGACTCACTTCACCACAGTTTCTCATGACATCTCGGTAATTAATGCCCCAGATCTCACTCCAGCCCCTCTCCGAGGAGCACAGCTCTGATTTAATTGCCTCATAATGTATGTGCAAAATGAATACTCCTCTAATTGTCCCTAGGCAGACCCTTGGATGAAAGCCTGTGAGAAATCATATAGGCTGTGACACTGAATAAAAGCCCACAAAGCACAATAAAGCACAAGCCTGTAACTCTTTGTTACTCTCTAATACCGTCAAAACAATACATTTATTTTTTAAGACATTCAAGTAACAAACTAAGCACAAAAATTTGCTGTATCCTCTGTTTCCTTGCCCCCTCAGAATAAGATCTTGAGGCAGATTTAACAGAATCATAGGATCATTAAGGTTGAAAAGTATGTTTCTTTAGTGCAACAGCTTCCACGGAAAGGGATAAAGTTTCAAAGCACAGTGTGATGCTTGAGCTGTGCTGCTGCAGTTTGTGGGGCAGCATTGTCATTCAAAGGTTTTTAATAAGCCTGTTAAAGGGCAAAAGTCCTGAGTGAGGTGAGTTGGGAGAGGTTTGATTCCTGCAGCGAGAGTGGTGCTTTACCAATAACCTCCAGCCATTGTGCCCAGGGTGCAAATAAAGGATGCACTCTTTATGTGGAAGTCACACTGTAAATTAAAACCTCGAGAACACCAAAGATTACAGCCAATTGTTCAATACTCAGTAGGATTCAAAATTATTCGGAAGTGTACTGGACACCACTGGTTCTAAACATTACCAGGGCTCAAAGATTCAAGACCTTTCTCTTCCTCCAATCAATGGGTGCATTGGGGTTACAGGAACACTGATTTCTAGCTGCCTTAGTTTGTTCAAAAAAATAATGTTGTGTCCACCACTTCTGTGCTACAAAGAGTTCCTTCTGGACTTCTGGCAAAATACAGGCACAAGCCCACACCTGGACCCTTATTTTGCAGTTGTGGGCAGAAACCTTCATTAAAACTCCTAATCCAGAACGCAAGATTGGACTAGAGACCATGACTAACTGCTTACAAATATTTTTAACTAAGTAAGAGGAAGAAAAACTCACAGCTTCATTTCAATTTTTTAAATATTTTTTTCCTAGCAGCACACCTGAATGTTTCACTTTTAAATACTTGTTTGCTTGCTCACTTTTTGGGCGTGAGAGGTGCTTAAATTAAATACGAGTAAAACTGCTGCTTAAGCTAAAACAAATTTTGATTTTTTTTTTTCATTTCACTTTCAAAATATCCAGCCTCATGCACACACACCCCCACCAAAAAATTGTTTTCAGCTTCTCAGCCCATCTGTAGAGATGAAAGCCAACCGTTCTTACAGTTCTTCACAGCAAAA
This sequence comes from Amblyornis subalaris, assembly GCA_018881555.1. Classification (NCBI taxonomy): domain Eukaryota; kingdom Metazoa; phylum Chordata; class Aves; order Passeriformes; family Ptilonorhynchidae; genus Amblyornis; species Amblyornis subalaris. Next base: position 657,896 of record JACAXG010000189.1, on the reverse strand, counting down.
TCCAGCCTGAATTGTACTCCCATCTCACTACCATGATTTACATGAGACTTCAGTACACACTCAGAATTATGAGATTGCCCCAGATGATCCTTTCAAATCCTTACACGGATGATGTAGCTCAGCACAACGGATGTTGAAACATAGAAATGGACGGAGTTTGGTTGCGCTGTTCCAAATCCACAACTATGAACAAGCACAGGTGACAGGAAAACCCAGATTCAGCCCAAAGCTTGATCTGTGGTGCAGATTCTGATGTTGACTGATTGCACACTCGGGGCCTCTTCTGAAGTCGAGATACAACATCCCCAAATTGCCACAGGACAGCAGCTTTGGGTGCTGCTACAGTTCAGAAATCAAACTTTCTTAAACTGAATTAATTACAGAAGCCTCACAATAGTCTATATCATAACAGGCTTGTAGTAGGGAGTTTTTTCCTGTTCAAACTGCTTGAAAATCTTATGTATTCCTATATCACACATCTGAAATAAATCTGGTAAAAGGTAAGCTTTTATTAACGTGACCTTGGTAACTTTTCAAGGAACTCTGTGCATAATATTTAACAAGAAAACAAAACCACTTGGCCAGGCACTCTTTTAAAAATGGACTAAAGCTCATGAATTAGATTTGTTGGTAATTCAAATGGCAGAAATATTATCCTGTCTGCAGTCTGTTATGAGACATTACATATGCTCTGCTGGGAGTCAGACGAATTTAAAGAACAGAGCTTGTAACTTAATTTACTTCAAAATGCAGTTCATGCAGAGTACACATGTAAAATGCACTCACTGCGAGGTTAAATGCTAGAAATGAGCTGTTGTTGTGACTTGGAGAGGTGTGAGGGGGTTCTCCCCCCACCCAAAACGAGGATTCTGGCAGACATTTCTATTGCAGTTGTTTCTGCATGTGCCGGGAGCTCACAAGAAAACCCCAGTCATTCCCCCAGAGAGGAATCCAAAACAGTATGCAAATACCCAAACTTTGCTTCCTAAATGTTAACATCCTGGTGTGAGCAAAAAGATGCTGAGCAACTGGGGAGAAAAACACAGATGTCTTTATTTCTGAACATTTTATTGCTTTTATTTTTGAGGATAAATTTGATACTCCGTAATGCTGGTCTGTCTCTATACTACCTTTATCCCAACATCAGATCACCACCTCATCAAAAAATTGCTATTGGAAGGGGGTTTTTTTTAAAGAAAATGGCATGTGGAAGAGTCCCTTCCACATAAAACCACTGTGGACAGTTTTCCTTTTTTTCTCAGACACAGTATACTTTTAGAATTTTCTCTAATAAGTCCATTCCCTACAAGAATTTTATATAGGAAAAAAATATTTTGTGTTGTAAAGTACTGGGAAAATGGAGTGAGAAAACATCAGATTCCTACACTGCAAGTTTGTTAATGAAGGTATTCCTACCAACCATTACAGAATTTTAAAAAAAAAGACAAAAAATTGAAAAGTAGTGATGAAATTTGGTTCTTCTGAGATGCAAAGACAATTATGTTTTTGCTTTTGATTTCATTCAAATGTAGAAGGAAAATTTCATTTTGTCAAGGAAAAAAGGATAGGGGTTTCATCTCAAGTCAGCTGTCAACCTTTTAACAAACAAAGAAAATTGAATTTTTAATTTCTTAGCAAGTAGAAGGCATTGTAAAAACACTGCTGCACAGCAAATTGCTACAAGCACACTAACTTGGAAAATTAGGAAACAGAAGTGTCTTTAAGATAAAGAAGCAAGATTTTGCAAAACTGCTGTCCTTTGGTCTACATTAGAAATAAGTTTTTCGGTCTTCTATGCTGCTATTCTTATCATAAAGAAAGGGGTTGTGGAAGAAAGGGTTATGTTTTTTCAATTAGTTTTTTCAATTAGGAGAATATTTAGATAATCTAAATTATCTATACTGTGATTTAAGCTTTAATTCAGATTTCTCCATTCTGAAATTATCTAAAAGAGCTTGGCCAATTAAACTGAAAGCTTTTTATTTAAAAGACAGCTTAGATATGCCACCCATTTTCTCTGTCTCTCCTGAGGCATGTAGGCTCTGTCAGCAAGAGCTCCATCCCTCTTCTATCTGACATTGCTGCTGACCTTGGCTGGAGCAGGGGCTCTGCTGAGGGGTTCTGCACTCAGACCCTCCCATAAATCAGGAGAAATTCCACCCCTGCTATTTGAGATATGACTCCAGTAGAAAACCAGCACCACAGAGCTGGAGTTGGGGGACTTCTGTCATGCAGCACAAGGTGAAATAAATGCAGCTGGATCCTGGAGCAGTCTGAGCTCCCTGGAGAGGGTGGAAGCAGAGACATGAAGGTTGCAGTTGTTCTGGCACCACTAAACCATTTACAGAGCACAGTAGTGAGCTGCAGACATCACAGATCCCTCAAGATCTCTCTTAAAATAAAATTCCACACCAAACACAAAACATTTGTTCCCCAACACACATGCTCCAACACAATTTAGTCTGGAATATTCTACTTTTGCTCTGTTTTCCACTTCACAGAATTCCATCGGGAAACTCTTGCAGTCTTTCCTTGCTTCGTTCTTCATCCGGCTCAGTCATGACCCAACTGTGAATTAACTCTACCTAAAACAGGTACAGTTGTCAGTCTACATAAGACAGGTGAAGTTACACCTCTCTTGACACTATGCAGAGAGTTAATATTTCACCTGGAAAGCAGCCTGTCCTCTTTTCCCCTGGAAAATGTTTATGGCGTTGCACAGGCCACGGCTTTGTGATGGACACCCCATATCGATGGCACAAAACATAGAAACAAATACTTTGAGAAAAAATTATTGACCTAATTTTTCCATGTGATGTAGATTTTAGTAGATTATTTTTCACAGGAAATGCCACACAAGGTCAGGGAATAGTTATGAGAGAAATAGATGCTATTCTGCAAAGGCACTGTACTTGGCAGTAAAGAGGTCTTCAAGAACATCTCCGAAGAAGGAATTCAGGAATGGTAGAAGGAGCTATCAGAAGAGAAAAAACACTTATAAACAGAGGCAAAACTATTTCAATTTGCTGAGATGAGAGAACACTCAGAGGATTTTGAAAAGCTACAGTTATTCACCAACCTGGGAGGTGAAAGACATGCAAAACTACAAGTACTGCAAGAAATATTGACTTATACAGCGAGAAAACCATTTATACAAAAATCTGGTGACACCATGGAGACATCTGTGCAAACATCTCTTGAAATGTGCAGAGACAGATGTGGGTTTTTAAGGATATACAAACAACGTATGCATAAAATTATACAAAAGGAATTATGGAGTGACAGTAAGTCGGTGGAGAATTCATCCACAACACTTGCTACTGCAAAAGACATGCTGCAACAACAGAAGGGTCCCAAAAGAATGGCATAAACACATGGAAAGGGCTTCACAAGAAGATAAACTGCAAATATCTAGCACGCTTATTTCAGAGAGAGTACTCAGAGAAGATAAATGATAGACACAATTTCAAGACTGCATTGATTGAAAGAGTCGTTGCCTCGTGTTTTCTCAAAATAATTATAAAATCATAGACTGTTCAATGACCTGGCAGCAATTAATTAAAGACTATAATACTTTATTTTATGCACTACAGTAATAAAGCTGTGAAATTCATTGTCACAAGGCACTATTGCAGCCCAAAACACACCAGAGGTCCAAATGCATACAACTTCCTCCAAATCATATAATCACCTCCATTGATATAAAAAGCATTTAAGCCACTCTTAGTTGAGACTCTAATTCTGCTCAGAATCAGAGCCACTTCTACAACATTTTTAATTGGGCACACAGCTAATTGTATATCCCTACATGTATAATATAAGCACTTAAGGTTAGACAGTTGTTATAAACACAGCTGAGCCCTTTGTAACATTCCAGGCCTAATATTACATCTTTGTTACAGATTAGAATGAATAAGATTATGAATACATGTTGCCTTCTAACTTAAAATTAAAGATAATAAGTATTGATGTTCTACATTCCCCACAGCAGAGTGAATAATTTATAATGAGTAGTACAGGGTGAAAGGAGTTTGAGTAATAAAATTGCTAAATTAATCAATTTATCCTCATTTTGTGTGTATGAATTTGAAACCGCCCAGGTCATAAAATCTAAAATTATGTGATAAATTATAATTAGGTTTTGGGAGTTTGTAACGTTTTTTGGGTTTGGGGTGGGGTTTTTTTAAATATTGAACTGAAGATAGTTTACAAACATTCTGTTTGATTCTTTGGAAAATCAGTATCAAAGTCCAATCCAAATTCATTTGACTGGACATGTACATCTACACTTGCTCACTGGTGAAAAATTATTCTGAAAATACATTTCTTCAATTTGGCCCTAGAAAACCCTTCTTATACATTCAAATGTTACCTTACACAAACCTTCCCATAAACTGATTTCAGATTCACTGGTTTGTTGAGGTTATTGCCAGTGTATCTGTTCAGCAGAGCAAATGGGTGCAATGCATTCCCAAAGGAAACTCATTTTTCGTTAAGGAAAGGCTCCCAGGAAGTGTTGCAGTATTCACCCACGTGATATTGAGCTGTCACCCAAGTTGCATAATTGCACTAATTCTTGTCCCAGGGACCTCCCATTGGGAATTGCATCTCTCCATACTAATGAAGTTCAGCACAAAGTGCAACTTGGGCATTTGCATGTTAATGGGGCTTTGTACACGGGGCTGTTTATTCAGCATGCCAGAAACACTGAAAAGAAGGTGTTAACAGAAACCTTTAGCCAGAATAAGACAGGGTTAATTAGGACATATGGAATGGGATCTGAGTAACAAGAGGCATTAAAATTAACCCTGTTTATCCAGCTGTAGCAGGGCAAGGGAGGGGGTGGGGGAAATCCCTTCTTTGACCCACACAAAGGCCTTTTCTGCCCTAGGGTTTAGGGGCAGTGTTTTCCCACTGGCACAGCTCCACCAGTGGCAGGGGTGTTTGCATGGGTGAGGTGGTGTGTATCCATCAGACCCTTCATCCCTTGTCTGACTCCTCCCAAAACCTGTGAGAGCATCGGAACACAGGAGTGCTCCTGACCAGGTGAAATAACTCTGTCTATTGAAATCAGCAGCAAGATCTTTTAAGCAAAACAAGATGAGGTTCAGGCCAAATCTGTAATTTTATGCCCTGACCTCCACATTATACACGCATTTTTAACTTTAAAGCACTTGAGGAGAACTTGAGGACGGTCAGAGACTCTAGTTAAGAGCATTCATCCATTCCTGGATCTTCCAGGATTTTTAGGAGAAGATAATTGAAGGGTTGCTATGACTAACCTGTTGTCACAGGGAGAGGAAAAGACAAAATAAAGTTAACAAAATGATGCCTGAGTCTTGTAGCACCACAGTTTTGATAATTCTATAATGGTATTTCAGACTCTGTGGCATAACTTTGTTTCAGGACAGGATGCAAAAAGAGCTTTTTCTTCCCTATTAAATAGGCCACGCTTGGTGACTCTTTTCTTATTTAACATTTTTTCCTGAGTAATTTCATTATATTTGTCCTTGTTAAGTTCTGTGGGTAATGATTTCACCCCAGGGTCACGGGAGGAATAGTTCACCAGTATTTCCACTAGCTCGGTGCTCAGATGTTGCTGCCCTCTTTCCTCACAGATTGGTAATTGATTACTAAAACCAAGGCAAGAGCAGAGCATTTGGTTACTCCCTAGTCTGGTATTTCATACTTGGATTGCAGACCTTGGAAAGGGGTTGGGTTTTCGTGCCCTAAAGCTTGTTTCTTTCAGAATTCTACCAACTGGTTTAGCAAATACTATAGCTCTTCCCTATAAACTTCTTATTTCTATTCCTAGATCTTCCTACCCACAACAACACTATTCCTGCCGCATTTCAAACGAGATTTTAAAATTGGGTGTTCAGTTCCTCTTTCTAACAGAAGACTGATGCTTTTAACACATCTGGAAAGGCTTTTCTTTTTTCCCCGAAAAACAAGTTTTATTTTCCCTTGTCTTTTTATTCTGCTGTGTGCCAGTTAATGTGTAGCTTACTCAGTGTAAGCAGAAGTGCATTTGACTGATTGCTGAGAAGCCTCTGCTTGCTCAGAAGCAATGTATCTGTCATCCTGGAGGGCGCAAAGAGACAGAAATGACAGCCAGCAATGCGGGACGAGGATATCAGGAGAGCTGCTGCGCTCCGTGATCCTAATGCCACCAAAATGGAAAAGAAAAAAAAACACCCGAGATTGAACTGAAACATCCAACAGTCACGAGCATCCCTCCTTTCAGCACAGAAGCAATCACTGCATTGCTCACTCAAAAAACATTGAAATTATGCAATGCAACAACAAACTCCTGTTAGGAATGGGCAAAGCCAGGGACAGTTTTCTCCCAGCTCTGTGTTGCACGAAGGGCTGCAAGTGTCCGTGCTGTAATGCAAGGACTTCCCACCATGCCACCTATAGGGAATTATTCCTATATGCTATTATTCCTGCGGGGAATATTCTCTAGGCTCAGGCCTGGTGAAAATTACCTGCGCTGGACCCACCGGATTCACATTTACACTGCAGGGTGGACGTGGCAGAGAACTATTACCATGCTATTATTGTGACTGTTATGTGCATGTAGAGAACCAGCAAGTAAAATGTGGAAAAGAAAGTTTCTGCGTTTCTGAAAACTGCCTGTGTTCCCTGTCAGGTGGGGTGAAAGGGGCAAAAACGGGGCAGGGCAGCTAAAAGGAACAGTGGCCAGCCACACTGCCCCGAGGGCACTGCAGCTCATCCCGGCAACCCAGGAGCTGTGTCCAGCCCAGCTCTCCCCACCAGCCCCTGTTCACTCTCCTGCAGAGGCACCAGAAGCCCCACTAATTTTAGGAAACCTCCTGTTCTCCCAGGAGTGACAGGCATCTGCCACATGCTCCCCCTGATGGTGGGTGCCTGGCAGCAGAACAAAGAGGGTTTTTTGCCCCTACAATTGAGCCACAATAAACTTTCCCCCGTTTCCCCCCTCTGTGGGGAGGGCACATTTCCTTTTGATGTAAGGGGCACAACACCAGCCAGCCCCGTCCAGGGCTTCTGCAGCCCCGAGGGGTGTGTGGCTGCTGGAAGAACAGGAGTTATGGGAACGTTTGTGGGGAGCCCGTAACTGCAGGGCTGTGGTGATTTATTGGCAGCACTGGCAGTTGCCTGGGTTGCTGGCCATGATACAGGCCAGTTGCACTCGTGATAGATTGAGGTCACGGAGGGGGAGTGGAACAGGTCCTGTCATATATCCTTCATCAGGTTTTCATTTGTCTGTGAGTTAGGGCTGTGGTAGCACTGGGAAAAGGGTCTCATCCGAGTGTTTATTTTTCTAGCCTGAAGGGCTCTGTTCCTCAAACATGCTTGTGTTTGATACCTGAACAGGAGACATCAGCATGAGGGATTTGTGACTCGACTCGCTGACCTGTGCTGCCAGTCAAATTTCAAAGGTAAAACCTAGAGCTTGGAAGCTTGAAAAAAAAAACCCAGAAACTACTAGAGAGAGCACTACAGGTCTTTGAAGAGCCACATAGACCAGCCTTTGAGCACGGTGTGCCCCCCACATGTGTGCTCCGTGCAGTGTCCTTCTCCCAGCCCACACCGTGTGCTCTGCTCAGCACTGCAAAAACACCCAGAAAACCTCCAAATATCGTGCCCATATTACACCTCCACAGAAAATGTCAACAGTACTACTCAGGATTTGCAAAATCAGGCCCTTCACTTGTTTCTGCGGATGGAATATTTCATTTGCTCCTCTGCCTCACACTCACACACAAATAGGCACCAGCGTACTCTCAGCCAAAGACCTTGGTTGTGAGATTGTCCCCAAAACTCAGCACTCCTCATTTCTGAAGTTCCACTCCCTCCAGTGACAGCTGAATAAATTTTATTCTCTAAAGAAAATTTTTTTAAAAAACAGATAACCTCAAAAGCTTTTAACTCATCCTGCTACATTATCTCTCACAGCAAATCTGCCATCCCAGGTATGCACACATCAAGTGGGAGGATGGTGCTTTCAGCTCTGTCTTCCCTAACCCCAGCCTGGGAAAGCCACATAAATCTAGAAATCATGGAAATGGTGTACAATCACCAGAGCCTCCAGCACTGCAGCCCAGGACCTGGGAGCAAGAAATGGATGTAAAATGTGGGGTTTGCATTTCAGACCTCTCTCAGTGAGGGTGTGTGGTGAACTTTCTGCAGTACCCCAGTGAAACCCTTCTGATGGCACATGCAGCTGGGGAGCAGCCATTGAAACACCAGCCTCTGTCTAACATTTATCCGTGTGGCTTTGCTCCTTCTTGAGGCTTCCCTCAGCATAATGAGGGCTAATTAAAACCGGGCCCTCCTCCACACAACTCCAGTACCCACCCAGTGCTCCTCACAGCCCAGGTGTGTTCCACTCATATTAATGACTCGATATTAATTAAGACTGAATAGAGGAAGGGAGCGATCTCTCATTAGCAGCACCTGGTGCAGACACAAGGTGCCGAAGCCGCCCCGCTCTGCACTGGTGGTATCCAAAATTACCTGTGCTTTCTGCAAAATGTTTTCCCCCAGGGACCCCACAGACTGTACCCATCCCTATGGCATCAGCGACCAGCAGCCCCCAAGATCTCCTTGAGGCCCAGGAGCCCCTGAGAAGCAGGAGGTCTCCTCCAGCTCACACAGAGGCAGAGCCAGAGCATCTCTGCTGAAAGCAGCCGAGCTTCAGCTGTGCCCTGTCCCCTCCTTACACCCCAACTCAGGGATTTCATTCTGCTACCTAATTAGGCAACCAGGGAAATATGAAAAACCAAAGCAGCCAGGTATAAACAGGAATCCTTCAGTCATTGAAGGAGCTAATAAGGCCTGAACCTGCTCTCGTTTGTGTTTTATCAGATAAACAAAAAGGAGGAAAAAAAAGACACACAGTTCAAACATGTGCTTCCAATTTTCTCTGAACTAGTAAATGGAAAATACTGCTCTGTCATTAACCATTTTCATATTTATTCTGCAGTATATAAGGTTAGAGGTGGGTCATGTTTCTGTGGCAACTATTGTGGAAACAAAAATTCATTGTGCCACAGTCTTATGTTAATTAAAACTTATAGCAGAAAAACACCTCAACTACTTCAATACCTTTTTAGCTATTTAGTTCAAATTCAGGATTGAGTCAGTCATACAAGTCAAATATAATCTGCAAACCCAAGAGAAAGATGTATTAGGAGTTCCTCAAAGTGAGTTACCTTTCTTAGTTTCCCTGTCACATGAGAAACATGAGTTAAAAGACTCTTTTTTATTTAAAACGTCACTGCTATTAACCCGAGTGGATATCCAAGATTTGCCAAACAAAACCAAGTTTGTTGGGCTTTAGGTAAAGAAATTAACTTGTAACAATGCGTTCACAAATCTGTTCACTTTTATTTTAGAGACATCGGAGCAGCTATTAAGGAGTCTGTTTTCTCTTGGCCTGTTGGTTTGGGGCTTTTATTTCTTTCTCGCAGCAAATGAAAATCACATGCTGCAGCACAAAATCTCTGTGCTCCATCTCTAGAGGTCTATGCCTTTTCAGCTGGTGGCCCAACTCCCAGGAGATTTCCAAACCTCTCCAGCTATTTCTGTTGTCCACTCACCTGCTCCTGAAGTCACAGTGTTCGTATCTCCACTGCTGAAACAGCCAGTGCTGGATGGCAGATTTTACCCAGACGCACTCTAACGGATACCAGAGATCTTGGTGAGGACAGACCAGGGAGAGGACGGTTGTCAAGGATATTTTCCTGCTCCGTGTTCACAGAAATATCCATTAAATCAGATGGCATTTGTGAGATTGTGTTGAAAACTCTTTATTTTTGTGCATTTTTGAGAATTCAGTACTCAGGGACTGATCCTTACAAGCCTCATTGTCTCCCAGCACAAAATACTCCCTTTAAATTTGCCGTGCTAAGAAATTCTGGAGGCCGCTGGGTTGATGGTTACAGTGATCTGTATGATTTAATGTCTGTAATTCAGGTTAGCCTGGTGCTCCTGCAGTGGTGTCAGTTATTATACCAGATTTCATCATTTTCATACACATGGGTTCAGGAAGCCTCTTCTTGCTCAGACTGTCAGAGCAAAGGACACTTTGGGTTCCAACTTCTCCGAGACAACAGCTACACCCTACAAAGGGGAAACTGGCATTCTTTAGGATTTTCACACAGACCTAGGAAAGGTGAAAGATTTTGTGGGATAAACAACTTCTTTTGTGGAAAAAAAAACATGTTAAAATCCTAATAATTTTTAATTCTCGGTGCCCCCATGAAGAACAAGGGAGTAGAGAGCATGTCCTGGGACTGACTGTTGTCTTTGAACTTCCTGGGGATCTTTTCACTTTCTTTTGAAAATCTCCTTTGAGACAAGGAGATACAGGACGTAACATTGACAAAACTGTAAATTCAGTGGTGATGTCATCCAGGAAACCTCCCAGCAGTTAGGAACCAGGAGCTGCCCACTCTGCAGTGCTGGACAGCAAGATGTTCTGGGGTGGTTGATTTGCATGGGATGTTTCATGCATTTCTTATTTGCTAAAGTAGGTGATCATCAGTTTCCAATGACTTGTTTTGACCTTATTCAATGGAAAATTAGGTGCTATTTCTGGCATGCTTATGAACCTACTGTTTAGTCCTAAAAGTTTTGCAAGAAAAGGGATAATAAATAGTTATTCACTTCCACTGGATGGCTTTGTAGATTATGTGCTGAGGGCAGTAACAGCTGCTTCTCGTTACCAAAAAGGCCTCCTACCATGTGTACTCCTAACACACCGAGCTAAGGTCAGGCCAAGTAGCAGGTTTTTTTCCCCAACATTGTTTAAAAGCTTTTAAATAAAACCATATTGGAAATACAGTCACCTCTGGTAACTGATTTTCAAAAGCGAAGTCAGAAGAGCTGCGAGGCTTTTTAAAAATCTTCTTTGTTTGCGATTTTGAAGGGTTTTTCTTTTCTCTGTTAAAGGCTGCCTTTATGCTGCTAAACTGGGGAGATTTTTCCTTGCAGTTCCTGAAGCCTTTATTAATGTCCTGCTAGTAGTTATTTTTTTTTTACTCTACTCTGCATTTTCTTCATAAGTATCATAATCCAGATAACAGTTCTGAAAGTTTACACATGGCTGATTTCTGCAATGCATGGAGCAGGGTTGGGCCATCCCCATCCCTGTGGTTCCAAGTCTGTTCCTGCGTGGCAGGGCTGAGTTTGGGAAGGAGGACCTGTCCATCCTCAGAAAGCAGAGCTGACCCCAAATCAGCAGCAGAGGAGGAGAGTGGCTTCCTTCTAGAACCATCCTGATGGCAGCATGTCTCCTCGAGGGATGGTTTGTGCAGGGGTTAGCACCTACACGAGCTTCCCTTGTTCTGGAAGCTCATTAAGAAGACGCTGGAATTCTCAGGTGAGATTGTGCAGGCACTTGGAAGTGGGAACCACTCTCCTGAGAGAGGGTCCATCCCAAAATACACGGCACAAAATCACCTCTGTCCTGGGGGTGCTGTCTTTTTTTAATTATTATTTTTTCCCCCCCTTTAATTTGCAAGGAATGCATGGAAATAAAGAGATCCATTGCACTTCGTGTAACAGCGAAAGGAAAACATTGAAAGGAAAGAGAAAAATCTGAAGCCACGACTCTGCTGTGGTTTCTAATGAAAGGGTCTTGTAGAGGCTGCTAGAGTCTGTGTAAAGCAAGTAGAGATGCTTAACAAAGCTGCCAATCAGTGCCACTCCGTTAAGATGCCTGATACAACTTCTTCCTATATCAAAATACTGATATGGTACACAAAGGTGCATTATTTTTATTTCCCACTTGTTCCCAAAGTTGGTTCTCAAGTGGGAGGAAGGAATAAAAATTTTTATTGATAAAGCAGCAAATATTTAGATATAATCTCTACCTGGTCCCATATTGCTTTTCTGGGGGGGGGGGGGGGGGGAACACCAAACCCAGCCATATAACTTTTCTACTACTTATTTTTCTGCATTTAAGTTTCCGAACTGCCAAGCCTTACATGACAGAAATAGAAAAGCAGAGGAGATATATCCTGCTTTACAAGCTTCTCAAGTTATTTGCACCTCCAAGAACTTCTATAGGACTTTCATCAGTTATCACTATGTTTTTATTTGAATTCCAACTGTTCTAAACACAGTTCCAAATGGTTTAGTCCACCCAGCCATGACTGGGCTGGAAAACTGTCATAAAGGGTTGGATAAAACAACAAAAAAGGAAATAAATAGGGTAATCTATTCTACTAGAATAAATTAATTCAGGGAAAAAAAATTGAGAAGAAAAACCTATCATGTTAGGAAAGACCTCTCAGAAAGTAAGTTTTAAGCCAATATAAAGGTGAATTAGAGATCCATGCTTTAATAGCACTAAGAAGTATTTCCTAAAGAGTAACTGAACAAAGATTAGGAAATTCCCTTCTGGTCAACAAATCTTGTTTGTGATAACACTCGCTGTAATGCAAAGAAAGTTCAGTGCACTGTTTTTAATTGCAGGAGCCAAGACTGACCTGAATGTCCCATGGTGCTGGTTTGGTGGAGATCACCGTAAATCCCTCGTTTATCTCTGCCATCAGCCTTCACATGAAAAAGCACCACAGACAGAAAGATGCTCCACAGCCTCCAGCTTTCAAAGCAGACTGAGGCAGGGATCAGGCTCCTGTAGGGCTCTGGAGTGATCTCACTGGGCTCCTCGGCCTCTGCTCAGCCCGTGACACCATCTGTCTCCCACTCATCCCATATCCTCTCCTCGGCGGCGCCAGGAACCAAGCAAAACACAAAGGATGACTGGGATTTCCTCAGGAGGGAAGGTTTCCCCTGGGGGAAACCTGGTTAATGAAGGAGATGGAAGTAAAATGAATATTTGTACCAAACAGGGACACTTGATAGCAGCAAACGCAGAGACAGCCAGGTGATGGAGGTGTAGGGTTAAGCCAGTAGGGTTAAGCAAGAGAAATTATAAGTAAAACCTTACCTTATGACTCCATCCAGTCCCACATAAGGATGATGTCTTGTCCATCACAATGCAGCAGGAAAGAGATTTCATGTCATCTCGTTGCAGAAGTAGGTATTGAGATAGATGTTCTGCAATCAGCCGTGGAGGGTGTTCGGTTAAAAGCAGCAATTGTTACTTATTCAAACAAAAATCTCAATAACGTTGAAGGAGTAACTGAACTCCTTAAATTTAGGGAAAATGACCTTTAATGAGTTTCTGAACGACGATGAAGTTTCAAAGGAAAAGAAAATGAATTTTGTGTGAGAATTTAATGAGCACACCCAAAAACCCACGGGAAATCAAAGCCCGGTTAGCATGATTTTGATCTAAATGAAATGTGTGAAAGGCTGATAGGAGAGGTATTCACTTAGAAAGATGCAGTGTGGTTAAAGTCAGTGCCAGTCAGTTTGGTTTTATGGGAAATGCATCTGGCCGGGGAAAAAAATATATGTATTATGAGATTATAAATATGACTGATAAAGGTAAATATATGCACATTACAAAAGAGGTAAATATATTCACATTACAAAGACAGATGCACTACAGCAGTTGATTTACTGCCCCATGCCCAGGGCATGAAAACTTGTTGGTTTTAGCCACAGATTTGCAGCAGCCTCTTAACAGAGGAAATCCATGAGCAGAAAACAGTAAAATTCTTCCTAAAACATATCTGGACACATGATGTACCTGGTGGAACCTTAATCAAAACCAATCTCATGCATTTTCCTTAGCCTGCAGCAAACCCCCTCACCCCTGCCTAGCCCTGCATCCTACCCTGGAATTAAAGACCCACAGACATTTAATTTTCTGGTATCATGAAAAGCCACCAGAACAGAAAATAATGAAGCATAAAAGCAGATGGGAATCCAAGCCACAAACCACAGTACATCCCCCAGTATGTAGCAAGCATGTCAAAACCATGTTAAAAAAAAGTGGGGGAAAGGTTTGCAACCTTGTTAAGAATTTTCACGGTCTAAATCTTATTTTCTTTTTCCCCTGTGAAGCTCCACCAAGTACGAAGGATTCCTTGAAAATTGCTAAGTACAGGTTGGAAAAATCAGCTGCACTGTGATGAATCAAGATACCATAAATATATTGCTAACCTATGTGGTTTGGAAATTCAATTAGAAGGAGATTACGAATTAATAATTCTTGCATTCCACAAAGCAAAATGTGTTTTTCTCTAAATATCCCCAGAGCACTCTTAATTTCCAGACATACCACAGCATTCAGCTCATGCAGCATGAGCATGTGGCTTTATTCCTGTTGTATGAACTGTGCTACACTCATGTTTCATGGACTCTCACCAGTCACTGGGTGTCTTGGAATTCCTCTGGATTTATTATGTGGGAATGAAACACTGAACAGGCAAGTATTTACCAAAAGCAGACAAACAATTATATTTTTTAAATTTATTAGAATTATTAGACTTTTGGACAAACACTTTTATCAAATATAAGTTCTACATGGAATGGTTACACTTTTGTCAAGTATGACTTCGACATAGAATGGTTTTAAACTCAAGAATATTGTTGAAATCATAATTGTTCTGAAAATTACTCACAACATAATTGTTACGAAAGCTACAGTCTTTATTCATGGCTGAGGTGTAACTGAATTACACATTTTCTTGAGGATCTGCTGATTCCTTTTTTGAACCTGGAAATTATTTCCTCTGAACATGATGTGACCCTATTCTGCACCTCTCTTCACCTTCAAAAAAAATATTAATCAGAAAATATTTTTTGCTTCTCACCTGCTAGTTTATTTTTATTTACTCAATACTTTGATTAACTATCATTTGAGGTAACCATCTGGATCTGTAATTTTGTAGATATGTACAGTGATTATTTATCTTGCCAAACTGAAACCCAAAATTCCAAATTCTGCAGCAGAAAAATGTAGTTGAGTCAGGAAGAGTATCAGGAATTCAAATTAAATCAGGGAGAGAGAATGAGGTAAAACCTCTCAAAATGCCTCTCTCTCTCTCTCTCTACTCGACTGAACAGTTCTCTAGGAAGGGAAACCACAGAGCTGCTGAGCAGAGGCAGATTGGGCTGTGGGAGGAAAATTAGAAAGCTGTGTTTCTCCAAAGTGCATTCCATGGCCAAAAATAAACGTATTTTCAACTTAAAGAAACACAATGAAGAAGCAGTGAGTGGGCCACAGAGCTCAGTGCCTGGCCAAGCACTCCCAGATTTGTATGTATGCAGAGCATGCAATGTATCCCCTGGAAATAAAACAAAACCTTTCCTGGTTTCAGTGACTCTCCAGCTGGCACTTTAAACCCATCTCACAGAGGTGGTACCCACCACACTCCACTCCCCCTGCCAGCAAACAGCTCTGGAAGCTCTTCTGGCTGCACTGGACAACTGAGAAAACAAACAGCATCCAAAAGCTGAGTTGTCAGCATCCAGAAAAAGACAAGGGCTACTAAATCAGCCAATACCCTTTGCAGAGAAAGGTATTTTCTCAAAGAAGTGGGTTTATCGTGTTCATAACTTAGAGGGTATTTAAATATGGGTAGACTGTGTTGTTTATTGGGCACATTACAACGAATTGGGGGACCTCCTTTCAGAGATAACTTAAAATTATCAGCTGCAGCCAGACATCGTTGCTCAGTTTGTCTTTTCGCTAGCACAGGCAGTGCAGAAAGCAAATTCACCACGAAAAATGTAGGCTGCAGGTGACTGAGGCCTGAACAACAGCAGAACAAAGGAGAACTCCGACCTCCTGCCATCCTGGTGGAAGGGACACTTTCCTCTGGGTCGTTCAGGGGAAGCAGTGCCTCCAGATGCAAACAGCTGCAGGTAGAAATTGAGCATGGAGTCAGACATACACAAAATAAAATCACCACGGGCTCCTCCTCCAAGTGCTTTCAGAAGCATTACAGCACATTCCAACCATATTATCATTTTCTGGTTTTTTTCTAGCAGCCATACAGCTAAACCTCCAGGTTTTTGAGCATTTCTGATCATCCCTGAATTCCCCAGAGCTTAGGATGATCATTAATAGCCATAACGGGTGAATCCTGCAAAGTCCACACCTTGCAATCCTCCCAGACAATTGTTTGGGTTTTCTAATCAGCATGGATGTATAAAATTTCAGTCCTCTAAACTGAACCATTTTTGTTTCCCAAGAACAATTCATTTTAAAAACAGAGGCTTTTGTGTCAATAACTATGTTGGGAATCCTGTATGTATTCCTTCAAAATGGTTAGACAAAGTGAATTCTGCTTAAATTAAGATGTGGATTTCTTTTCTATGTCTATCTGGTTTTATGGAAAAGGAGAGAATCATCCACCCTTTTCATTTTACTGCTCCATCATCTTTCTAATACGCTTTTAAATTTGTATATTGTGTTGCCCATAAGCCTTTTTTTCTCTTTTTTTTAATGTAATCACTCATGAAAAGCATAACCTCAAGAATATTTTACCTCTAACCAAACTTTCAAACTCCTTATGTTTAGGGATGTCAGAAATTGGGCAAACTGAATACACCCATTTCCAACTAAAAATTCCTGAGCATATTTCATTAAAAATGTGAAAATTAAAGAGAAAAAAAAAAAAAAACAGAAATAAGAAAAGCAAAACAACAACAACAACAACAAATTGGAGTGCTGATGGCTTATGTGCTACAAAGATAATATTACCACTGTTAGAAAAGGCTTACTAAAATTCTTGCCTCCTTCTTCCAGGCCACCTGCAGACAGGATGTGTGGTGCCACTGCATCGCAAAGAGCTGCAACTGATTCCTGACCCCAAAAACAAACCTCCATAAACCAAAGGAAGCCCTGAAGATGAGGATCCTGAAAGGGACAATATTTAGGCAGCACCCCAGGGACTGGGAGATTTCAGTTTGCTTGAAGAGAGCCCATTCCCAGAGTTCGTCCCCTTGGCTACACTTTCAGCCACATCATCTCTTCACCTTTCCTCACATAAGCAATGCACATAGAGAAGATTTCTGCAGGTTATGGTTTAATTTAAAAAATCCAACATCACACATAGCAAGAAGAATTAGCCCTCTTGTTCTGAAGCATAAAGGATTGATAGAACATTCTTTGCCCGTGCAGGATCTCTGAGCACCTTCCCTGGCTCTCCCTTGGGGCAGCAAAATTCCACAGGTCTTGCCAAAGTCCCACCACCCGAACTAACCAAAATGCACCTTTCCTCTCTGAGGAGATGTTCCTTGCAGGAATAGCAACACCTTTGAAAATATAAAGAAAATACTCAG
Organism: Amblyornis subalaris; assembly: GCA_018881555.1. Lineage (NCBI taxonomy): Eukaryota > Metazoa > Chordata > Aves > Passeriformes > Ptilonorhynchidae > Amblyornis > Amblyornis subalaris. The sequence goes on along the minus strand of JACAXG010000189.1, from coordinate 640,694 downwards.
TTTCAGAGTTCTGTTTAGCCCTGGCACGGGGCACTGAGCATGCCAGCCTGGGTGTATAAGGAGGGACATTTTTAAGTGAGTTCGTTTGAACTGAAAGCAGTGGCACATTTCTCCCTGTGTCTGTGAATCCAGTCTGGATGACTCCTTCAGCACAAACACAGAATTAATTTGGCCTTGAATTTTCATAGAGAGGCACCTTTTATTTTCAGAAGTAGCTTGGGCGAAGGAAATACCTGTGACAGGAAACACGTACTTGTTTCTGCATTTTGCAACCACATTTCTTCCCAGACTGTGAAATATAGGTATTAAAAGGACCTAGGAAAACATCATAGGTGTCAGCTGTGGTCTTACTTTGAATGAACCAAGTCAATGTACCAATGCAGTGTCCACAGAGGAAGACAACTTATTAATTGGGTCCCAAAAATGTAATTAGTTAATATGTTCATATTATGGACAATCAGCTGGAAATATTACAATTTGGGCTGTAACACTTAAAAAAATAAGCTTAAAGTATTGGGATCTTGGCACAGGGTAACACATTACCCAAGTGTCTCATACAGAGTGATACCATGGGAAGGACCAGGTGAGATTCCCTGAACCTGCTCTTCAGCTGAGTTCCTAAAAACTCCCTGCCAGTGGCCCTATATGACCATTATACCGTAGGCATGACCTGCCAAAATTAATTTTTTCTATCTACATTCAAAATAACCCTAAATACCTTAACTGCATACAACTGTTTGCATAGGAGTTCATAAACTTGCACTAAAAGAAAAAATTTCTTCTGTTTGGGTCCATTTCACCCAACCTGTAAATCCTGGATCAGGAGATGACTGCAAAACACCTGAATTCCTTTTGAGCTTTATCCCACTTCACATGAGATTTTAGTCACACTCACCTATTTCAATGTTCTTACACCTGTTCTTCTGCTTTGGTTTACAACTGTTTATTTATTTTGCCTGGAATACAGTGAAAAATACCTCAGAATGGGTATTGAGAATCTGTAAGCCCAAATTCTGTCACTTACTCTCCGTGTGCTCTTGGTCATGTCATCCGTGGAATGGGAATAATGACAATGATAGAAAGCAATGGTAACTTTCTCATGTTTGAGAAAACTTTTTATAGAATCTTTATTTCCTTGGTGTTGTATGAAACCACCATGTACCACCGAACAAATACATTGCACTAAGAAATCTTTAAAAATCCCTCTGGTAGGGGCAAACATTAGCAGCTTGATTACTTATAGTTACTATTCTACAAAAGCAATAATTTTGTTCAACAAATGAAAACTTACACAGCAGTTCTCAGCAGGTAGCCAAGGCAAACTGCAAAAAAAAATGAGTTTCTAAATTTATTTGAGCTAAACAATAATGCGTATTAATCCAAATTATAAGCTCAGACCTTTCACACGTGAAAATTATTTTTGCTGCAGACATCCTAGAATCAAACAGGAATGATTTAAAGACATTTTGCACGGTCTGGTCACAGAGCTTGCAGGGAAACTGGTGAGATCCTGAGCTCTGGCATGGAGGGGTCCCTCTCATGTAGTGTGACCTTATTCTTCACTGGACAGCTGGGGCAAGGAAAAGGTAAAATCCCTGAGAGATGAAGACAGGGCCAGAGTAACTGCAGAAAAGTGTATTTGATATCAAGTAGCATTGTTAGATTCTTTTCCAGTTTAAGAAAATGATGAAGTGACTCTAATAAGCTGAGTCTTTCCCTTTTCAGGACTGTATCACATAACAGGAAAGGAAATCAAAAACATTTGTCTGCCTTACACGAGCACAAAACATATTTAATGGCTTCCGTTCCTCTGAAATGTATTTGATGCAGGAGAGGAGAAAATACATTTAATTTTTTTTTTTTTTTTTTTGGTGAAACAACACTCAGGGAAAAGCAGGAAGGGAGTCACAACACAAAAGTTTGTCTTAATGTTACACACCTGCTGCCCAAAGATATGTCAGAAAGGCACGTCATTCTCACTCAGGGCTACAACTCTGATTAATCTTACAGCAACAGACACCAATGAAATAATATATTTCACAAATTTGAAGCCATGCCTCTGAAAAAGCTTTAACATCAGCTGGAAAACTCCCAGAAATTCAATATATGATGTTTGAAATATTTTTAAATTAAGTGTTGGCAGATACTCCACAAAAAAGAGTTCCAAATCTGTAAAACAAAATAACATATTTTTCTCCTGGTGACTACTGTGGCCTCAGAATAAAACCACTGAAAGTGGTTGGGCTGGAAGGGGATGGACCATCACCCAAAGCAACCTCAGCTCCAGGAGTGATGAGAAAAAAATGTCTGGTTTTTTCTGTAGAAAAATCTACAACCTAGAAAGTGGCCAAAAACTGAAGTGGAATCACAGTTTTAGAGAATACATGTGACATGCTACAAATGGCACCATTTCTTTTATTTTTGCAGATAAGTGAACGTGTTTATGTCTATTTCTGCGTCTGCATATTCACACACTCCAGCTTAAATGTGAGGGGCAGAGGGAAGGGACTTGAGGGCAGCTGCCTGAAAGGTGGAAACAACATCAGAAAAACAGCCAAAAAAGGAACTTTGTGGCAACATATTGGAAATATTTCTTTCCAAAACCCACTGTCTACCTCCACCTCTCTTTTTGCACCACTTCGTCGGAGGAGACCCAAGGAGTCTGAGCTCACTGAGGATTTCAAATGCCGGGGAAGGTGAACTTAATTTTTGCTCTCAGAAAAACATCAAAACGAAAAAAAAAACCCGAAACCGAACCCAAGCTGGATATAAGGACAGCTGATTCCAAAAAAAAATCAAAGCAGAAAGAAATATGTGACTGGCAAAGCCACAAGTTGAAAACATTGATGACACTGCAGTAATCGCAGACTAAAGGCTAAGTCCTTAAACTCCATTGACTGTTACCTCATTTCAACACACCCATTTCAATGGGATTCTTGCAAAATCTTAAATATTTCTCAAAATCTTTGCCTCAGAACTTTATTAAGGGAGCCATATTGGCCTCTAGTGGTCTCTTTACTACTCCTGTGTCATTCCCATCATTTCCAGGATCCCCATTACTGCACAGATCTTTGGGACATGCTGAAATAGAAAACATCTGAAGGACCTCACTTGGCCAATACCTTAAACTCTGCACACGAATCACTGTACAAATTCCAGCATGGATACATTGGTCACTTGAAGAGCACCAGGTTACACAGGCACCTTTGGGCAAAGAACAGTCTGAAAGGGATATAAGACACACCTGAGGCTCCTGAAATAGGAGGAGGGAGTGTAAAGTCATTTTCCTCTTTAAAGCAGGTTATTCCCCAGGGAGTCATTACTTTAAGGGGTTTAATTACAGTCTTGAGTGGCTTTCAGGATTGACTAGCTCTAGCTAGGGTTCATTCCTGCTGAGCGTTACAGGTGGGGTTTTTACAGCAAGTGCCATCTTTTGCCCTGTTACATAACAAAATGCACGTTGGAAACCATGCATTCATGGGGAATTAAGTGTGATAAACCCTTATTCTGAGCATTTGCATTAAACATTAATCATTCTTGTTGCAAGCACGTGAACAGGAGTGGCCATCAGTACCTGCTCTTATCACAGATTTTAAAATACCTGGTGATCTTCAATGATTAATGCCATGAACCTCTCTGCAACAGAGGAGGGTCCAAGCCCCATCCAGAGGAAGCAGAGACCACACCACTCAGGCAGATTTCCTTTCCCGTTGGTCTTCCCCTCTTGGAAAATTAAATAACCCAGGGGTGACAACCACCTTGGGAAGCCACAAACCCCTCAGCGTTTGTGGCACCTCCTCAGCTGGCACAGCTCCTGTCAGGGGGCTGGAGGGGCAGGGACCCTCCTCGGCTGCCCACCCCATCCCCCTGTGCTGCCCTGGCTGCTCAAACCATCATCCCTGGGGCCCCCCGTCCCTCCCTGCCAGACAGCCACACCGAGATAAACTTTCCCTGCAAGGAGCACTGCGAGTCTTGGAGCTTCCTGTGTTATCCTCCAAAGCTGGACCCAAGCCCTGGCACTCACACTTAGATTAACTGTCTCACGTTTTATTTATTTACAGCTTCCTGAGTTATTGATACAATAAGCCTTCCCCGTTTAAAGTCACCACACACACGCCGAGAAAGCACAACACAACCCTCTCGAAACGGCCCATTTCCTGCTGCTGTAACTGCACCTTCTCTGCGCCACGTCCAGGGCTTGCACGCAGTGATTAATTACGTGTGCACATGCTGGGGAAGGTACAGGTACACATTGCTTTTCCTCCTCTCTGATTTCTCACCGAGATAGAAACTACCACAAAGTAAACGCATCAGTGCTGAGGGGCAGGATCCCCCCGGGCCCAGCACACACTCACAGTGACCAGCTCCAAGGGCTGTCCACCCCTGGCTCTCCCTGAGCTGTGGGGCTTCGACGGCCTGAGGGTGACACTGCATTTGTTTCCGCTCCCGTCCGAAAAATTTCGGAGCATTTTGGAAGAGCGGTGATTTGACTCTTGCCACATCCCCGTGAGGTCGTTACCCCTCGTGCAGGCTCACCTTCCAAGCCATTCCAGTTGTAGTGTGGGTTCCTGCAGCCAGGAAACGTGACCCCCCCCAAAGCTGGGCTGCACCCCTGCGTCATCAGCTGGGCTGATGCTGGCAGGACCCACGGGAGCCGCACACGAACGGCATCCATGCGCGCATTGCAGCTGCAAATTGTGTCACAGCCTGGCCAAATTTAGATGGGTAATAAAGTCTAGCATCCAGAGAAATGACCAGCAATCAGCATTAAGGCCATTATTCAGCTATAAATCCAGAAAATAATGGGTTTTTTTCCCAAACTTCACCTCAGTTTTTTTGCAGGGTTTTTGCGTCCAAGAGATAAATCTTGAATGAGCAGGAAACAATGCAGTGAAACCATTTTCTCTTCCAAAGGACCGGGCAAGTTAGTACTGGGCATTGCTGAGCCCGATGGCTTCAGGAAAGGAAAAATCATGCCCACATTGATGTGCTTGCACTGCTGAGATTGAAAGTTTATGCACTGAGCAAGAAAACTTCATGTCAGTTAATAAAGAACAGGTTATGATTTGCTTTAAACCTGTTGATTTCTCATTCCAGGTGTTCTCATTGTTATTTCAGTGGTTGTGCCGTAAACAAAATAAGCAGATAGATGGGAATGGCTGTCTGAAGGAAAATATTTATTGTCCCACTCCTCTATTTCTATCTCCAGGGATAACCCTTTCCTAATAAATCAAAAGGAGACATGCCTGTTATTTCACTCCTTCGTGAAAGTCCTGACAGAAAAGGTCAAATATTGATGGCTTTGCTCAAAAAATTATTGTGGACTTCTCGTCCACCTGCACATAAAACCTCTGTGTGTGTGTTGTACATGTATTTACACACATGTACATGTGTGACTGGATAAAAACAATTAAAAAGTCATTTCCCACCTGTTTTACAATTACCTATTTAAAGAAAGCTGTCCAGAGGTAAAGTTGCAGGGCCAATAGCTCAAATATCTTAGATTTAGATAATAGATTACACTCTGCCCTTTCAAACCGTGTCTAGGTGCAGCCAGGGCTGTGAAATGGTACTGACAACATGCAGATCCTGATTCTGTTCCTGTGTGGCCAATTTTATACCATTCAAATTCAGAGAGCATCACTGTGACTGTCACATCAGCAAAACTGATGAGAGGAAAACAGAAATCATGCTGATTTCGCAGGGCTGAAAAGCAAAGCACAGCCCCAATGGTCGTAATTACTATTTTTAGGTTGCTTGTGTGAGATTCAGCTGCAAGCTAACGTCACAGTGTTGGTTGTCAGAAGCTCTTGTTGGGGGACCTTTGAGGATTATTGCCACATTTACATGCTACTGGATAGGAAACACACCTTTCTACCCAAGATCGTTAGTTTGGGTTGGAAGGGACCTTAAAGCCCATCCTGTCCCACCCCTGCCGTGGGCAGGGACACCTTCCACTATCCCAGGCTGCTCCAAGCCCTGTCCAGCCTGGCCTTGGACACTAAGAGAGATCCAGGGGCAGCCACAGCTTCTCAAGGCAACCTGTGCCAGGGCCTCCCCACCCTCCCAGGGAAGGATTTCTCCCCTGTGTGTCAGTTTGAAGCCATTCCCTGTGTCCTGTCACTCCATGCCCTTGTCCAAAGCCCCTCTCCAGCTCCCCTTAGATGTTTGCCACTGGCTTTGGTGCACATTGACCCGCAAAAGGAAAAATCCTAAAGCAACCCCACAAGTATTTTGTTGCTTTGCAATTGTGAATTCTGCACTGAAAAAGGCTGTAAATCTGTGTGTTTCCAGCCAAACTTGCTTGAGTTGTAACCCTTTGTAGACTGTGGCCAAATCTGAGACCAATCTGAGACTTCTCTGAGCAGTTTAGGAAGAAAAGGGGTCTCACTGAAGCCTGTGACTCAACAGGAGGGGCCAAAACCTGATTATACTCTTAATAGTGGATAACAGATGATAGAGCTGTTATACAGAAACTGTATTAGCAATAAATCTAATAATAGTCATCCTTATAATCACAATCGTGGTGTCCTACTTCTTCCCCAGCCTGGACTGATCCCAGGGGCTGCCCCAGCCCGGGTCACCAGTGTGGATGCTGAAAAGCTTTCAGCAGAGAAATTCTCCAGCATTTTGCATTCTGTGAGAAGCTGTCCTTTCTCGTAGAAGCTATGTAAACAGCAAAGATGTTTCTCTAACGGGACTTCTTCTCATCGTTCACCTGTGGACTTGTTATTATACTGAATGTACAAATATTTGGAATAAGGCGTTGTAGCACCCTAGCCAATCCCGCTGAGAGGTGGATGGCCAAAGGACCAATGGCCTTATGACATTCATGTACACTAAGGTACAAAATAGGTCTTTATATTAATAAATAAATCCACTTTTCGCCGACTCTTGGATCGTGCTTATGTCGTGATTCGGCTCTGACCCCGATACAACAGCGACACACCAGCGCTTGTTGAACTTCATGAAGCTGCAGTGGTCCCACCCCTGCAGGCTGCCCAGCTCCCTCTGGTCCCATCCCTTCCCTCCAGCACCTCAAAGAATTGCAAATCGCTCAGCTGTAAAACTGAAATCATAATCAGGGAAATTTCAATTCACCCCTCCAGATTACCCACAAAAAATCGGCTCTTTCGTCCGCCTACGTGGGCGCTGAATTTGTAACGGAGTTCTTTATGCTGTACGTACAGCTTAAGCTCATCAGTGCTCCAAGGAGCATTGTCACCGGAATTTATGGATCCTCCGAAGCCGCCAGATCCTGCTTTGAGGCGAGCCTCGTTTTTACGAGCGCCGAAGTGCTTTTCAAAGCGGGAATCGCCGACGCTTCACACACGATCTAATAAATTGATCTCCCCCTAGTTTTAATTCATGCTTTGTTGAGCAGTGCTCCTGGCTCCTGCGTCGCTCAGCCCCAGCCTCCCTGCAGGCCTGGCTGGTTCCAGGTCAGCAGACCTGGAAGACTCATGCTTCTGCTTTTGAACCTTGGGAAGGAGAGGAAAAATGGAAGCTGCAGATGGATAAACTGGTGGCAAACTTTATAAACGGCAGCTTTATATAATTTCTCCTCTCTTGTTTCTGTTATAAAATAGTTCTAATTTTTAAGTGTTACAAAATAGTTATAATTCTTCACTTACCTCCGTGCTCAGCATTGATTTGGTAATTACGATCAAGAGATCTTTTCATTGGAAAATCGTTTTAGTATGGCCTCAGTACGAAGTTAGTGTGGTATATCACAGTCAGATTTTTTTTTTTTAATAATCACCTGGATCAATGTAGGAAGTAAAAAGCACTTTCAGGTAAGTGCAGGGCTGATGAGGCTGCAGGTATCTGGCAAACAGTCCTTCCCTTTTGAACCTTTCATGCTGTGTATTCTAATTTTCTCTATAAAACCTGCCAATCTGCAGAAAGCAGCTTCTTGCAGGTGACTTGGGCAGCAACAGCCTTGTCCAGCCCAAAAGAGGGAATAAACTGAAATTACTTCATTTTATTTAAAAGGAAACAAAACCAAAACCAAAAGAACCACCGGCTTTAAGTAGGGCAAACCCCTCACACCCCTACCTTCTAAAAGTTTATATTTCTTTGTGTTTTTCCCCAAATGGACACAGGCACACATAAGAGGCAAGGTAGTAAATGTTCTTCTGGAATACTGGGACAGCAGCAGAAGGGGAAAAACGCCGTGGCAGGAGCCCTAGGAAAGGGAGAGCAGCTCTTACACTCACCTGGAGGGGTTTGTGAGATGTTGTCTCTGCCCTGTGCAAGTCTCTGCCTTCCCCCAGACCTTCCCCAAACCTTTCCCAGTGGCTCTGTCGGGTCAGAGAGTCCCAGGCAAGGTCCAGGTCAAGCCTGACTGGCCCAGCCTTGCCTTCTGCACAGTCAAAGCCCCTCCTTGATAACCTCCAGACCTCTCGGGCTTATCTTGGCAGAAAACTGGCAGTAATTCACATCTCGTGTCTTCCACCAAGATCTTGACTTTGTTATTTCTTGCTTAGCCCAGGATAAATCAGCAGGGAAGGTCTTGGAAGGGAATTATATAATAGTGTTAAATCAGTAGGAAAGATAAAGCAGGGATGTTTATTAAATTATAAATAGATCTGCTCAGATTTTTTTAAGACTGTTACAGTGGCAGGCAGGAAGAAAAATTCTTAACCAATATTAATATATCTTGTCTTTTACATAAAAAATGCTTCCAGTTTCCTTTTTTTGTTATTGTTTTGAGTACATTTTCAGAACTACTACTGGAGTACACTTTTTCTACTACTGTATTGTTTTCTAGCCTCAGGTAATGTCAGTTTTTTCTCCCCCTCTAAATACAAAACAAAATTATTTCCTGGAGTTTGGGGTAAAATGGGACGTTGTGCAGTTTTTCACTGAGCCTCCACCGTCGTGCAGCAGGGGCATCCTTCATGCTGTCGTGTCCACTGGCCTTCCACACATGAGAACAAGGGAGAAATGTTTGCAAATCTCCAAGAACACAATGAGAAAATAATCCTAATAATTCTCAATAATCAGGCGCCGAGCCCAGCCTGCCTCGGGGGAAAGGATAAAGGACACAGCACAGCTACTGGCTGCAGATCCCTCCTCAAGGAATGGTGGCACTGAGTCCCACGAGGGGGTTATTTCTCCAGGCCTTCAGGTTTTCAGGGAGGATTTTCAGCTGTCACCGTCTCCTGGCCCGCGAGGCGCTGACAGCCCGTCGGGTCCCGCAGCCGCCGCGCCCGTGAGGTCTGTCTCTTCTCACGGCACTCTCGGTTGCTTTCTCTCACTCTGGAAGGCCAGTAAGAACTTTAAAGTATCCTGGCCAAGATTATCTGCTTTAAAGATAAATATCTCGGCCCGAGCAGATTCCCAAACTGTAATTTATACTTTGGTGTATGCTTTGGTAGTGGAAACTGAACCTTGGGATATCCTGTCCCACCATCCTAGTCCAGAAACGGACCTGCAAAGTAAGTCAAAAAATTGATAAAATGCTAGTAAACACCACTCTATTAAACAAAAAGGCTCTTATTTTAGAGACACTTCTGCCGTTCTTTTTCACCTCAGCATAAAACCCGGAGTGTTTGGTATTTTTCTGTGTTTCCATCACTCCCTTTCCCAAGAATCTTTGTTGTGCGAGCTCAATTTAATTAATCTTCACAAACCTGCCTGAAACATAATTACTACTTTCTGAAGATATGGAGAGATTTATTAAAACACCACGTCCCACTTTAACTCAAAACCTTCTTTGCCCACCCATCAGAACAAAGGTAAGGAAGAATGTCACTTTTACACTGGGGAGGGAACATAAAATGTTTGTGAGCACCCTGCCAGGGCTCTCTAAAGGGTGCAGATGGACACTGGCATGGAAGGGAGAGTGTAGGAGGTGGCATCCATCACTGGAAAGGCCACATTCGGAGTAAATCGGTCTCACTGGAAGGAAATCAAATGGAAATATAAATTGTCTTGTAGTCGGTTCTGCTTTGTTTTTGTTTTTCTCTTGCCTCTTCTTTAATGCCCAAATCCATTTGCTCCCCTAGGATGGAATCACTCGGGGGTTTTCTACCTACCACAGTCACTTCTGTCCATAATCTGGCGAGATGTGTCATTTTCTGCAGAGAGATTTTCATAACCAACCCTTGTTGTGGTGATTTAAATCAGTTTTAAATATAATGCTGGGCATTTATATTTAAAATATAAAATCTAAAGACCCCCGGACGGTGGGAGAAAGTCTCTTGGCACCTCTGACAAAGGTAAAACCTATTTTGAAAGTATCATACCAAGTTCTTAAAGATCTTCAAAAGTTTTTCCATGTTCTTCTGAAGTTATTTACCATTTTTCCTCCACAGAAAATTCTAGTTTTCATTTCCTTTCATTGTTGGAGAAAAAGCATTGTCTGCCTGTAAGTTCTTGGACCATCATTGCTTCCCTCAGAGCACCGCTGAAGGTTTAGCAGAGGTGCAGCTGATCCTACTGTCAGTGCACTCAAGAGACATGGGTTAGCTAAGGAAAATGGCAAACAAAGTAAATAATTTCGGTTTTTTTCTTTTTTTTTTTTTTCTACATCCCTCTAAAGTTAAAGCCTCTGGTCCCTACAGATGCCTAACCAGAAGATTTTTCCATTATTGCAAGAATAAATCACTCTCAGTGCCACATTTACTTCTCGGTTGATATTGTCACGAATTCTAGCCTGCAATATTAAATAACTCAAAGAAAATATTAATGTTCATATCAAGTGACTTTTAATGACCATTTAACAAATTCCAAGTACTGTTTATTCTTGTGAGTCACTGCAGCTCCCCAGATTTTAACAAACTTACAGCACTGGCCTTCCAATTACACATGGAAGGGCCAAGTTGCTTGTTGACTTTGGACTGCAAGGTGCCAGGGAGTTCTGAGAATTTAATGGGTTTATGTTCTGACAGGCAGGTGACAAATATTAGTCACAACGTTTTATTTTGGACACTGCACACGCCGTTTCAAGCAGACAGCACGTTTGGGGTATCTGAACAGCAACGATCCACGTAGAAGTTATAAGAAGGAACGTGGCAAGGCATTGTTGGATGTAATGAAAAAACAAAAGTGGTTTCATATTTATTATAAGAATCATACAATCATGGAATGGTTTGGGTTGGAAGGGACCTTAGACCCATCCTGCCCCACCCCTGCCATGGGCAGGGACACCTTCCACTATCCCAGGCTGCTCCAAGCCCCATCCAGCCTGGCCTTGGACACTGCCAGGGATCCAGGGGCAGCCACAGCTTCTCTGGGCAACCTGTGCCAGGGCCTCCACACCCTCCCAGGGAACAATTCCTTCCCAATATCCCATCCATCCCTGCCCTCTGGCAGTTGAAGCCGTTCCCTGTGTCCTGTCCCTCCATCCCTCGTCAAGAGTCTCTCTCCATCTTTCCTGTGGCTCCTTCAGGCCCTGCAAGGCCACAGCGAGGTCACCCCAAGGCTCCTCCCGTCCTGGCTGAGCCATCCCAGCCGTGCCAGCCTCTCCTCCCAGCAGAGCCGCTCCGTGCCTCTGCTCACCCTGGTGCTGCTCCGGGCTGGCTCCAGCAGCTCCACGTCCTTCCCGTGCCGGGCCCGGGGCTGGACACACCAAAACATTATATTGAGAAATTCAGCAGCACAATATATCCCTGCAATCAAAAGTATTAAAAAGGGATGGGCAACAAAAATCACCCTCCCTCCCCTGAGATGGGACATTTTCTCTTTAATAATGAAGTGAAGTGAAGCCTCAGGCACCGAGCACAAGCAGCCCATTTGCTGGTTCTGGTGAAGAGGGAGTTTGTCTCCTGCACGACTTATTACGACATTACCTTCCTGTGCTCCATGCATTTCCAAAGATATTTTTGCATTCTGGTCGCTCATTACTAGAGGGATTGCAAAACATAAAAGACTCACTGTAAAAATAAATGCAATTATACTGCTGGAATTCATCAAACCTTATAGCACAGGGAAGAGATAAAGTGTAGGTAACTTGCAAAGTCTTGTACCAAAGTGCCAGGAAGGAGGAGACTGTTCTCAGTCAGCTGTCTGCTCGTAACTCACAAGGTATTGTATCTAGCAGTAGGAGAGAAAGGAAACCTGTGAACAATTCTCTCTGAAATTTTAGAGAAAAAGAGGCTTCTGAGGATAGGTTTTGACCACGTTCCATCAAATTCATGGGCTGTCCTCAGTGTCGCTGAAGAAACACACCCAGATCCTGCTGCCAAATGTGTCAGAGCGATGCAGGGAGCCACAGCTTGCTTTGGGTTGTGGTTGATATGGGCACACAGATCTGCCTCAAGTAACCTCAGTGATGATATTTGATTTTAAGCACCCCCGGAGATTAATGGATTTATTAAAAATGATCTCTCCTCGACTTATTTTTCAGAATGAAAATAAAGATTAGCACCAGCAAAATCCCTTAATAAACCCAACTCGGCAGTAAGCAGAAAATACACTTAATGATTAAAAATAATTTTGAAAGGTCTTTCATTTCAACGGTGAGGTCACAGGATCACAGAATCATTGAGGTTGCAAAAGACCTCCAAGACCATCTAGTCCAGCCTTTGAGCAATCTCTACTTTGTCAACCAGACCAGAGAGCCTGGTCCAGCCATTTCTCAGGAGCTCAGAGCATTCTGCAGTTCAGAACACAGAGCATCAGTCCAAATGTATTTTCTTTTCTTCCCATTTCAGCTCGTCCTGCATGTTGACCCACTGTTCCTGACCCTCTCCAGCTCCTGATCATTCCTCAATTGCTAAATCACATGATTTTAACAATATCCCAGCTTTTTTGGTATCCCTCCTCACCTTTTGTCTTTCCAGCAGATCACTGTTCTTCCCAAGAGCATGAAAATGGAAGCAGGTCAACATTTTCCCCTCGTCTTTGTTCCTGGGGTGCTCTCTACTCTCAGTTTTTCCCCACATCATCTGCACCTAAAAATTTACCTTTTTATCAGGTCCAGGATGTTCTCAGGAGCTTCCACACCCTCACTAAAGCCTTTCCCACATCTGCCCAGGTGTTCAGACCCGCTCACACCGACCCCAACACATTCTGCCTGCATTTTCAGCAGCAGCCTTAGTGAAACTGATATTATGGACCAGGCTGTCTCCTTTGGCCCCTGGATAATAATTCCATTTTTTTAATAATTCCATTTTTTCAACCCACTCCAAAAAGTGACAAGACCTGGCTTTTGATGCCCTGTGCTTGGTGAAGGTTGCCCAGCAGTGAGCAGCTGACTGGGGCCAAGTCCTCTCCTTGGCTTGTGAATGCCTCTGGAGCTCTTCCAAACCTGTTGCTCCAGATTTACAACGCTTCCAGAGCGAGAGGTGCAGTTGGTCTAGTAAATCCGGTAACACATAAATGCTGAAAAATGACAAAATTGTCACCATTTCAGTGAGTTATGATAACTTCAGGGCTCCTGGCTGTGCTGGGAGGAGGTGTGGAGCTCCATATACAACATCCCCCAGTTTGGGGGGTTGTGGGTTAGCTGCTTTTGGTATCGGGGACTTGGCGAAAGAAACAGGAGAAGATGTTGTTGTACTCCACACAGCAGACAAAGCAAGGCCTTGTGCCCTCCAGCCACGGTCTAGGTCACATCACATTTCTTCCACAAGGCCAGATCAAGCGTGTTTTCTATGTGACATCTTCCTGCTCAGGAAAGAAATTTTGAAATTTTCCCTGGAGTTCAGCAGACTTCAACAGGAACAGTGTGTTCCCACCCAAAGTCAAATTTGACCCTCACGATTTGTGCTGTTCCTCTCTGCATTTTGGAGAGAGCATTAATGTTGTCAATAAAAGGGAGGGGAGGGGGGGGAAAAAAAAAAAGAACAGTGCCAAGTTTTGCCAGAAAATTTAGCAGATTATAGTATGCAACAGCTTGGGCTGGGTATGTGTTAGAGCTGTGAACAGGAATCACTGCAAAATGAAAAGCAGTTATTTAGGGAGGTGGGGGAAGCTAGACTAGCAGACTGAACAGAAATATTTCATGAAATCTGTGTTGCACCGAGCTCCACACCCCAGGACTGCTGCTGGTGGTCAGGCTGGACCTCCTGAGGAGAGTGTTCCTCCACCAGCATTCCACAGCGTGCTCAGCACCGACGCAGAGAGACACAGCTCACCCACCCTGGGAGCCCAGGCGGGGATTCTGGGCGAAATGGACCGCAGGGCGGTTGGGGTTGGCAGGGAAGGCGTCCCTGTCCATGCAGTGGGGTTGGAATGAGAGGGGCTTGAGGGTCCCTTCCAACCCACGCCCCTCTGTGATTCTGTGACGGGGCTGCTGTGCTCCCCAAAGCGCTGCTTGTAGGGTCCTCTGCTCCGGAAACCTCAGCAATGGGGCAAATCTGGGCTCATTAAGGAAAACCATTTCCAGCAGGAGGCAAAACAGGGGAAAGAAAAGAGGAAAGAAGGGCCTGGGAGAAGAAGAACAAGCAAAGGCAGGGTGCAGCTGCTTAGGCATCCTTCCTCAGCTGAGGGGGATGGAGTCCCAGCAGCATGACAAGAACGTGGGACCCAAGATTTAATACAAATTGCAGCAACAGCGGCAAGATTTACCTCTTCCTCAGCAAACTTGTCTTTGGTTTCTGCCACAGGACAGGTGTCCACCACAAGGACACAAATCAACCATGCAGCTTGTCACCAGAGCCTTGGCCAACACTATTTGCTGGTAAAGGCATGGCTGTCTTCTTTTCCCTGATAGGAACATACCATTCTGTCTCACCCCAGACTGGATTTGCAACAAATACAATTTTAAAATAGTCCTTCAGCGCTATCAGTTCGTAATTTCATCGGTATTTCTCGCTTTTCCCTCGTCAATTTTACAAACAGTTTGTTCTCAGTAGTCCTAGTCGGTGTTTTGCTACCCCTGACAGCAGATCAAACACTTTTCCAAATCTCCCAGAATTTCCCTTCCCTTCAGCTCAGAGGAGCCCAGGTGATGTTCTGCAAAGCAGAGGGACCATTTGGCAGGGGCAGCAAAAACAAGAGCTGGCAACCAACTGCCAGCAACAGAAGGGACCTAAACATTTTCAACAAATTCGTAAATAGCCAAGCCAAGAAGGGGGGGGGGGGGAAGTGCAGTCGTATTGGTAATGCCCTGGGGAATAACAGTTTGATTGTTATTTACAGGATGGGAGGGATGGGGCTGGAGCTTTGTTACAGATACTCCAAAGGTGGTTGTTGCTCTGTCCCTCTGGTCTCCCTTCCTTTCACGCGTTGTCGTCGCAGGCACGCGCACAGCAACCATCTGATTGCAAGCACGTCGCTCTCTCGGGCAGCAACGGCCACAACGTTTTGTTGATACTCTCTCACAGCGAGGAATTTGTACATTTGAAAAAAAAAAAGGAAAAAAAAAAATCCACAGGGTTGGAAAGGCTGGTGTGCTAAACACAGCAGTTTGTGTGCTCAGCGGGTTGAGTAATGCGCCAGAGACCGAGCACTGCTCCACGCAGGCACCAAACCTCAGGCCACGATTTAATCAGAACCAAACACTGCAACACCGACTGCATGGGAGGAGAGGAAAATGGCAACTTTCAAGTTAAAATAGCTCGTTCTTCTTATTGATGCCTTGTGCTTCAGACCTGTGAGCTGACAGCTGTGTCGGTGCAGTCCCTCACTTACCAAGTGGGAGAAAACCTCAGAACTCAGCAAGAGGCCCTTAGGAAAGGGATATAATTGCCAAATTAAAGCCTCTACTCCCGCCCTCTCAGCCACAAAGAAAGCAGGATGCTGCAGCTCACCAGTCAAAACACTTCCGAAGGAGAAGTGCTCAGAAAGAAAAATCAAAATACAGTAACAATAGCTTCTGGTATCTATTTCCATCTCCTCTCAAAAGAAGGCACTTATGGACTTATTTCCTTGTGAAGGAGTTGGAACAATGATTTTAATTAGTCTGTCCTTCAATCACAGAGGAATAACATTTTTCTAGCGTTTAAAACAAAACCGCAGCCCGTCTGAAATTACAGCTTGTCCAGCAAGAAATAATCTGAGACCACTGAACGGCACCAGCAGAAGTCCACAGCGGGTGGTGAAAGATGGGAGAGGCAATGCTGCTTCTAAAACATGAGACTGTACAATACAGGGATGATACAGTCTGTCCTTTCGGGGAGAGAAATCATCAGTCCTGTTCAGCTGTGATCCCATTTCATGCCTTTTCTATTTCGTTTTTATCTCGTGAGTAACTTCGGTTGTAACGGCGACTGGCTCTAAGGAGCTGCAATTCATGCCAGAAGGTTAACTCTTCAAAAAAGAAGGAAGAAATCCAACCCCTCTGATAAAAGGAGAAGCCAAATAAATGAAGGTTTTGGCAGATGTGCGAGGAATAGGTCAGATTCATCTTCGGTGTAGCAATAGTCTGCTTCGCCCACACAACCACAGAAAAGAACACGAATCACTGTTTCAAATATAATGAGCAAAATGTGCTCTCCTTTCACAACTGATTCCACAGAACCTGAGATACTAGGGGGGAAAAAAACCAAAGTCCAGCCCTCTTGATTTCATGGTAATAGACATCATTTTCACCAAAGACGAACACAAGAGTGTTTAGAGTTTTGAAGGTTTATTTAGCAATGAGCACAGGCCCGAGTGAGCACCCCGAGATTGTCCCACCACGTCTTGCAGGAGCACCAGGCTTGGCCCAGGCTGACGCTCCACAGCAGCCCAGCTCCCCGGGAGGAGCCAATATTGATCCCACATTCCTGCACAGCCCCCCCGAGCCCAGGCACAGAGAGACTCCAGGGGCAAACACAACCCCGGCTGGGAGGGCAGGGAAATTGCAAACACAGCCAGGCCTGTTCTGACCCACAGAGGAGCTTGGGTCCTGGGGTTCCATCAGAAACACTGCTGCTCGTAGGAACTAACTGCAGTTCATTGCAATATCTTTTTTCTTTCTTTCTTTCTTTCTTTTTTTTTGGGGGGGGCAGATTTTTTGATTCCTTCGTTGGTTTGTTTTGTTTTGTGGTGTTTTTCCTTCCCTTCCCAAACCTTCCCAAACCTTCCCAAACATTCCCTTCCCAAACCTTCCCAAACCTTCCCAAACCTTCCCTTCC
>JACAXG010000189.1:578250-617023 GCA_018881555.1 Amblyornis subalaris | reverse complement strand
CCCATCCCTCCTGCCCCATCCCTCCTGTCCCATCCCTCCTGCCCCATCCCTCCTGCCCCATCCCTCCTGCAGCTCAGTTAAGAGGGAAGAGATCCCATACCAGGAGAATGCCCTGTCTAGGTTTAGATAATGTCATCCATTAACTGTTCTGCCACTCACTTCCTGTATGGAAAGGGAAAGACAACCACATTACATTAATTAATTTTATCAGCGTTGTCCTCCACATTTAGCTAAGCTCTCCCAGGCAGAACACGTTTTTTGTGTTATTTCTCTATCCAGGAAGAGCAGGAAGCAATGAGAAGAAGTGGGAAACACAGGAATACTCTTCAATTCTACAGCAGAGAAACGGAAAGATGAGGATAATCAGATTTTCTCTGTTTCCTGAGGGATGTGACAAGAAGCGAAGTGTTTGAAGCAAAGCAGAGAATGTTCAGCAGGATAAAGTCTAGGATTACAATGATCCTTTCCCCACTCTTAGCCCTGTGCTCTTTATTTCATGTAATACTTCAAATAGTGGGGCGGCACGTCCTCGAGATCTTGTAACAAAATTGCACTTTCTTCTCACGGCGTGGTTTTATTTTGGAATAAAATATATTGTTATATATATTATGTAATGATATTCCATATAATGCAGTCGCATTCTGCCATCATCCGTGTGCGAATTCTGCTCTTCTTTAGTTATATGTGATACTGACTGGTTTCTAGCAAAAAAAAAGGGGGGGTGAGGGGTGTAGATGCCCATGGGTCTATTCAAAGAGAGGGTTGCAGCAAGTAGAAGTCAATTTTTAATTCTGTGTCTAAACTTGTGGGCACATGTACTGCACAGAACTCACCTGGATCCTTTCGTGGATCCTGATTCCCTGAGCTGCGTTTTCCTCTCTCTAACAAGCCTCCCCAGCCCTCCGAGGGTCAATATCCACAGCTTGACAGACTCCAGTGACAAAGGATGAGCATCAGAGCCCCAATCTCATCCCTATCTCGGGATTCTGCACCCCTGGGCTGCCGTGCTGGGCTACAGGAGCAAGGAAAGGGGCACCTGCAGCTCCCCTTGCAGCCAGGAAGGAAAAGAAATCCCTCCCTCCCTTCAAACGTGAGGGCCTTTGGAGCACTGAATGGCTCCTGAACAAAAGGACAGACAGCTGACATTGCTGGCTAGTGGGTGGAAGGGAAAAAACTCACTCACCTCTCCTTATTTTTACTTATTATTTCCGTTCGTTCAGGTTTTTTCTTCATTTTTATTTCATTAGCAAATGGACCCAGGGAACACCTGCATGGAGAAGGAGCATCTTTAAGCACTGCTCCCTGTTCAGGGTTTTTGCTGAAGCTGCCCTGCTCCAAAAGCTGTTTTCTCAGGCAGCTAAAAGCCTAAACCCCGTGGATACTTTTCCTTAGGAGAAGACATAATAAATTACAGCTGATCAGACAAAAGGAACCCCATCTTTTTCTCATTTAATGTCATCAGAATTTTGGGATGTTTTCAATCTTCTTTATTCGGGGAGAGAAGGTTGAATTTCACAGCCCAAAAAAACAAAAAATAAAAATTTCCAGGTGAGTAGAAGCACATGTATTGCTCACCTCTCTTTCAACTTCAACCATTCTTTCCCCCATGTTACATTTTTAAACAAAAACCATGACCTAACTACAACATCTCATCAATTTTAAGTTTTTAACTTTTGCAGTCATACAGACTCCAATAAAGTGCCAATTTCAGTACATTCTAAGCAGCTCGAATGGGTAAAGAGTGTTCATCGCAGTCTAAGAGGAACAGGGTTGGGTAGGTAGAGCACAACACACCTGCAAAGTCTTTATCTCTTCTTATTTTGATAATAGTCTCACTGTGAATGATGCAGCTCCCGTAATTTCCCATAGAAAAAGTCCAAAGCCGCGATCTGGAAAGGGACTTTACAAACAGAGTCGGAAATTTTCCAACCCAGCTTTTTCCTTCAGAGAAATGTCAGTTCCACGGAATCAGCAGCTCCCACAGGGCAGTTTGGTTTTGCCAAACACTTTGAGGGAAAGCAGCTGCCTGGTTCTGGGCCAGTCTGCCAGCTGGCCCAGCAGCCCACCCTGCACACAGCCCAGAGGGAAGCCACAGCGCTCAGGGCTTCTCCACCCTGCTCACAGAGACTCTGGAGGTTTGCAGCCTAAATCAAAACCCATCCAGGTACCTCTGGCCGGGGCTGAGGTGCTTTGTGCTGCACCAGTGCTGTTGTGGAGACAGGTGGAAGGAAATGTTCCACCCAGGACAAGTTTGAAAGGTTTGTGCCAACATGGAGTTATTTTTTTATTTTTTTTTTTTTTTTTAATTTCCCTCAGCCCAGACACATTAAACGCCATCTGACTCTGCACCACCATCCCTGGGTTTGGGTTGGGAGAGATAAATATATTGAATTTATGAGAGCTAAATGGCATCACATTCACAAAAGGCTCCTAGTGTCCTGTAAAAAGCAGGACTAGCAGGAGAGGGCTGGGAGAAACACACATGGACCTGGAAAGCCAAAGTGTAACTGGCCAGGATTCCTCATTAATACACACCAAGTGAACAAAGATTATATTAAAAAAAAAAAAAGAAGAAGAAATAATTACTCAGACTGGTTCATTTAATAAACCTGAGAGAGACAGAGCACCACCCTGGTCAAAGAATGGGAGTGAATTACTGGCAGCACAGAAGTTATCCAGGAAAATGTCTTGGCCGAGCCTGGGGTTTTCCGAGCTGTTTTTTTCAGGCTCTTCAGAGAGGAATCCCATGAGTGCTAAGCAAAGGCTCTAAAGAAGTCTGAGCAAGTGGAAACCTCCCATTAGAGCGCCTTGAGCAACCCAGAAGTAAAAGGCCACAGATTAATGCGCATTTCCCCTGTCTTCCAGCTGCAGCAGTTGCTGGGCAGTAGTCGATGGCATAATTAACAAAAAGTCAGTGGGGTCCGGCACGAGGAAGCAATTGCCACTTCACCCAAGGCAGACTTTAAATCATACACATGTTGGTAGATGAGAGCAGGAATCAGGGTCGTACATGACCCAAAGAGAACCAGGGAAGCCTTCTGCCCCCACAGCTCAGGCTCGGGGATGCGTGCCATCTTCACTATTCTTCTGCTTTGAGAGAACGAAAAGTGCCAAAGAAAAAGCAAAATCTGCAGCTTTCCTCCCACCAGACTTTTAAATAGTCATAGAATCATTAAGGTTGGAAAGATCAAATACTTGCAGGGTGAGAGAGATCTTCATGATAGAAAGGGCTCATTGCTATGGAAAACCATAAACAGGGAACACTGCTGGGAAATTCAGGATGTTACCATAGGATCTCCCCAGCCTACAAACTCTCCAGGAAGCTGCAGAGACCAGCATTTTGCTCCCAGAAAAATGGGGCTAAAAAGCTCATATTTTGAAGGGCTAAAGCCAAGGTGACTGAGAACAACTCTTACCCTGTAACTATTAAAGATACAATCAAAAAAGAGCTGCGCTGTGTGACAGAAATCACACACACCCACCACCATAACGGGGCTGAACTCTGGGTTTCTGCTGAATTGTTGAGAGAGATTAAAGATATCTAAAAGACAGATTCCACTATCAAAGTACTCGGGTTGGGTGTCTCCAAAGAGGGATCTCCAGCAAAGAAATCCCTGGGCACTCATTTCCCTAATAACCCAATTTCTCCACCCTTCCCACCATGGTTCAGACCCGAGGTAAGAACTGAGTCTGGGCTCTTCCTTGGGCCCTTCCATTGCCTCTGTTTGGGTGGTTCATTCTCTCATCTCCAAGGTGGCAGCTTCTGTGGATGAGCCTGGCTTCCTCATCCTTTGCCTTGAGCGGCTCTGGGGCTTTTTTTTAGCTTCACTGGCTGAAAGTTCAGCACAACTGGGTGAAAGTTCGCTGCTTGCAAGGCTTGGGCAAGGTGAGCTGCTGCTGGTGAGCAAGTTGTGCTGAACAAGTTCCGTGTAAGTGCTCAAAAATGTCATGTATCAGTGCGAAACAAGCTCTGCCTGAGCGGCGCAGCAAATCACAAACAACTGAATAAAACACCGACAGACTTGGAGAACAAATTGCCTCGAATCTGAGGCCACAAGAAAGGCAGGGACCAGGAATGGCTGTGTTGAAAAGAAAGCCTGTGAATTAATCATGCAAGCGTACTGAAACATTATTAGTTTTGAACGCTGAAGGTGAAAGAACATTTGTTCGCCAAAGGTCACTCTCCCAGCCCAGGGGGGAATTTTAAAGAACACATGTCGGAAAATTTGCCTCAGTCTTCGTGTTATTTCACCCCTGGGCATCGTTTGCAGTGCAAAGAAATTAGCCTGGTGGCCAATGAGCATGCTGGTGTTGAAACCCTCCAGGAAAAGTCAGCATCGCTTAGAGCGACAATACCTCACCCCTGGTTCTCACAAGTATTCACTCCTTATTAAAAGAAAAAAAAAATAATGGAATTATCCCGGGCTGGAGATGGAACAAGCCAGACTGATATAAAAAACTACAGATCCGCTGCCAGCAGGAGAAAGGGAGCTGCAACTGTGAATCTCGGGGCCATTTGGGGAGAGGAGAATGTTAACGACAGCATCGCTGGAATGGGCGGGGAGCAGAGTCTGGGAAAGAGGCTTCTCCGAGACAAACCCCGGTGTGAACGGGGCATCCCACGCCCAGCCTTGTGGTCCCACAAGGATTTCCGAGGGGGAAACACAGCCAGAGTGGCTGTGACAAAGGACGTGGTCCAGCAGCTACAGAGAAAGCCTGACTGCCGTCCAACCGCGTGTCACTGCTTCCCTCCCCGTCAATTCCAGGGGAAAGCTAACATGAAGTAGCTTTTCCTCGTTTAGTTCTATTTAACAGAGGCAGGAGTAATCTGCTTGGAATTTGGTGCCTCTCCAGTGCTTATCACGCCGTTTATCACCCGGAGTTCCAGCTCACAGAGACGCATGACACGGAGCACAACTGCTAAATCATGTTACTCCTCCGGCAGGAGATACCATTTATCGCACATGAAAGGAGCCCGGCGGCTGATTTATTGAATTGGTTACATTAGTGACTTAATCTGACCGAAACGGCACCAAAAAAAATGCTTTAAACTCCGATAAGGTACGCTGCATGAACGTTTCTAATGCGAGTACACACTGAAAGTTATTTTTAAAACTAACACATTGTACCACTGCGAAACATGTTTTTCCAAGTGTACACTCCATGTACTTGGGGGGTTTGCCACCACAGTTTTGTGGAGCGTCCTTTACCATCCCAAACGGGCAGTTTGTAACTCCCCTTCTGCAGAACCAGAATTCTCAAGAAAACCTCCCCCTGAGGATCCACTAAAATGATGCACGCTGACACCCGCGCTGGGTTCTGCACACTCCCAGCTTCTGGAAGGTGCCTTGAAGGTCTCCCCGAAGAAGCTGGATGCACATACTGTATGTATTTTAATACATGCAAATTGATGTGCATACCGTGTGTACATTAATATGTGCAGTTACTTGCATATTTGAACATAGCAAAAAATCATAGAGCGACTGTCAGAAATCCTCTGCTGCTCCCATCACGCGCAGTACCGAGCATTTGCTCCTGTGCAGAAGGTCCTCTGTGTGAAAGAACAGCATCTTCCCCTGCTCCCCAGGGGAGCAAACCAGTGGCTGCAAGCACCTCTCAGGTGTTTTGTGGGGATCCCAAAAGAAAAAAAATCACATTTTCCTCTTCATGGTACAGCAGCCTGCCGGGTGCCCTGTGGTTTTGCCTGATAACTACTTAGGGACTGTAATAGTTAGACTGGCTTAGAGCAGGATTTCCAGCTCTAAATTATAAAAAGAAATCACCAGATCTGAGCCGTTTAAACTGCAGGTTCCTAAAACATGTAGTCCCCGGAAGAAGAACAAAACCCTGAACCTAAGCATTCGCTGGTGGCAGGGGGGCGGGCGGGGGAGAGCCCAGGACCTGCAAAAGTTCTCTGACCTCATTTCCCTCCACCAGAGAAGTGCTGCATCACCTGCACAAGCCCCTCCAGCCTTCGCGTGCCCCTGTGGTCAGACTGCCCACGTGTGGGGTGGGGAAGCAAGGCAAGGTCAGCGCCGGGAGGCATCGAAAACCAGGAAAAAGGAAACTGAGACGTGGGGCGTGTGGTGTGGAAGGGGGACTGCCCTGGAGCTGCCCCAAGGGAGCAGGGGCAGCAGGGCTGGGGAGGGACTGACAGGGAAGTCCACCAGACTAGGGACTCCACGTGGACAAAGCCTTTTTTAGGAGTACAGACCACACTGTGCAGCCAAGGAAGCCTGCGTCCTTCGGGAAGATGCTTCCCGCAACCCAGCAGCAGAAAAAGAACAATAAAAAAACACCGAAATGAGGGCTCAGCTTGGCTTGTTCTGCACAGGACTTCTTTTTATGACAGCCCAAAGGTGGAGGAAAGAGGTGCAACCGTGCAGGCAAACGTGGAGCTGGTAAGACCAGGACGGGCTCAGGCAGCTGAGCCTGTGTGAGTGACAGGCTGGGGTGAGTCACTGACAGCTCCTGCCAAGGGTGAGATCAGTTTGTGTGCCTGCTTCACCAGGAGGACGAGAGGAAACGGCCCCAAGCCGCGCCAGGGGAGGGTCAGGGTGGACATCAGGAGGAATTTCTCCATGGAAAGGGTGGTCAGGCCTTGGAAGGGGCTGCCCGGGGAGGTGGTGGCAATAAAAACGTGTTCAAGGAAGGCCTGGATGTGGCACTCGGTGCTCTGGGCTGGGTGACAAGGTGGGGATGGGTCGCAGGTTGGACTCAGTGGTCTGGGAGGGCTTTCCCAACCCAAACGATTCTGTGATTCTGTTTCCAGAGCATCTTTCACCAAGTGGAGAGCTCTGGAGCTAAAGGGCCACTGTGTGTCCTTGAGGTTTGGGCGAGTCCTCCCCGGGCTCAGGACTACCCAAGCTTCTCCTCCTCAGGGCAGAAGGAGCTGTTAACAGCATCCAAATTTCTCCACCGTGGGTGCCACTGAGTGCCACACGGACACAGAGCCAAAGAGACTCCCTTTTAAGAACGACAAGAGAAAAGTAGCCCACGGTAACCACTAAGCAATAAAACTGTCAGGACGTCGGAAAATAGAGCAATGCTGCAATTTCTCTCGCCATACCCAGTAGCTGTTATGCCTTACAACACTCCACAGCCCGACCACAATTCCCATCTTATCATAACACAGGGGTACAGCAGGGATTACGAAAATCTGGGAACCGCACGGCACCCTTTGCCGAGCAGCAGACGCACTTCCACTCCGGACCTGCCGTTTTCGCGGTCGCAGTTATCAAACAGTCACCCCTGCCGTAAAACACCTCACGGCAACTGCAGCCAGCGGCCGAGGGGAGGGAGTCACACGGGCAGGAAACGGGCAATAATCACCGAGGCGGCAGAGGAGCCAGATGTTGATGTGGGGGCCGTAAACCTGCTAAGCAAACAGCCACGCTCAGCCCTCCGGTGAGAGGGCTGTCCCCGGGACAACCGCGTGGGTCCGAGGCACGCAGAGCATGGCTGGAGCGTGAAGAACATTTCTTCTGGTACGGCTGGGGAGCTGTGCGTGTGTTGAGGGGTTATCCAAGCCTCCCTGCCAGGCTGGAGGAGGTCGGTGCCTCCCCGCAGGGGAATGGGCTGAGGGGCTTCTTCGGTGCCTTCCAACCGCGCAGGTCTCTGAGCGAAGGGCGGCGGAGGCGGGAGGCTGAGCTTTGTGTTGGACGGGGCTGGGGCTGTGAGGCCTTTGCCATCCAGGTCAGCTCCTGCCTGACTGCTGGAAGGGCAGCCAGGCCTCGGGGCCAGAGCAGAGAACCCCTGCTAGGGCATCTCTTGGGTAACACACACCCTCTTTTGCCTGCACACACACACGAACACACATATCAGGAATGACGTGACCACCTTCACCACAGCCACCACCATCAGCTTCCTCCCACCCTGCCTCCCTCCAGGCTTCTCTTCACAGGCTTGGACACTGACACCCCTGAGCTGCTGGCCTACCCCTTCACTCTTTGCCGTGAACTAAAGGCTGGAAACGAGCTCTCCAAAAATTACACAAACAGCAGACAGCCCCGATTCTGCAAGTTCTGAGGGTTTTGGGTTGGGTTTTTCAAGGGGAGGAAGCTGCTCACTAAAGTTATTCAGTGGCACAATCACTGGATCGTGGAATCGTCGAGGCTGGAAAAGACCTCCAAGATCAAGAAGTCCAACCTTCGCCTGAGCACCCCCGTGTCCACTAAACCATGTCATGACTTGGCTCATCCACTCAGTTTTTGAGCATTTTCAGGGACAGTGACTCCACCACTTCCCCAGGGAGCCTGTTCCAGAATGACCTGAAGTCATTCCGAATTGCTTTTGCAATCTTTATTTTGATATTTGATATATTAACGGGGGAAAAAAAAAAATCCAGAGCAATAATCACACAACATCTCTTTTATACTTTTATGCTTATTCTCTTGTATTTGCATCCACTTATTTTCTACAGCAGTTCCGAAATAAACCTTTCAGAGCCACCTTTTGTTAAAAGTAAAACCAGAGCTGCTGGAGGCAGGGGGGGAAAAAAGAAGAGCAGGATGGTTGGAAATACTGTAAATGATGGCTTGGGAGTAGAAAGATGAACAAGAACAGCACACTTTTAAAAGAAAAAATGCAAAACCCAAGCAGAAAATAGCAGAGTCTGTAAGTCCCATTCCCTGTCCTGTGAGTTGTTAACCTTGGCAGTGAGAACTGACTCACTGTAGGTTGGATCCCAACCAAGTACAACACCAAGCAGGGTTTCAATCAAACCCTACACGCTAATAATGCCGAACTAAGTACTGAGGGATGTACAAACATCATCTATCATCCTGCAAGCTCCTTTTCTTCCCTTTTCTTTTTCTTAAGGTGAATTTAATGCTCGTGAATGCTTCCAGATTTATGACCCCAGACTGCAGTTTTCTGGCTTTTCCCCATGTAGGAACAGACAAAGCATCCACCATTTAACTAATCAGGGCGTAACATCCACTGAGCTGGCTGGAAAACACAGCACAAAGAGCTGCCCAAAGGCCAAGCAACCCAAGCTCCTGAAATCACTCTGCTCCTCCTGCATCACCAGCTCAGGAACAGCTGAAAGAAGTCGTGGTTCACTATTGGAGAAGGAATTCTGTAGCTCATGACACTTCAGAGCTGGAAGAGTCGCTGTAGCTGAACGTGTTTTCAGAAAGGATATTAAAAGTTTGGTTATCGGCATGTAGAAAAAGAGGCAGAGCAGAGCACTGAGATTTTTCCTGCTGATTAATAACCAGAGGAAAGAATTTGGCTGAAACCACACATGTTCACAAGATGATCCTGTCTTCAGAATTAACACTGCTCCACCAATAAAAATTTAACATGACATTTTGGCCCAGCCACGAAATGAGAGAGGCTCCATTATTGCAATGACACCATCATCTGCAATAAAGAACATCTTCAGTGGCTGCTCAGGTCAGAAAGAAGCCAGATGGAAGCTGTGAAAGAAAGACCGAGTCGGGCCAAAGAGTGGTGAATGAAACAAAAAGCACTATGAAGAATAATGTTCCCTGCTGGCAAAGGAAAGTCACAATCACCTTTTGCTGATGGAAAACTGTGAGGACCCACAGTCCTTCACAAAAAAAAAAAAAAAAAAAAAACAGGGCAGGGCACACAGGAGTAAAAAAAGGTGTTATAGTTTTAAACAAAGAAGATTAAGCACAAATACAAATAGTGCTCTTTACTGTAAGGAAGGGAAAATGATCTCCAAACAATGCATCAAGAAAATACTGAACATAATATGAGAATAAACACCCATGGGGGCACTGTAGACACAGCTCTGGATAAAAGTAGATGGGGTTTGCCTAGAACAAGCCTTTGTAGGTGGAATCACAGAACCACAGAATATCCTGAGTTGGGAGGGGTCCACAAGGACCACTGAAGTCCAGCGGCTGACCCTGCACAGGACAGGCCAAGGATCACACCATGAGCCTGATAAGGCAGTGATACAGTCACCATGGGCACCGAGGGCTGAAGGGGGTTAGAAATGTCGTGGACAAGGAGCAGAGTTTAATTCAGGTACTAAAAAAACATGGGTGACATGACACAGCTCCTCAAGATCCTGAAAACAGAAGGTGATGCTGCACGGCATTATCGAAACTCGGTGTGATAGAACAACTTGGTACATTGAATAATCCCATTTTTGGGGTATTAGATAGTTTCTGTTATCTCTGCAGGATAACAGGAGGGAATCAAACCACATTCACACACTGCCAGTGGTGCGGACCAGAAACATCTCCCTGGTGCCTCCCTCCTTGTGCAACTCCTCAGCCGGATCCCTGTTTTCTGAGCCGCGGGGGATGCTGCCCGAAGCACCGAATTCCAGAGCCAGGGCAGCGTCCCCCGTGGCAAATCCTCACCCCTGCTGCATCTTCACCTCCCTTTGATGCTGCTCTGAACAACCAGTGCGTGAAGCTCAGCCTTCTTTCAGCTGCAGGGCCTGAAAATCGCAGGAACGGGCCATTATTGCACTAATGGTGACGAGCACTTTTGGAAATTATCTTCCTTTTGATACAGGCCCTCTCCTGCTGTGCCTCGGAGGATGCACAATCACTGAACCCAGAAGGGTAAATCATCCTAAGGAAGAAATGACAGCTCGTTCTTTGAAAGGAGAGACACCCAGTTTCAGCACACTGCTAATCTCGGTGATTTCGTGTTACAGCTCTCATTTAAGGCAGGCTGTAAAGCAGACATCTGAAGAATTATGAAAGAAATTATTCTTTTCATAGCTTTAGGATTTTAAAAGAATTTGCAGTGATTCTGTACAACATTTGTTCTACAGCCTTTCAGGGAAGAGAAGCCAAACCAACCTCATTACGGACGAAATTATTTAAGTGTGGCACTTAAGCCTGTGTTTAGAACTCCAAATAAAAGTGCATGATGGTGACCTCCAAATAACCCCTGACTTAAATGCAAACCTTGGTCTCAGCTGCTTTAATAGCTCCATAACTCCAGCACAGCCAAGTTTTCCTCCTGGAGTTTCATGATGATGTTCATTTGTTCTGGGGAAATAAGCAAGACATCTACAATGACATCATAATTTTTCCCAGCGCTGTGCTCTTTGGAGAGTGTCCTAGCAGCCATGGCTGGATGTAAAAAACCCAAAAGAAACTCTGACACCGCTCGTTGGAGAGAAACAGACCCTGTGCTTTTGGTTTATAAGTTGTTTGTTACATTTCCCAAAGAACACTCACCAAATATAAAACCAGGAATAGCAAATAACAGTGGGAAAAGCGGAAAGGTTCAGTGCTCCTCGGAGAAGTCCCCAGACTTACCTTAGAGCAGGTAATTTGTCTTGTAGGATATGCTAATCATCATTTGACAGATAAATCGAGAAACAGATAAATTGGCAGATAAATTGAAGATGACTCTTTCCCTTGAGTGAATCAGTGGCCCAATGGTTATTTTACAGGTGCAGGACATTCTTGATGCTTAGTACTGAGCATAATTATAGCACTTCTCTCCTAATTCCTTGCTCATTTATTTTAAAAACTGTCCAATTGACAAACCTGAAGAGCCCCTTCTAATATTTTCCAGTAGTTTTTGAGGTGTCTTGTGCTTTTCTTGGGCTCTGCATCCTCCGGCGGTGCATGGGCACAGTGCAGCCTTCACCACCTGAGACATCCAACAAGTGTCCTGAGAAAAATGAGGAGAGAATCCTCCTGCCCCTGCCTTTCCCCCACGAAGTCAATGACCTCTCTCATTTCTTGCTTTAGAGATTCAGCTAAAAAGTCCTTCAGGATGCTACCACTGCTGCCTGTACTGGGCTGCCCTTAGAAATGGAGTCATGGAGCTCAAGGGTGTATTATATTTATATTTATATTTATATTTATATTTATATTTATATTTATATTTATATTTATATTTATATTTATATTTATATTTATATTTATATTTATATTTTTATTATCTTAGGTTTTATAGCAATTGGACATTATTTTTTTTTAAAGGCGAAAACTCTTTGACTACTGGATGATAACTGGAAAATCATAATGATAATTTCCCACTGCAGAGTAGTCCAGGGCACCGCCAGAAAAGGCAGGGGCTTCTGCAGAGACCAGAAGCAGGACACAAGTGTGACCCTTTTTTCTGGGTGCCATTGCTGATAAAAAAGGAAATATTACTTACGTCTTCATAAAGAGCAGGTAGGAAGTCAATGTCCTAGCCCAAAATCCTGCCAAGCAAAACCAAACCCACTTCATCAACAGGAGTACAAAGCCAACCTCCCCACTCCAGAAATCTGAATTTAAAAGAACTTCATGGGGTCTGTTAGGAAGGCAGAAGGACACAGTGAGAAAGGCAACAATAAAACAGGAACATCTATTAAGCAAGACTCCTGTGACCCAAATCAGATACCAGGCAAGGGTGTTCCCTCCACGCCATGAGGTTGTTCTTCTCCTTTATTCCACCGAAAGAAACACTGAGTTCCCTTTTCTCACGGACTTTGGGTTGCTGGAGTCCAATAAAGGCACAGTGGAGACAACAAACATAATAGCAAGCAGATTCTGGAAATGTTGTTTATTCCGAAGCGGGCAGAAACCAGAACTTTTCCAAACGTTCAGGAGAAGCACAGGATATTTGTCCTGGAAGAGCAAGTGCAAAGCCTGGGGCTGCACACTCCTGCCACCCTTTTCTTCTCAGCAGAGGCACACAGAACCCTCCTGAGGCTGAAAACCTCCTCAGGAAAAGACAACAGGGAAGTGCTAAGAGCCAAAGACCTCTCCAAATCCTACAATAATCCCTATTTACGTACCTGTCAGCAGAATAGGTGTTTCCTCTCCTTGCAACACTTTCCTCCTGACACAGGTAACATTTAGTACAGGTAACCTTCTTTCCCCAGATGTCTGACTGTTCCTTTCACTGCTTTTCTGTGAATACTTAGTCTTAATTCCACAAAAGACTGTTTATTTTAGGCAATATCATAGAACCATAGAATGTATGCTAACATTTCCTGGAGTTCACTGGGATTTTCACCGTTCACGTTTTATAGCCTCTATTTACATTCCAGTTTTTTCCCCTTTCTTCACCGTTTTTTCCCCAATGTTATACGACAGGAATCTCTCCTTACTCTTAACTTTCTCTTGCACTTCAAAGAAGAAAAAAATGAATAAGGGTTCATTGACATCCAAGATCCCAGCTAGCTGCTGTAACCACATTTTGTTGGATGTCACTCGGGGAACTGGAGAGATCAGCAGATGAGACAGTCCTTCAGGGATCAGATCAGGAGGCTTACAGACTGCTCCTCCTGACATCCAAATGAACCTGTTACTCAACTTTTCTGACAAAAGGAGATTTTATCTTACTTAAGTCAGGGGAAGAGATCAATAGGGCAGAGTAATTATGTTGGCTGTTCTCTCCAGGCAGCATCACAACGGAGCTGACTTCTGCTGTTGTTCCTCTGACTCATTCTTGGGATGCTTGAACCAAAACAGTGCTGACCTGCATCAAGAGAATCAGCAATTAGAAACAGCAACAAACACATTGCAACTCGGGCAATTACTGAGAAAGGCACAGTTTTTTTGCTTTGAAGTAAAAATTCTGCACGCTTGTAATCTGCTTTACAAAAATAAAAAGCAAACAAACACAGGAAGTAATAGAATAAGAGGCAGAAACCATGTTCAGATGCTCAGCTGAGATTTACCAAGCAGACAAAATTAATTAGGTACACAAACATTGCTGAATTAATATTTTAGTTTATCACACCAGGAAGAAAACAGCAATCCATGCATATAATTTGCAAAAAAAAGAAGTTATGACTAAAATGCTCCTATCCCTACTCCCTGGGCCAAGTTGTCTTAAAGTGGAGTTATGTATTACCTGAAAACACAGATAACAGAAAACTTTGGGAAGAAGGTGACRGATTTGAGGGATAAACCTGAGCTCAGGGAGCACTTCATGTACCACAGCACCAGAGGAAGATAAATATGGGAATGGCCGGGAATGCCCAGCACGGGACATCGTGTTCCTCACGCCCTGTTTGTGCACCAAGGACTCATCCACTCATGGTAATTGAGGGTGTCGAGGCAAGGAGGTGTCCCAGAAGCAGCTTCCTGACCTTGAGTCAGGAAAAAACCCTATCAACCAGTCTGAATGGTTGCCATAACTCAATAATAATCAAAATGTTTTCTGATACTAAAACATAAAGGGGAGAGTGGTGAAAGAGAGAAAAATAGGGGAAAAAAAGCATTCTGGCATGTGATAGGTATCAGAAAAGAACCAGCAGCTTGTTGCAGCCAGCAGCGCCTGGCACACAAGTGCCAAATTCTACCTCACCCAGTTATTGGGAAAGTTTTAAAGAGCCTCCTACAGCGACAGCTCACGAGTGATTTATCCCGTCTAACTCACACCTGCTGGGGTTTTAAGTATCTGCTTTCAATTGACTCGCCAGTGTAGTACCTGGAGGGGTACCATCCCTGCTCATCAGTGGTTTGGGAGCGAGAGAGTTGTCCTGGAACCGGAAACAGGATTTTATTTCTCACACGCCACTGCCAAACCAGGGCAGTCAGTCCAGCTTGCGTCGGTGCCTGGGGGGCAATGCTTGGGAGAGGGGAAAAACTGAACCAGAATCAAAGCCAGGGCACAGAATGCCCGTGTTTTGGGGAATAAAGCACTCCCAAATTCACGTTACAATGCCGTGGTATCCCTTTACAAACCCCGGCCCATCGCTCCATCAGAGAACAGCCTCCTTTATAAATAACTTCCTACTTCAAAGGCTAACAAATTACTTTGATGCACTTTTAAAGGCGGCGTTTTCAATTCCCCAGCATTCCTGCCTGATGGGAGATCATTAAATAGCTCAGAACACCTTGTTTGCGTTTGCAGCTGCTGCCTCTGTGAGGAGGCATCAGCCCCTCTGCCCTCCCAGGTACCACTGTCAGTAGCATCCACATCAAACGGCTCAGGGCAAGCTACGGCTCCGAACACTCCACGTGCCTGTGTTTTTCCAGGGAAAGCTCAGATTCCGCCGTGGAGATCACCAAATCCATGTAGAGCCATGGCTAGGGGTCCTTTGTAATCAACGAAGCCAAAGTGTCAGGAAAGCCCAGTAACCAGCCATTAATCACATGCCTTTGATAACCCCGACCCCGCCGAAGCACACAGCATCTGTCTCGTGTTTCTGTGTGGCTGGAAGCCAAACCTGGGATCAGGAAACAACTATTTCGCTGGTCAGATGTTAACACAGCACAGCGTGTTGGCTTTATAACCACCCCATGAGCTCAGAGGGTTTAATGGAACTGTCTTTTATTTGGCTCGGTCCCATTTAGTAATATCACCGGAGTGAGTAACTCATATGATCACACATGCACTTGAGAGAGACACGTCTAGACAGACCCAGAAGTGCCTGCTCTCTTTTGCACAGACAGGCAAAACCTGAAGCTTAGAACCAGCAAAGCTGGAATAGCTGTCTGCATTCACACCGAAAACCTTCCCATCATTTGCCGTCGAGGTGGATACATGTGAACAGTAGCAGGCAAGGGCTTTCAACCGAGGACCAGATGGTAAAAATTAGTGGCATTTGTGCCAACTTGAATGATTAGGGAGAGGGAGAAGTGATGATCAAAGAAGTCATATCACCAGAGGGAAACTAAAAGAAATTAATTATTGCAGTCCTTGAAAGTGGAATTAGGCAGCAACCAGTGAATCCATCTCGGTTCACGAAGCCAGCTGCCACTTCTTGATGCCACTGTGGCTGCTGCTTGGCCAGCCGTGGTCTGCACCCTCTATAACACAGCCAAGGCTGGGTTGCCAGGGAGATTCAAAGCCTGTGCTCCGCTGGCAGCTCCTCCTTCTCCCGTGTGGAATTAGTCCTTGCACCATTCCTGTTGGTTTTGGCATCTCCTGTCGCAGGAACAAAATGCGCTTTGAGCAGCCAGCACAGGCAAGGCGGTAACAGCTGCGAGGGATTAAATGGTCAATGGAGACAAAGGGAAGTGGGGAAAGATGGGAAAGATGATGAATCGAAGCCCAAACTGTTATCCCAGGTCGTATCTCTCACCCAGAGAAGCTGTGGCTGCCCCTGGATCCCTGGAAGTGTCCCAGGCCAGGCGGGACAGGGCTTGGAGCAGCCTGGGATAGCGGAAGGTGTCCCTGCCCATGGCAGGGGTGGGACTGGGTGAGTTTTAAGGATCCTCCCAACCGAAGCCATTCTGTGATTCTGTGAGCCTGTGGTTCTATTCACCTCATGCCATTAAAGCTGGAAAGAGCTGAACTGCCCCCTTAGTCGAGGGAATACAAGGTGGGCTCCTGCCCCAAAAGCAATTCCTCTTACCAGGCTTCCAAGGGGTGACTTCCTCCTTGTCTCCACTGGCAAACGAGGAATCCAGGTAAGTAGATGAGGTTGTAACCTTCCTTTTAGGATGGCTAACCTTCAGACATGAGAACTCTGCTCAAACAGAAAGAAAGCCCTGCTCTGAGCGAACCTTGGCTTTGCCGTGAGCTCAGACAGACAGAAGCCGAGCCTCCACAGGCCCAGGCAGCCACGGGCTCACCGCACCGTGTACCGTGAGCGTCTTCATTTATTTCCCTCGGGATTCAGTTGTTCACGCTCGAACATAATGTGCCCACTGGAGCAAACTGGAGGCCTGAGACAACAAACACATCCTGCAAACACTCGAACCTCCACCAGCTCTTTCACCCACGATGCCTAACACACGCTGCTTGACTTTCCCTGAGCGGTCCTGTCTTTGTCTGCCTTTGCCATTTGCCTGATTTTCTTGTCTTTCCTTCCCAAATCACAGTCACCCTCTTTTAAATGTGCAAAACATTTCAGCATGTGGTGAAACTGAAGCACTCGTGGCTGGTGAACGCTGAGCGTTCTCCTGGGCCCTGCTGGATGACGACTTCAGGTACTCCAGTGAGGAAATAAGTCTGGTTCAGCAGCTCAGTGCTTTGGGGCCTGATTGTTCCCTCTAACTACAGGATCAATCCATATGGAGGACGAAAAGTTGTTTGTGGGGGTATTTTAAAAGGAAGGAATTCTGGAAGGAAGGAAGGAATTCTGGAAGGAAGGAAGGAATTCTGGAAGGAATCCTGGAAGGAAGGAGGGAATTCTGGAAGGAAGGAGGGAATTCTGGAATTCTGGAATTCTGGAATTCTGGAATTCTGGAAGAAGGAAGGAAGGAAGGAAGGTAGGAAGGAAGGAAGGAAGGAAGGAAGGAAGGAGCAAGAAAATCAGGCACAAGCTGTTATCCCATACACACCAGAAAAAAATCCCAACAAATTCAGTCCATCACCTCAGGAGGTATTTATGTCACTTTGTACTGCAACAATGATTGCTGCAGGCTCTTACCAACTGACTCCTTTCGATGGTGTTTTCCAAACACTGAAGGTCCTGAAGGACCTAACAGAAACTCGAATTGTCAAGGTAACCATTACTTTTATCTCAAACAATAGGGTTAAGAGCTTTTTCCCTTCCTCCTCCAGCCGCGTTCAGCTCCCTGCACAGCACCCGCAGTGGGACCGAGTGCCTGGAGAGCGAACACACGCCAGGAGGGTGTTTAGATTAAATCTGCAGCCCGTGCAGCCTGTCAGCATCCACTCTGACAGCGCTCGGGCACAACCCTCAGGTGTGCCCCTCACCTGCCACCCCCCCAGTGGCCAACCAGCCTGTCAGCAGGAGCTCCTTGCCAGCACAGCGGGAATGAGGAGGCAGCTGGGCTCTTTTTTTATCTCCTTTTCCATCAAGACAGGGGTATAATTATCCAGATGCACATTGCTGGAATTCGTTGTGGGCTTTTTTTCCTCCCTCAGCGGAACCAGGCCCCGAATTCCTCCCAAACCCAAGTGGGAAGGGGGGTCTGGAGTGGAAGAACACTCACACACACAAAAAAAAAACCAACCTCTCTGGCCACACAAAAGGATCCCGCTTCAAAATTAGCAGAGTGCAATTAGCTGAAAGAAAATCAGGTAGGTAAATGGGATTATTTTACACAGTCTAGGATTTTTTTTCCTAGCATTGATTTGTACAGAAAATATTCAGTGTTTGCCTGACACACAATAAAAGGAAGAATTGAAACACTAAAGACTTTTTTGAGGTGGAATGACCATACCCTGGGCCCGTGTGGTAAAGACAGGGATTTTAGGACAGGAGGGAAAGCGTCAGAGCCAGGGAGAACATTAATCCCTGCTTAGAGAATCATTAAGGTTGGAAAAAACCTCTGAGGTCATTGAGACCCACGAAGAACAGAAAAGGGGCAGGAGGCCACTTGTGAAACCATAACGCATGGCCTGAGCAATCAGCCTTGGCACAGAGCGTGTCTTAATGAGGACAGACCTCTCATTGAAACTGTCTTTGCAACCAGCCTGGGAATTTTCCCCCAGCCTCTTCCCGAGCCCTCCCTTTGTTTAGCACAGGTGAGTGCAGAGGATCAAGAGCCAGGCACACCTCGGTCCCACGCTGCACTTGGAGCCAACACCTCCTGAATCGCTGAGGAGAGAGGAAAGCTGTGGAGGGCTGTCCCAGCCCTACTCCGGCTGGGGTCACCCTGTGACCTTCCCCGTGGGTGGGAAACCTGAGGAACAGGAACACCAGGAGGTTGGGTACCCCTCAGGTGCCGTTTTTGTCTAATTTGACTTCGTCATTTTCAGGTGGGGTGCTCCTGAGCGGTGCCAGTGTGAGCGAAAAGGCAAGCCCTGGGCTGGCCAGTGCCAACAGGAGCGTATTTCGGTGGCACACCAAGTCCTTGAAGAAAGTGAGGAGTTTCCTTACAAGAAAACCAGCTCATGAGCAGTCTGCCCTAAAGTAGGTGGTTCCCTCCTGT
Source organism: Amblyornis subalaris (assembly GCA_018881555.1). NCBI lineage: Eukaryota > Metazoa > Chordata > Aves > Passeriformes > Ptilonorhynchidae > Amblyornis > Amblyornis subalaris. The sequence continues at coordinate 598,280 of JACAXG010000189.1, read as the reverse complement.
TTCCTAAAAAGGCAGAAAATTAACTCGTGGCACCTGAAGTGCCTTTCCACGGCTTTGTATGCCCGGTGAATCCTTCCAGAGCACGTCTTCAAATGCCGATGGACAGACAGGCAAAACGAACATAAGGGCTTCAAACTCTGCAATTCCTCGCTCACGTCCATTTCCCCAAAGCCAACCCTCTTGACAGCTGCCTCAGCCGGCAACAAAGCACGTGCAAACACGGACGGAGCCGATTTTTGGGGTGTCTCGGTTAATGCGGACGCAGCCTGCCCCCCGGGTGTTCCGGCCGCACAGCCGCCTCCCACCGCAACTGTGCACTCCTGTTCCATGGGGGAATGTGCATCATCATAAACATGAAACGGCTGTCCGGCCTGGGTTATCGGCCTGTGCGTCTCCAAGGATCGTTCGGACGTTCCAGACGCAGAGTGTACTCAAGGAAATCTTCGGGGAGTTCGGGGACTACGGGGCTCCAGAGGCATCCTGCAATATTTCCGCAGAAAATATCCTGCCTCCTTATGCAGCAGTAAGAGAGCCCAACCACAAGGCAGAGAGGAGAGACTGTCAGTCCCTAATCACACACAGGGGTGCAGGTGGACAGGTAAATTAACAGGCGGACAGATGGATATCCACACACCTACTCACACACGGAGAGAGACATGCCCAAGGAATTCCAAGGAATTATAATTTTTAAGTGATCAGAAGCACCTAGCAGCACACAGAAAGATTTGTTCATCTTCCCCTCCCTCTCACAGGAGCCAGGACCTTTTCAACAACCCTTCACCACCAGTGGCACAGAGGCTGAGTCCTCCTCTTGCCACGCTGGTGCGTTTGCAGGAGTCAGGGAAGGCGCCATGGTGTGAAAAACTGAGACGAATTCGCTCCAGAGGTGTCCACTCCCTGCTTTCAGCCGGGGAGTTTGACCTGCCACATCCAGGGCAGGTGAGGTGATGTCACGAGGAGACTCTGCTTGGCTGTTCCTGGCTCGGCCTGATGTCAGACTGCAGGGCTGATCCACTGCACACCCCAGCAAACCCTCACGTCTGTCCATAGTCCCACCAGCCCCACTAGGGATGCCAAAGTACTGGATAAATTAACAAAATTTCCCCAGAAAAGGCCCCAGCACCTTCCTGCCTTCTTCCTATTTTTGAAAACGGCAGCCAGTGCCTGCGTGTGAGCCCCACTGCATGTTGCTTTGATGTGGAGCTCAGCTGAAGACATATCGTGGTGATAACTCATTTATGCAGGAGCAGACAGTGAGCCTGGTGCGTTACTTACACATATTGTCTTCTCAGACGCTGACATTTCATCTTTTTCTCACAATAAATCATCTTCTGAGTCGAACCGAGGATTTTCTTCTAAGTAAGAGAGCTGACAAGGATGCATTTCAACACAACTGGATTATAAAGCTGTCAGCCCCAGCTCTGCTCCCCAGCCTCTGTCCCTGCCAGCAGTGGAAATTCCAGCCTGAAAACCACTCTGCCATCGAGCAGGTTTTTGCACATCTGCATGGGGAAAGGGGAGGAGGGAGAAGAGCATCCCCACCCCTCTGTGGCCAGTCTGGAGGCACGGACCAGGGCAACCGGACCTTGAAATTATTAATTACCTCCCACGGCATAAACGATATTTTTGTGCTCCTTGGAGGGCTGTGTGTCGGGTGGGTGCAGATACATCATTAATCACCAGACAGACTTTGATTTAATCACACATCACCACCCTGCCCAGTGGTGGCTTTCACTGTCAAGGCAATGGCACTGCTGTTGTGTTCGCTCTTCTCCATTGCAGATGAAGCCCTAAAATCTGCTGTACGAGAGAAAAGAGCTCCTACAGCTCCCCCCCCCAAAAAGCCATCCCACCCTTGTGCTGCAACCCAGCCACAGCCACCAACAGCCTGCGGGGCTCAACCCCCACCTCAGTCAGCCAAATGAACAACCCAGAAAGCAAAGGGTGGGAGGGGCGGACACAAACCCGACCCATGCCCTGCAGCCACTCACCCCAGCACTCTGTAAGCTCACCCAGCACAGAGCAGTGAGTGGGGCTCCACCACAGACAGGGCTGCACACAAACTCATCTCCTCAGTGACTGTGATCCATGAGAGACTTCAGAGCAAAGCAGGAGACAACATTCAAGCCGTTGTGCTTAAAAATCGCTATTAAACCAACTAGAATCCAATTTAACCATTTTTCCATTGAAGTAAAAATCCCAAAGAGCACAGTGAAGCCAGAAGCACACGGTAACACATAAAGGCCCAGAAATTTTCCTGCTATAAGGGATTTGACAGGCACCAAATGCTTAAAGAGAAGATTCACAATCTGTTACACAGAGCCAGGATGGGTGATTTGCTGAGCAAAAGTCTCTTATTAGTTGCAAGACATTAGAGATTATTTTGAAACCTCAAGAGACTTTATAGTCTTGTCAGAAGCATCTGGCCCCAAATGTTCTTTTTACAGGCACGACCTTCGATGTTTTTTCTGATTTTTAGCCCTAGGAGCATCCCTTGGCAGTGAGTCCACAGGCAGGACACGCTCCTGGACAAAGCACTTATTTTTTGTGTGCAAAGTTAAGATCTGGCAGCTGCTGAATTTCATGCCTTCCCTGTCTGTGTTACGTGAATGAGAGAATGGAGGCTCTCACCTCTTCTGAACATCCTTCATCTAACTGGTGGTCCTATTAAGACCTTTTGCAATTTCTTTATTAACCTCCTTCTATCACAAATTATCTCGCCTTCTTCAGTATCTCATCAGGCAGACATTTTTCCAAGTCCCCAAACATTCTTGTCTCTTTCTCCTCAACCACTTGTAATGTACAAGATGCAGTCACTCTCGTCCCAGAGCTATGACCAGACCCTAAGACCCAGGAAAAAAAGTATTGATAGACTTTGTGAATCCCTGTTCTCCAACTCTGCCCAGGTTTGCTTTGCATCTCCTCCAGTGAATTTATTTGTCCTCTTCAGAAAATGTCGATTGTCTCTGTCAGTGTAAGTTTTTCCACTGCAATGAGCTGCAGGAATGTAGAGCTCCAGCACTTCTTTTTGTGAAGTTTGGGCATCTGATCCCCTGGAAAGAGTTCTATTCATCTTTTCACATCAATACCATTGCATAATTATTTCATATTAATCTTTTCTTGTGGGAGGGGGAGGGAAAATGGATGCATTCTTCTTGATTATTCATGTGGGGTTAAAAATCTGCTGAGCATGTAAAAAGTAATTGTCCATTTTAGCAGGTTGTTTAGCAGGTGATGTCCAGCTGGAAAGACTAAAGACATGTTACATATCCATGTAAGAAGAGTGTTTCCTTTATCATGGAATCATAAAGTGGTTTGGGTAGGAAGGGACCTTAAAGATTATCCAGTTCCAGCTCCCTCCTCCTCCCTTTCCTCACTGAATTAACTCCTGCTCTGGGCTTCCCCCTGCAGATTGCCTGATTCCCTTTCTCCTGAGCCCAAAACATGTGACCAAAAGGCAAAGCATCTCCAGACAGAAGAAGAAAAAAACATTTTACTCACTCCTGCTGTGTAACATTTTTCTTAAAGCCCCTCCATGCAATCAGAGCACTCTTGGCTGGAAGAGACTCTGCATCTCCAGCCCACCCTCCTGCCCCAAGGGAGCCTCACCACCACCAGACCAGCCCTCAAGTGACTTTGACCACCCACTCCTGGTCAATCCCACGGGAAGAGATTCCTCAGCGTAACCCAATCCAAGTCTGCAAGACCCTCCTGGAGAAGGAAACCTTCCTGAGCCCAGCCCAGCGTGTGGTGTTTGCTCCCTCTTGTCTTCTCTGCCAGGGCAGTGGATTCACCCTTAGCAAACGCCTTTAAATTACCATTTGCACCCCAGTTCTCCCAGAGGGGTCTGGACACCTCTTGTCACCTGACAGATGAGTGATCCCCTCTGGTCTGGAGCTGACATGAAGCCAGCCAGAGTCACAACTGCTGCCTTGACAGCTCCAGCCTTTGTTCTGGTGGTTAATAAGGAGAGGAGTCGGGCTCGTAATTGCAGCCCACCCCCCCCAAATGTGACATCACTGCAATTTCCAGTGCCATTTCTTCCCCCATCAACAAACAGCACAACAGTTCCTGGGCTAAGAGATTCAGAGCAGCTACACAAACAAAACACTGACAAGTAAAAACACTAAAATAGATGTACAACCACATAGACGGATTTTCCCATGAAAGATGAAGCAGAAAAATAAGTCTGGAAAAGGGTTTGGAAGAAAACTCACATGATTTTTTTTTTTTTTTTTCTTCTACCCCCACCCCAGCCCCCATTTTTCTAATGGCAATAAATTATCCGCAGGATCCAACCATGTGAAAAGTCTCTAGGCAAGCTCCTCAAATAGAATAGTCCCTGAAGTCCTAAGGGGGAAAAAAAAAAACGGGAAGAAAACAAAACCTCTTAAAACTCAATGGGTAGCCTTTATTACGTTTTGCTTAGCGGCCAAATCAGCTCCTAACCGAACAAAAAAATCGGTTTTCGTTCCTGGAGCCTGGAAGGAACCCTGCTCCTGCATCTCTTGCTCCCTGCAGTCAGATCAGCACGACAAGCCTGTCTGTTCTGCCAGCCCTCCCGGCTCCTCAGCAGAGGCACAGACGGCTCATTCCTGCCCTGCCTTCGGCTGTTTTACCACCCTGCATCTCGTAAACCCTCCCATCAACCTTCACCTCCCCGCGGGGGAGCCAGCCCACCGACTCCCCAGCCTGGCTGATCCACCATCCGCGGCTGGGGTGCATCTCCAGAGCCACCAGGGACCACCCAGCCGTGCCAGCCCCTGTCTGGGGCTGAGGGACACCGCTGATCCTCTCAAGCTCCGTCCTGTTTGGGGGGGTTCAGAGGTGCCTGGTGTTCTCCTTGCCCCCTGGCAGTTGTGGCATGTTGTTCCTGCATCAGTATGAGGTAACACCCAGCTTTGAATGTCCCAAATACTCTAGATTTCAATACTTTACTCACAGGCCCATGACACCACTCCACATTCCTTTCTTCACCCTACTTCTCTTGCTTCCATCCCCCCTGTGCAGTGTGGAAAACCGTGGAAGATGACTTCAATCCCAGCTCTAGCGGCGGCTGAAGGAGAGGCAGAGCCAGCCAACATCAGCATGTAGCTGGCAGATTTCAGCTATTCTTGATGTCAGTTGGGTTTACCTCATCAGCAAAATAACACCCCACTTAAGGAAAGATTGCTGTCCTCTTCTTTACTTAATCCCCTTTTTGTTATTTCAGCATGAAAGTCAACTGCAGAAGAAAGCATTTAAATGTGCTATTAAAGAAACTGCCTTCAATTTTCACTGCCACTCCTAGCCACCAAAGTGAAACAAATTGCCCAGTTCTGGTTTCATGTATATTTTTCATTTTTGCAACTCAATTGCAGCATTTTTTTGCAATTTGACTTCCGTGACTCAACTGCAGCGTTTTTTTCAATGTAACTTAGAAGTGAAAAATTACTTCCAAGGGCACAAGAAGTCACCAGGAAGAGCTCAAAGGATTGCAAGGGCAGTACCTCCAGCTGAAGAATTTATCATCACAGTCCAGCTCCTATTAAAGAGCAGATGAAAAACACAGAGCTCACCCAGACAAAGGAAATTTAGGTACAGGCATTCCACCGCCTTTCCCACAACAACCTTTATTCCATGTTCTGACAGTCCCCACACTGATATCTGCTGCAGCCATTTAGTTTCTACATAACAGAAATGTTGCTAACTATTAATCATAAGGATAGGAATTCATTGACATTTCCAACACATTTTAAATAGAAACAGAATATGGAAACAGATTTCGCTGTCAGTTACAATCCTTGAGTTCAGAGTCGGTGAAACTACTGTCATCTATTTCAGCTTCAGCCCAAGCAGGAGCAGAAACTCATCCAAAATAACATGCAAAGTATTATTTTTGACATTCAATATCATCTTACTCCACTTCAAACCACCGACTTCAGCCTAATTATTTCAGACTGGCACAAAACAAAAGAATGGGACAACTGCAGAGGTTATGTCACAAGACAATACCCATGACCCTCAACACTAATTATTTGTTGTTACTGTTACCCATAAATGGGCTTTTGTTCACTGAAGTTGTTGCTAATCACACTAATACACACAATCATCTGAAGGAAAGGGATTAATTAATTCCTCTGTCCACAATTCACTGTATGTATTCCTTCCTTTGCTGTCAAAATTCTATTTTTTGAAGCAGAAATCAGTGGTCTGTGATCCAGGATCAGCCAATGCAGGGCAGCTGTAGAGATCTACTTCCACCAGCGTGGAAACAATTGGCTAAATGCAGTCAAATAAACAGCTTGAGGTTATAATTATTACTTAAACAGAGATAAGAGCTCTGTTTTCTTAGGCACTGCAAAAGCACATAACAGTCTTCCTCCTGAAAGCTCTATTATTCCAGTCAGGGGGGGACGATTTATTGACTTAACATTTATTTCTGATTTAACATGTGCCAAAAGACAGCAAATGTAAACCAGTTTAAGAGAGCCCACGAAAGGCAATTGAATTAAGACCAGGACCTTCTGACTGAGTGAGCTGAATTGGTTCAGCTTGGACATCCACCCCGCAAGGTGCCACAGCAGCCAGTTCCTCAGCGCGTTAAAATTAACTGCAGACCTGCTCCAGATACCCAAGTTCTCCATCTGTTTGCAGGAACACTTAAGAAAGCGCCAAGGATGGAATTTCCTGTGCTTTCGGGTGCATTTTATGATAGAGTCACGGAGCAGCCCAAGCCGGAAGGGACCTCAAAACACCACCTAATCCAACCTGCTGGGAGACAGGGACCCTCCATGCGATTATCCAGCACCCTGTTCAATCACATCTTGTAAACCCCCAGTGAGGAGCTGCCCTCTGTTTGATCCTCTCCAGGAGACGAGAGATTTCCTCCCTAGAAATAACCTCCCTTCAGAGTCCGACCTGCAGTGGGAAGATTCAGCGAGGAACGCCTGCAGCCTCTCTGGCCAGACATCCCTTCTTTCGGGATGGTGAAGCGGGAGAAAACTTTCGGAGTTGTTTTTTTGTCTTAACGCAGAAAATTAAGTCTCAAAGCATCCGAGGTTAGAGCAATCCGCAGGGATGTGAGAGATGGACCTTGAGCCAGCGCTGGGATCTTGGGTTCAAATCCCAGGTGAGCTGTGCTTGGTTTGGCACTTGTTGTTGTTGTTTTCTCTGCCTTTTTGGAGCTGCTTAAAACACAATGTGTTGGGTTGCAGCCACGAGCTCACATGCCTAGTCATGGGATTTCATTTCTTTTTATGCAGAGCAGACTCTGGCAGGAGACAATGACAGAAACCCGCTCTGAATAACCAACAGCCCAGCCATTACAGCATCTGCCGGGGACCGGGAACGCATTCAAACGCTCCCTGAAAACGAGGGACAAAAAGAAGAGACTGGGACCTGGTCAGTCCCGTGGATGTCTGAGCACTGGGATGCTCCAGCAGCAGACACACAGTCCCACCCCGGTGGTTTAAGCACGCTTTGAATGTAAGTGGTTACATGTATTTTTGAAAGAGTGAGGAAAACTTGCTGAAATCACCTTGTTTCAGGGTGATTGGTGCTTTCCCCAGGGTAAATGTGTAATAGGAACCAGGGTGTTTATGGGATTGAGTAGCATCCCACTGACACTTTAAAGAGTGCCTGCGGTTCAGCACGAGACGTGGCTCCCTGGAAAAGCAGGAAGGTGCCATAAAGGATGAGAATTCCATAGTACCTTTGGAGCAAGACAACACAGGGCAGGGAACGGGGCAGGAGCTCGGCTCCATCCCAGGATGTGTCCAGAAGCCTCCTGCCCCCTGCACAGACCAGCAGAGCTCTGGAGGGGCAGCACGAAGCTGGGGAGACACTGGGGCAGGACTCATACCCACCCATCAGAGAACATCCCCCTCCCCACTGATGCCAAATTAAGTTTTCACCTTGTTTTTTTCTCTTACACGTTCTGTGTAATTTTTACACATATTGTTGTAGCTTTGCACCCTATTATTGTACTCCAGCTTGTTTTCCCAGTACTTTTCCCTGCCCTCACCGGCAGAAAAACAAAGCACCTTCCAAGGGCCCTGTCCTATCTCGGTTCTCTGCTCTTGAGACCAGCTCTTCAAAACATATTTTTGTAAACAAAGTTAGTTCTCATCCGGGTGGAGGCGGGGTCTAGAAGGGATTAGAACGAGGGGGAAATTACCTCACAGATTACAATTCTAATTGGTGATTCTTGTCAGATATGCTAATTTGCAAAAGCTATAAAAACTGTATACACGTCACGTGGGTGTGCATTTTTCGGCGTTTTCCACCTGGCAAATTGTGCACCCAAGGATCCTTACGAAGGCAACCCTTTTTATCACCCTAACTGTGTCTGGCTGGTGATTTTAGGGTCAGCAAGAGAAAGGCATCACCACCACGCCGGGACCAATGCGGGTGTGTCCCTGGGAGTGGGTTCGGGTCTCCTGCGGTGCCCCGGGGCTCAGGGGGCAGCTGAGCCTGTGCACCAGCGCTGGCAGAGCCCTGCCCCAGGCCCCGGGGAACCACAGCTGCCTGAACCCAGCCACACACACCCAGCCCTTCCAGCCCTTCCAGCAGCTCCGACAACCGCACAGATGGGAACGGGACCGGCCCCAGCCTCTCGCAAACTGCAGCAAGAGGCAATGCATCCTTCTGAGGGTTGCATCACAAAGGCTAAATCTATCAACCAAGGCTTCAAGCCATCTCTTTTTTTCAGTGGCCTACAATCAATTCCATGGCAAGATTCCCAGCAAAGAGATCCAGAAGCCCCCGGGGGACTTTTGGGCAACTGATGCCGTTGTTGGGAGCCGCTGGAATTCACAACGCTGCCATTTAACCCCAAACACTGACTCCCCTGAAGGTTCCCTTCCTTGGCATGCCATCAGCTCTCAGCCAGGTGTTTACACCCATCTTTGGTGAGTCTGGAAGCGGCTCCCAAGGAAGATCTTCCCGTGCCTTCGGGCTCTGCTCTCACGGATGCAGAAAACACAGCAGCCACCTCGCTCTGCCGAGACGTGTCCCAAGCCAGGCTGGGGAAGGGCCACCCTTCCCATTTCCTAGGAAAAACACCTATTTTGGGGCGTGGGGGCTGGGCCGCTCCCCCGCTGCCACAGTGATGAGGCTGTAAGTGGTGGCACCACGTCGGGAAGTCCTTCTCGCCCGGATTTGGGGACTGCCAAGCCTGGATTGCACCTCTCCGAGACAATGAGGTCTGGAGAAGGAGGGGTTTTAACACCAACTTCCTTCCTTGCAGAGCTGGTGTCTCGCTTCCCTGACTTCCCACTGGCTCTTCTGAGCACGACCACGGCATTAATTTCACACCCTGAATAAATGCCCACCAGCTGTCCAGAGGTTTTCCCTTTCTCCTGTGGAAACCCCTTTCCACCCAAGGGCATACAGATGTTCCCTGACCCGTGGGTTTACTCGAGAATTTGAACATTCTTGCAGCATTCTCAGTTAGCTTTGAAACAGTCACGTTACTTTTTTTTTTGTAACAATGACAAACTACTTCCTGAGCAAAACAATGAGATGTCAGCATATTCACGATATTTCAACATTATGTGCTAATCCATTTGTATCCACAATGATGTTTCTAGAAAAAAATAGTAGGACAGCATAATGCCAAAGATACTTTGATTTATTTCTCTTTTGGTTTTTCCTCTTTTTCCCTTTCTTCTTTTTCTTTTTTCTTTTTCTTTCCTTTTTTTCTTTTTTCTTTTTTGTTTTTTCTTTTTCTTTTTTTTCTCGTTAAGAATATTCCAGGGCACACCTTGCTTTCGTCCTGATAATTCAGAAATGAGACCAAGATGAGAAGTCAGGATAAACAAAGATGATATCCATATCAGTTCAAAAAAGCACTGCCATTCTTCTGGGAGGAGAGCAGCCTTATGGATGTAAGCACTGCCTTTCCTTCTGTGTTCCAGACTGTTATCACCTCCCAGTTATTGCTCTGGAGCCTAAATCCAGGAGACAGATTTCTTTTCCCCAAAGTTTAGGAGGTATCCATATCCTCCAGTTATCTTCTGATTGGCTGGTTACATTGCAACATGAAAGGGCATCACAAAAATATGTTAAAACCTGTCTTTTTTCTCCTTGGTACCTTAACTCACACAAGAGGAACAGGTCTAACCAAACAACCTCTGTAAAAATGAGCCTATGAGCCAACAAGAATGATCCATGGGAAGCCTCTTTTGAAGAGCTCCATTGGGGAAAGTCTTTTCAGAGATTCTTTAAACAAACGTGTCTGGGAGAAGGTAATCACGGAAGGAAGAAAGAAGACTCGGCTCAACAATAGGAGCTGGATAATTCCCACAAAAGCTATTGCTGATCCTTGCTTCCAGGAAAAAAAAAAAAAAAAAAATCCCCTCTGGATAAACTCAGCTTTCTGGAAAAGGGTTTAAACTTAACACTTCCATTTTACTGGTGTTTGGCTTTCCAGAAGAGATAAAAGATAATGACTGGCTGAATGGCATGAAACCTTCTCGCTTATCCACACCTCTGGAAAATATGCCGGGCTCCACTTCCTTCCCTCCCCACATTTTCACCCCGACATAATCTTTCCCATGTGTTCAGAAGAGCTGAAGGTCTCTCTGCATCTGGAGAGCAATCCAGCACTCACACGCCCTGATGATGTAAGGCCAATTTGTGTCCGGGGAAGTTCCACTGGAATCCAGGAGCAGCTCCTGTCAGCCGCTCTTTGTGCCTCCGCCTTTGTTTCCTCCAGATGAAGCACCCCAGAAATCCTGTGTTTCATCTGGGCACCGGAGCAGCAGCCCCTGCACAGGGTGGGGGCACCTCAGACCCTCCCCTCTCGTCTGTCCCCTGGGGCTGAGCCAAGCAGCCAGGCAGCAGGAGCAGGTCTGGCAGCCCAAAACTCACGGGGGAAAGTCCTGCAAGCAGAGGTGATGCTGCAGGTCGGGGAATGGCTTGGCAGAGGGTTGTCCTTGTTGTGCCTCACAAGCCCTGGCGCAAGGTGGAGAGCACAAGGTCAGCTGCCCTCGGCACCTTTTGGGAAAGAGCCTGGGACTGGGCTCCGGTTTGGTGTGATCCTGAGCTGCCACAGCCCACCAAGGGCATGCTGCTGGGGCTGTGGGCTGTGCACGGAGGAGGTGTGAGGAAGCCAGGCAGCAGATGCACACCAGGGCCTGGCTGAGGCTCCCACACCGCCCAGCCTCCACTCCCCAGGCGCCCACAGCTCCTGAGAAACAGCCCCCAGCCTCGGTGGAGACGGAGCTGGTGACACAGGAGATCCTGGGACAGGAAATGCGAGGGCAGTGCCTGTGCCTCTGCGAGCTCCTTTGAACTGTGGAGATGTGTAGTGAGCATTTCAGGCACCATTTATTCCACTGGCAGCTCTGGTTCTGTCTTCATTTGTTTTTCCTCACTGAGCATCACCCTTGTAGTTGAACCATCAGCTCCTGGGGCATTTAGAATCAGAGGAAATGCTAGCAGCTTTAAAAAAAAAGATGCTAAAACTTGTATGTTTTTGCATTGGGTTCAATATTGTTGCAATTCTCTGCTCTTTGAAATGCAGGAAAAAGAAAGGCAAAGGAGAAACTGCCTCATATCCCTGAGAGTAGGGAAAATCTATCACAACAAAGGGCCATGGTCACCACTCCCAAGAAGAATTTCATGGCCTTTCCCGTGCAAGCCGAGGTTCTCCATCTCCGTATTGATGAAAAAACCCTGCCCTCGGGCTGCAGGAGCACTGTGATTCCCCCTAGGGGAGGACGGGATGCTGGAATGGTCTGGTTTTACCCTAATTTAGAGGATGTGAAATGCAGGGAAAATAGTTCACAGCACAGGAACGATCCAGTGCCCTTTGTTTCCGTTTTCCCCAGGCTCCCTGCTCAGAGCTACACACGCGGGGCACATTTCTGAACGTCTCTGGCTGCAGCCATCTTAGAAACCTCCATTTGTGACAAAAGCCTTTAAAGGAAGCGGCCAAGGCCGCAGCGTGAGGGGAAGGTTGGCACCACCCAGCGCCGCTCCATCCGCCGCTCCAAGAACCCTCCCGAAAAATCTGAATCCAATTTCCAGGCCGCCGAATGGCGACAATGCGCCGGGCAGCGCCAGAAGCCTCTTTTTTGTCTCCCGCTCAGAAGCCGATCGCCCGGGCTTTTGGACGCGAGCGGGAGCGGCGCAGCTCGCCCTCGCTGCCGGGGCATTGTTCGGGGCCGCTCCGCGCTCGCCCCGCTCGGCGAGCCATTGTTCCGCGGGGGCACCGCACACGCCGGCACCGAGCACGAACCCGAACCACCCTGCGAGCGGCACATGGCTCTGCTTAAGGCCGGGCAGAGCCCCCGGCTGCGGCTGGGGAGGCAGGCGCGGCGCGGCGCGGCGACCTGCCCCGCTCGTCCCTGCCCCTCGCACGCTGCCCGCCCCGCTCCGCCGCCAGCGCGCTGCTGGCCCGGCTTCCAATTTATTTATGGCGGCACCGCGACACCAAACGCTCCCGGCGCTGCCCGTGTCGCGGCTCCGGGATGCTCCGAGGGTTTCCGTGCGCTGGTTGAACCCGCATTGTCCCGCCGGGCTCTGCCAGCGAGCGCTCCCCTCCCTCGCCGCAGCCCTCAAACGCGGGCTGCGGATGCCCTCTGCTGCTCCGCCCGTGTCAGCGGAGGGGTTTCTGCTCTTCCTGCGGAGATCGTCTTGTTCCTGCAAAGATTAACCTGCCAGGTGTCGTTTTCGCTCACAACAAACACGTGCGTCCTGTCAACAAGATTTTGTAAATATTCCGCAGCTTAGAAGTCGTTTGACAGGCAACAGAGCAAACCGCTCGTCAGAGTTTAAACTGTGGGTTTTCTTTTTCGCAGAGGTGACTGGCTGTGTTGGTGTTTCAGCAGTTCCTACAGCATCGGGGGAAAGGAGAGGAGGGCATTACCATGAAAATATCGCTTGTTAAATGCTGTAATTGCACGAGAGTTTGCAAGGTCGGGAGCAGCAGAGAGCCAGGTCCCCGCTCTGGAAGTGGGGAGGGAACCACAGCAGGCAGTGCTCCCTCAGCCGGAGGAGCCACCCTGTCTGATCCCCAAACGAGGACGGCAATGGGGGGAGAGTGCGAAAAGAGTTAATTTCTGTCTTCTCTGTGGATAAGCACAGAGCATGAGGACAGCATCTCTCTGCAGCCACAGGGGGAAGCTGGCTCTGTGGGGTGATCCCGCAGCACTGTCACCCTGTTCAATCCCAGCAGCTAGCCAAAATCTGGGGACAGACATGCTGTTTCCATTAGAAGAATTCATTGATGAGGAAATCAGATACTTCTCTGATGCACTCCTATTTTTCTGCAGTGAATGTACAAAGCCCTATTTCCCTTCCCCCATTGTGTTCGAACAGCAGGAGACGAGACTTTTCCGTTCAAAACTCCAAAACTTTTTCCAGCTAGGACTCTTCCTGAAGACTGTCTCTTACCCTTTCCCTTATGGATGCTTTTGGCTGTCTGTGGCCTCTCTCTCTCGCTGGATTTCCACCCCCATATCTGCACTGCTCTGAGTGCTGTGTGTCCCACACAGTTTGCTGGGGTAATTCCAAGGTCCCCCAGCGCAGGCAGCGCTGCCTGGCTCCCGACCAGCCCCACACCTGGCTTGCACCTTATTCCCACCAGCTGCGGCGGAGGAGAGCTCCCTCAGGGGCCTTTTTCCCTTTCCCGCGAACAAAGGATGTCTCTGCACCTCCTGGGTGTGAGATCTCGCTCCAGTCCTGCGTTCAAACAGGACGCCTGAAGAAGCCCTTTCTGTCAGTGCTCGGTCCTTGAAATATAATTTCCTCTTGTTAGCAGGTACTAAATTAAAAGGCAATAACCAGGTGGAGAAAGCAACGTGGGGAGATGATTCCTCCCTCCAGGCATAAAGAAATCTGCCCCCGCAGGAGGGGAAAAAAAAAAAAAAAAAAAAAAAAAAAAAAAAAAAAAAAAAAAAAAAAAAAAGAATCTTAAAGCCAAGCAGAATAAATAAACCTTCCCTCGCTTGTGCACGCTGCACACAGCTGTGACTTCAGTGCTTTCTGGAGGAGGTCACGGGGTCCCTCTGCTAATGGGTTGGCTGCCCGGGGGCGTTTGCAGGGGGAGCGCGTCTGACGGACAAGGGCCATCACGGGTGGAAACAACCTGGCAGCGCAGGGGATGAAAGCAGGGAGTGACCAGAGCAGCTCAGGGCAGTGTCCCTCGAGGACACGTCACAGGGACGGCTCGGACACCGCGCCCTCCTGGCAGCAGCTTCGGGCAAAGAGGGAGGCTCAAGACACGCAGCTGACAAGGGCTGCCACGAAAACTGCAGCTCTGAGCAGAAAGCAGGGGGGGCACGGAGGGAAGGAGGAAGGAGCTGGCACATGTGGAGCCATGCCTGTGTCACAAGGAAGAACTCAGCTCAGGAGATAAGATTTTCGGGCGAATAGAAAGCGGGGAAGTGGCAAAATATGATAAGATTATGGAAAGCAATAAAGAATTTGTCAAGCCTTTCTCAATAAAGACATGACAAAACTCCCTTTAATTATTGTCCCTCACGTTGCAAAATGTGTGTATTAAGAGCTGGTGAAAGGGGCCACATGGAAAAACTGTACAAAGGGGGGGTTTGTCCTTCAGAACACAGGAATTGCATACCCAGACCATCACACACTGGCTCCTAATATTCACATTATCTACCTATTCAACTGCCAGTCACCTGAAGTTACTCTGATCACCCTCCTTCATCCCGTGCCCCTGGACCTCCCCTCCTGCCTGTGACACGAGCAAATTGCAGTAATCACCAGGGCTCCACCTGTGAATGACAATTCCTGAGGGTTTCCCTGATCCCAGCTGTCTGCTGAAGGTAGAGGCAATGGTTTCTACTAAGAAGAGGTTTCAAAGCCTCGTTGGGGAAGCCTCCATCCCTCAGCCACACCAGCACGCCCTGTCCTTGGCCACGCGCGGTGCAGGGATGGAGACAGGAGCTGCCCTCCTGCGGTGTGGAGGACTCACCCAGTATAATTCTGCTTTTAAACCCCATTAAGCTGTCAGCCAAGCCCCTGCCAGGTGTGGAGCTTGCCTGCTTGAGCAAGCTTCGATGCAACCCAAACTTTGAGGTGGGCAAGCCAGCCCTTGGCTCTGCTCCTCCAGCTCCAGCCCAGTGGGAAGCAGTGAAAACCACACTGCCCAAGGAGATGTCACTGTCACTCTCCACTTGGCACGTACTTCCAGTCTTTTTCTGTCATTGTTTGCAGAATGGTCGGGTTTGGGTTTGGGTTTGGTTTTTTCCCCTTGCAATAAACTCCTGCAGCTGGCAGTTTATTTGCCTTTCTCATGTTTCCCCCCAATAGTACAGGCATTGTTTTGCCCTTCCTCTCAGGCCGCTCTGTTTCTCATTAGCCTGTGTTTGTCTCTTGCTTTATACGTGACAACCAAGCTCCATTATTATTACACTTTCGGCTTTCATCATCAATTCTCTCCTGCTTTGCTGCTGCAGAAGACGCCGCGGGGGCAGTGTGAGCGCTGGATCCCCAGCTCCACAGCCTGCACGTTCTGGGTGCATCGCCTCCCAGCCCGCAACAGCGAGGAGGGCCGGATCTCTGAAGGAAGGCTGTGGATATTTCTCCGGGAATTCTGGCCCTGGGTGGGGGCACAGGTTCCCTTCCCACAGGAAGGAGGGCAGGGAGGGAGGCAGGAGGGGTGCTCAGCCGCGGGAGTGAGCCAGCAGTTTAGACAGAGCGACTGTGCCTCATTTCCCAACGTGCAGAACGGAAGAGCCCTAAACTCAGAGGTGTCCCAGAGGGCGAGTGGCGAGTTGGGAAGCTGGAACAGTGACTGTGGAGAAGAAGTAACAGAGTCAACCTAGTTGAAAGTGAATGTGATAGGCTGGACTGGCAGTGATTAATGATTAATGACCTTGGACCACTTGCAGCCTGGACTGCTGGTGCCACCCATGGCTCGAACAATCTGTGGGTGCTTTGCTGGTGCTGCACAGAGAGGCCCCCAGGTGCACAACCTGAGGCTGCAGGCTGGGTTGCCACAGAAGGGAAGAGGCTGATAAGAGGTGAGGTGTCATAAGTCCTTCTTATCACGGCAGTGTCCTCCCTTACACTCTGACTCAGCCGTGACACCTCCCCTCCCAAGTACCGGGACATTCACAGGCAGGATGAAGGTTTTTACCTCTGAAAATCCATGATGGATTCATCCACACTGACCTAAGAGGCATCTTAGAAGGTGCCAAAGACCCATGAAGTGTCCCTGATCCACACCATCACATCACCCGGGTGTCCCGTGGTCCACACCATTACACTGTCCAGCGTGAAACTCTCCACCCCCGTGGAGGTCCCTGGGCGTTCCCACCCGAGCCTGGGTGAACATAAACCCGACAGAGCTTGTGTTCCCTGGTCTCCTCCTCCCACCACTCAAAAAAGAAGACCAGCAGGACTTCGTTGGAATCTGCAGAGTGGTGATATTTTTTTCTGCTCAGTCTGTTTCTCTGTCTCTCTTCTCCCTGCCCATTTTCCTTATCTCCCTCTCCACCTCCCATTTGCTGTTAAATGATAATCCATACTATTGACTCTGCCCATGGTCTCATTTGCACCTTAATTGGGGCAGAGCCATCTCTCTGATAACTTTAATAGCCGGATCTTAGCGGGGAAGGACCAGGTGAAACGCCCGGCAGGAGATTTTTATAAAAACATTGGGGAAGTCGTTTTCCTGCGTTACTTTTCACGCCGCC
The DNA here is from genome assembly GCA_018881555.1 of Amblyornis subalaris. NCBI lineage: Eukaryota > Metazoa > Chordata > Aves > Passeriformes > Ptilonorhynchidae > Amblyornis > Amblyornis subalaris. Next base: position 581,628 of record JACAXG010000189.1, on the reverse strand, counting down.
CCGAGCCCGGAGGAACCGAAATACCCTTCTCCTGTGCTGCTCCAGCCGTGATCCCGGTGTGTGCCGGGCAGGGCGACTCCTGCCCGTGCTCCCACGGAGCTGCTGTGCAGCGGCTCCACCAGAGCAATTCATTAACATCGCGCAGGAGTTTATACGATTTGAAAATAAAAGCAGGCAGCTGCACTCTCCCAACAGCTGATCCTCACATCCAGGCGCCAACCAGGCTCTGTCCCCTGACAGGACGGGAGCTGTCCCAAAGCACGGTGGCTCTGCAGGTGTTTTCCACGGACAACCTCGCTTGTGCAGTGTGCAATTGAATCTTCATTTTAGGTTTCTTCCCAGTCTTCTTTCCAAAAGAAAGAAACTGCCATCGTGCCTGCTCGATTAGAACACTGAAATCGTTCGAATTTTCGGAAATTTAAATTCGTCAAAGTTTCTGGTGTTTTTGAGACGTGGGGAAAAAAAAAACTGTACAAGGAATTAATTAGAAAAACAGAACAAAAGAAAAACATGTCTAATGGCTGTTTGCTCTGGGGTTTGGGTTGGTTTTTCTTTATAAATACATTCTCTCATATTTACAGTGTCACAGAATCATCAGAGTTGGAAGAGATCTCCAGGATCCCCCAGTGCCACTGTCACCACCTCTAAGACATGTCCCCAGGTGCCACATCTGGACACCTCTTCAGACATGACTCCACCACCCCCCTGGGCCACCTCTTCCAATGCCTGACCACTCTTCCAGTTAAAAAAAAAAAAAAAATTCCTAATATCTGAACCTCCCCTGGTGAACCTGAACCTCACCTGACTAAAGAGGGAAGTCCTTGGGGAATGCTGCAGCCCTGGTCCCATGGGATGTCAGCTCCTGAGCAAGGGACAAAAAACTCACAGTCTGCAAATCCAAAGGGGTACAGTGAACTTCAGCCGAAGCCTCTCTGTATATCCAGAGGATGGGAAAACTCTTGGTCTTCTAAATTAAGTCCAAGAAGAGAGATCCAGACCAAACTGCGAAGTGAACCCACCCCAACTCCAGCAAGTGCTGGATTAATTTAAGCTCAGGTAACCCAGCTCTTAGGTAGAGCTGGATCTCAGCACCAACCAGAAGCATGATTTGGGGGCGGAGGAGAAGAGGAGGTGGCCGTGCCACAGCTGTGGTCAGTCCTTCAGTGTGGTGGCCCCAGCACATCCCCCCGCAGGCTGTGGGCACCGTGGGCAGTGAGCAACCCACCCAGAGCTGTGCTGGCCTGCAGTGGCTGGAGAAAAAACCTCCTCGTGGCAAGTCCTAGGTGGCCATAGCGATTCCAGCCTGAAGGAAGGCTCTTGGTGAAATGCTCAGTAAGGAAACAGCCACATTGGCCACTCTGTCCCACCTACAGCTTGGTCGAGGAAAGCATCTGCGGTTTGAGACCTAAAAGTAGGCTCAGCTCAATGATTCCTTTGTACCTCGTGAAGTCAATAACTGCGAGTTAATAAAGGCTAACTCAATTTTGCTTCAAACGGGAGCGTCAGGTCTGGTTTCAATCAGCAGAGCAGTCTAGACCAGGGATATTGTCTAATTAGAACCCGGACGCAGACAGCGCCGGGGTCGCGCTCGCAGGTGAGCTGGGAACCACAATTTCCGCCCCTCTCCCTCCCCCAGCGTTTAACCACCCTGAGATGAAGGCTTCATTGTAAAACTGTAAATCCTGCAGCCATCCCATGCCAAACCTGAGCCAGCAGGCGTGGGCCACAGTCTCTTCCATTTGCCCGCACAACCAGGGAGGGAGAGTGAGCTGCCTTTGCCGTGTGCTCCACGGTGAGCCAACCACCAAGGCCTGTTCCCACTGAGCTCCTCTGAACCAAACACCCAAAGCCATTTTCAGAAAGGGCAAAATTACCCAGAGTGGAGTGCATGGGTGTACATAACTGATGGGTAAAAGTTAGTTGCCTTCGCTGGAGCGCAGACGCCAGCCCAGCACCACGCTTGGAGCACGCAGTTACCTTCAACTCCAGTGAGGTTCAGCTGAGTGCAGATTTAAACCCAAAAACCCTGCTGGTTTTTCCTCACCATCACTTCTACTTCATGAAATTACCAGTGAAGGAAGAGGGAGCCTGCAGCTGTCCACCATCTCCTGGATCAGGCCCTTTCCCAGTGATAAATGTGTGAAATGATAAATAATTTGCCCACCTTTTTGCTTCTTTTAATATAAGATAAACATTCAGATTGTACATCTGTAATTACATACGCCAAAAAGTGCATTTTCTGTACCTATGAGCAAATTCAGAGGTCTGTTCTCTACCTTATGTTTTGTTGGGTTTTTTTTTTTCCAAAGCAAATGTCTGCTTTTCCAATGGTCATCAGACATTCCTAATTAAAACAAGAAAAAAGTCAAACAGTGAGCTTTAAATAGAGCTAGCATTAAATTAAAAGCATGACTCAGAAGAACTCTGAAGAGGTAATGTGTGCTGCTTGACCTGGTTCACTTGTCAGACCTTATCCTTCATCACAAGTGATTTTCATGCAGGCTTTACCTTTATAGTCCTTTCTCCTCTTTTTTGTTGGTTTTTTTTTGTGGGTTTATTTGTTAGGTTTTTTCCTTTGGGGCTCGTGGAATTGGCTTGTTGGGGAAGAGTTTGTTTTTTTTCTTGGGGGGGGGCTTTGTTTGTTTTTGCTTTGCTGTCATTGAATAAATATGATCCAGAATTCTTAGTCTGAGAAAAATACTAATTTTAACTAAATCAGACTTTTTTTTTTTTGCTTCCCTACATATATATCACAATAGCTTCTTTCTCTCTAACAGAACATAAAGCAAATACTTCTGTCAACGTGGTAGTACTAGAACCCAGAGCTGGGAAATATTTATGTTTTTTATCAATGCAGTGCCATCATTGGGGGGGAAAAAAGGAAAAGGTGAATCTGCCCATGCATCTGCCCAAGGTTTTCCCTTATCAGTTGCACAAATAATACAGATGAAAACAAACAAGCAAACAAACCACACCTGTGATTGGAAGCAGCAAAAGCATTCAGGGTATTCAGGAGCAAAGTGAAAAATCTGATACTAAGTTTGCAGTTTGAATTGTGTTTATTTCTGCCAAACGCTCTCCTCTCGTTGAGCTCTCAGGCTTTGAATCTGGTGGTGCAAATCACAAGTGCAACCAGATTTGGGAAGGGGTGCAACTGGTGTTGAAATATAGACATTTAAGCTCTGGGTTCATGTGAAATAAAATCTGTCCCTTTGAAATGCCTGACTGGGCATGTAAGTACATGGGAAAAGGAAAAGGGAAAGGGAAAAACAAAGGGAAAGGAGAAGGAGAAGGAGAAGGAGAAGGAGAAGGAGAAGGAGAAGGAGAAGGAGAAGGAGAAGGAGAAGGAGAAGGAGAAGGAGAAGGAGAAGGAGAAGG
>JACAXG010000189.1:424299-578220 GCA_018881555.1 Amblyornis subalaris | reverse complement strand
GAAGGAGAAGGAGAAGGAGAAGGAGAAGGAGAAGGAGAAGGAGAAGGAGAAGGAGAAGGAGAAGGAGAAGGAGAAGGAGAAGGAGAAGGAGAAGGGATAGGACTCTTCTAGAGAAAAATAAGACAAGACTGACAGCCTTTCCGGTGTAAAGATGAGTCCCTCTTGATTCAGATTTCAGCACAAACTGTGTGTGGTTCAGACACTGTAACATCCACCCTTCTCCTCCTCCTGCCTTGGCCATTGTGCTGTGCTTTGTCATCTTCCCTCTGCTCTGAGATAAAATCATTTCACCCGTGGCCACATCTACTTCATCCTTAAACACATCACATAAAATTCTACCCTTGGACTTGTCCCATTCATTTTCATCTCATGTTTGGTTTCCACAGCTAAAGGACAGAGGCCTTATTTCTGCCAAATCTAAATCTATTGTCAGTATTGATTAAACCACGTCCCTGGTTTAATCAATACTGACACTATCCTTTCATTTTGACTTAAAATTGTTGCAGACTCTTCAATTCCTCATTAACCTCTGCTTTCCCTGCATTTCTTTCTGCAGGGACGGTTCACCCCACCCAGATCTCAACCCTTTCCTCGCAAGTCCTTACCCTTTGCCAGGGATGGGAGCTCTGCAGCTTTGGTTGAAAGCTCCAGAATTTTCTCTGTTCAGGTTCTCCACCTCATCCCCTCACCTTTGGGTACCTTACAGCTCCCAGTGCTTGACACTGCAGACCCTTCTTCAACACCTGATTTTTGTCAAAGGGGCACTCAGAGCCAGTCCCAGGCATTTCAAAAACTTCTCCAGCTCCCACAGGACCTGAACTACATCCCCTAAAATTATTTGGGCAGCCTCATCTGTGCACAGTGGCCTCTGCAGCTGCCAGCTCCCCGTGTGCTCTTCCTCCCCTGGTTAGATGCAGGCGTTCCTCCTCCTTTTACCTTCAAAACTCTCTTTAGTCCTTGTTTTCCATCCCAGATGCCGCCAGTTACATGGATGGTGTCCTGGGTTAGTCATATATTCGATTACCACCCACAAAAGCTGGATAAATTCAGTTACACACCTGGTCCCTGAGGGACTCCTTATCTCAACTGAGATAAGCACTCCAGCCGACAGGAAGCACCACCCACCCTGATTATCCGATCTCAGCTAATGACCCATTAGCACCACCCAGCCTGGTTAGTGGCCCAGTCTCGGAGCTGGAATGTCAGAACACCGTAAGGACCATCCAAGCTCAGAGGACCCTAGGGCTCATCCAAGCTCATTACCGAAGCAACCAATAGAACACCGGGAAGATCCTCTTCCATGGTGAGAGTCCCCGCCCCTGGGGGAAGTGCCAGCCAAGAAACACAACATAAAACAAGGGTTTTTGGATGGGAGAACATACCCTCGACTCAATGGGACTCTGCTCTCAGGACTCCACACTCAACAAGACTCTCGACTTGACTGGACTCCACTCCTTGCAAATGGACTCAGCTACTCCACTCCACGGGACTGGACTCCACTCCAGTCCACTCCACTGCTCTGCTGAACTAGGCTACCAGGACTGGACTACCAGGCCTTCCTGCAGGACCAGTGCCTAACTGGACTGCACAGCTCCCACCCTGGTCAGCAGCGTGTCAGGTTGTACCGCGACTCTGTTGGTTTGTTTAGGCTGGTGTTTCTGCATTCCCGCATTTATTTTTACCTTTTTTAATAAAATTGTAATTTTGACCTAAAATCTCTTAAGGTATTTCGTGTGGGGTTAATTTCCCCTGCTGGTTCACAGTCAAACCAGCACAGATGGCGTGGCTTGCACCATGCTCCCACCACCAGCAAGGACCAAAGCCCAAGCAGACGGCGTGCTGTGTTGGGGGCACACCAAACAGCTCCATCCCAGAGTGCCAGAGCTGCCACAGGGAATTGCCCCTTCCACGCCAGGGATTCCGGCAAAACTGCAGGGTCTCCGTGGTGGTGCCTGGCTGGACCCAAGCAGACACCAGATGGGGATCACCTGCTCAGGGATGTGTGTCTGTCGCACTGATTAGCACATCAGACCCTCTCTGCCGTCAAAGTCGGGGAATTGCATCCTCTGGCACGTCAGGGATCCAGGAGACAGGCAAGCCATTAATGCTCTTTCATTAAACAGGGATGAACCCTCATCTGGAGCAGCCTTTGCTGCCGAGCCGTCTGTGTTCAAAGAGGGCTGAGGCTGGAACCGGGGCTGGCTGGATCGCTGGGACAACGGGGGAGGAGCCAGAGCCATGGCAGAGGAGATGGGAAAGGCTTGCTTAGCATGTCAAAGCGAGGCAGCATCACTGATCTCTAAAAATACACCAGTGGGGAAACCTCGGGGAGGAAGAACGGCTCTCGAGCTAAATAACAGCACTGGCACCAGAACAGACACGTAAAAACCTCGTGCTCTTGTGGAGCTTCCTCCCGAGGGCAGCACAGGGGCAGGGACAGGACCCAGGGAACGGCTGGAGCTGGGCCAGGGGAGGTTTGGGATGGAGAGCAGGGAAAGCGTCTTACCCCAGAGGGTGGTGGGCACTGAACAGGCTCCCCAGGGAATGGGCACGGCCTCAAGGCTGCCAGAGCTCCAGGAGTGTTTGGACAACGCTGCCAGGGATGCACAGGGTGGGGTTGTTGGGGTGTCTGTGCAGGGACAGGAGCTGGACTCGATGATCCCTGTGGGTCCCTTCCAGCTCAGGGTATTCCATTCCATTCCATTCCATTCCATTCCATTCCATTCCATTCCATTCCATTCCATTCCATTCCATTCCATTCCTATTTCTATCCTATCCCATCCCATCCTATTTCTCTATGAATACAACTGGACTCAAAATCTGATGGCTTTACACACCAGAAGTGGCAGAGGCAGTGAGAGGCAGAAATCAGGAAGTTTTAAATCAGCATTTGACAAATGAATCGCGATCAGGCTGTGGTAACGGTCTGACCCTGGCAGGGGTCAGAAATGAAATAAATTAAATAAATGAAATAAATCTTTCATTTATTCAGGACTTGTTCAGACTAAGTCTGTATTGTTTGGCCTGCCAGTTAACACAGGACCCTGTTTTACCACAGTTTTCTAAATTCCTACGTATCAATCATCATTCTTATATCCCATGTAAAATTGTAAAGTCTCGTAAAAAAATTATGCCTGGCAAAAGTGTATGAAGCAGTATTCTTCTTAGAAATTAAAAAAAAAAAAGGAAAGATTTTGCATCTCAGCTCATTCAATACAATACCACAAGTGTCTTTGTAATTTAAGTTATTCTTAACCTCTTTAAAATGACATTTTGTTACCAGAGTACTGCTTGACACAAACTTTTAATGTTCCAGTATGAAAAAACTTAATTATTCCTTTTGGAATTCTAAAATTTGCCTGAACCTAAGCTCCTTATTGAATTAATCATAAATTCATGAAGTCTTCAGGCCAGCAGAAAACTTTGATTGTCAAATAGTTACACAAAACATTTCAGTCAGTGTAATAATGCAACTGATGTACAAATACTTTTACATGACACAGAGCTCTCTACTGGGAAAAAAAAAAAGAAATAAAATAACCCACACGTGGCATACATTAAATAGCAGATTTCTAAGTGTAATTGTAAACAGAAAACCAAAAAACAAGATCAGCTTGTACTGCAATTACAGAAATTAGTTATGGAGTCTATACCATACAATATTTTGTGAATGACACAGGGAAAATATTTAAAGCTGTTAGTGCTGGACTTGGCAGATGACAGCAAGACTGGAAGAGTGAAAAACAGCAAGGAGAGAACAGGACATAACTGTACAGACCCTTAATGCTGGTTGAAGAACAGGAAAATCTTTATGGTCCCTTCCAACCCAAACCATTCTGTGATTCTGTGGCGATTCTGTGCTGATTCTGTGACAATTCTGTGTTGATTCTGTGCTGATTCTGTGATGATTCTGTGATGATTCTGTGACAATTCTGTCCTGATTCTGTGACTCTGTGACAATTCTGTGCTGATTCTGTGCTGATTCTGTGCTGATTCTGCCATCTCACCAGCCCCACCTGAGCTCCTGTCCCACAGCTGGGGGGTCCCAGCAATTTCCCCTGCAGGGAGCCAAACCTCCTCCCCTCAGCACCCACCCCCACGCCCTCTCAGCAGTCCCTGAGCTCTCACGGTGTTCTAGGGACAGGGAAAAGAGAAATGATGGAGTTAGAACCATCATTTTGCAACCTTCCACCATGCTAGAACTCTCTTTGTGAGGGTACTCGTTTATTTGCCTATTTCCAGAAATCGCTCACAAATACTTTCATAACAGTCTTCAAAAAATTTCAGTTTATAACCACGGTGAGGAATTCACAGAAACAAACTTTGTTTGATGAGTTTGTTGTTTATTCCTTTCAAAATGAAGCAGACAAGACTGTCCATAGACCCCTCCCTTCTTGCACCCCCAGTCCACGTCTTCCCCTCCTCCTTTCCCACAGCACCCACAGGCACTCAGCAACAATCTGCAAGCAGAGCTGCTGCCACATTGAAAGAGCAGCTTTTACTTTCAGAAAACTTGTGGAAAACCGAAATTCTTTTTCCTCATCTACACCATTTTAAAGATAAGAACATATGAGGTAATATCCCATCATTCCAGAATCATTGGGGTTGAGTGGGACCTGTGGAGCTCACTGAGTCCAACCCTCCTGGAGCAGGTGACACAGGAACACACCCAGCTGGGTTTGGGATGTCTCCAGAGAGAGAGACTCCAGGCCCTCCCTGGGCAGCTGTTCCAGGCCTCTGCCCCCTCCATGGACAGAAGTTCTTCCTCACGTTGGGGTGGAACTCGTTGTGGTTGAGTTTGTGGCCATTGCTCCTCATCCTGGCCCTGGCACCACTGAGCAGAGCCTGGCCCCATCCCCTGACACCCCCTGGAGATGTTTGTGTGGATTGATGGGATCCCCTCTCAGCCTTCCCTTCTCCAGCCTGACCAGGCCCAGCTCCCGCAGGCTCTGCTCATCCCAGAGATGCTCCAGAACCCAAATCTTCTCTGTGGCCTTGGCTGGACCCTCTCCAGTATCTCCTGGAACTGTGGAGCCCAGAACCGGACACTGAGTGTCCTGGGGCCAGGAGGGCCAGTGGGATCTAGGGGTGCATCGGGAAGAGTGTGGCCAACAGGTCAGGGAGGGGATCCTGCCCCTCTGCCCCGCCCAGGAGAAGATCAGTCTTCTACTCCACTGACAAGTGGAACATCAGCCCCTTCTTCCCATCAACAGCTCCTTCCACCTCCAAATCCCTCTATAACGAAGGCCAAGTCTCTGTGTAAGAGGCTGGAGATAAATACCAGGGGACAGACCAGCTCTGTGTGGATTTCCAACACATCATTCTCAGCCCAGCACCAAACCACAGCCTTGCTACAGGGATCACCGACCTGACTTTTCAGCCGGGACCCTGTGAGAAACCCCACGTTCTGCAAAGGCAGCCCGTTTTAAAGAGGAGAAAGGACTGTGAATACCCTGGGAGAGGCTCCTGCAGGTTTTTTTCAGGGGGTGTAAGCAGTAAGCAGCACTCCTGGTGTGTGTTTTAAGCACACCACAAGCCCTGCTGGCACTCCAGGAATAATTGTGTCTGCAGAAGTAGAAGCAAAGGACAGCCTGATGGTCGTAGGGGTTTAATCATGCAACAGCTGGGATGCATTTTAAACAAGATCCTTGGCATGCTGAATCCACGTGTCCTACAGCTTTTGAACAAAAAGCCCCTGAATCCAGGTGCTCCAGGTACCTGCAGTGAAGTTTGGCCAGACTGCACTGCCTAAGAGACAGGGACAGTTCTGTCATGCAGAAAACATCATCTGCTCCCCATCTACCAATATCCCCTGGAAATAATCTTGCACCTCTCTTTATTGCTGATCAATGTCTTTTTTCATAGTCTTAAAATAAATAATGATTAAAAAAAAGAGAGATAATATGCATTCTCTGAGAATTTGTAGTTTAAGATGACCCCAATTGTGCAGCCATTGGTACTTTTTCTCTAATTGAAGAAGATTCAGCTTTCCTTACACCTTGGAGTTGGTTAAAAAAATTCTGTGCCACTTTTCCATTTGATCTGGTCCAGTCACAGAAGCTGCCTGGAAGGGCAAAGATCTCCCTAAATCCACAGCAAAAATACAAAAGCCTCTGCAGCTTGTGGCATGGAGGAAGTTGGATTAACTGGAAATGGCCTTGGGACAAAGCTTGACCTCATATCCTTACATCTGCAGCTGAATTGCTCACCTCCAAAACAAAGAGTGCTGCTCCACAGCCCCTGCACATCATTATCTAAACCAGATTTGTCCAAATAAAGGCAAAGTTACCTAGGTAAAAATTAATATAACTGAAAATTAAACGTGTTCTAAAGCAAAGCAGCTTTTGTTCAGAGGACTGCAGTTACTTGGGTTTTACCCAGCCCATGCAAACAAGCCCACACTGGACACCCAACACTGGTTAATTTAGATTCAGGAAAAGTCCATGAACTAGCCAGAAAATCAGTTTTCTGATGTCCAAGTTTACCCTGAGGTCAGCAAGCACCAAAATCCACTGGGCAGTGAGGTATTAGTAGATGACCCCTTGAGAAATGTAAGAAACATTTGATTTGTACCTATGAGGAGGCAGAAAGGGAAGAAACAGCTGATGAAGCTGTTGCTTTTCAGTGTTTCTGTTCTCTCAGCACTGATGCTGCAATGTTTTAATTCCAAGTAGGCTGCTCTCAACAGGAGCTCCAGTTTGTCAAAAAAAAATACACAGTTTTTTAGTTGCTTTGATGTAGAAATAACAGGAGACTTCTCAGCTGCTTAAGGAGTCCAAAATAAAAATTGTTTAATCATTTAGATTTTATTAAGTTTTGTTCCAGTTTCTCTCTGGACCAAGTGAAAAGTTACCTGGCAGGTGCCTGCAGATTGCCAAAGTTCTGGGTTTCCTGATGTGGACAAAGCCAGCATGGAAGGTCTGCACACCCACCTTCTGGAAATTTAATTTTCCATAAGTCCTGTGTGGAATTGCTGTACTCCACAGTGTTTCATAATAACCAAAAAATTAAAATTACATTTTCATGAGGGATGCTGCCATTAATGTTCCCTAGGGGGGAGACACCTGCTCAGTTCAGGGGTCTGGATGTCATCTCTGCAGAGCTGGATGGTGGGGCAGCAGGCAGTGAGGGAAACCTCAACCAGCCCTTCCCAATCTTCCAGGGAGCCCTGGAAAGAGTCACAGGGGAATATAATAAAGACCCAGGAGAGGGGGATTTGTGCAAGGTGTGGCAGATCCCCCTGCTGCAGTACATTTTGATTTCCAGCTCCCCTTGCCAGCAAGGGCAAGGCTGGTCCACAGCTGTAAAATAAAATTATACTAATGAGGCCAGCGAGAATCCATCTCCTGCTGAACACACTGCCTGTCTCCCACCCACTTCAGCAGCACTCAAATCAGACCTGCAATTTGAGAGAATATCCAGAAAACTCCACGCAGAGCAAAACAGGGTCAGTGCCAGACACAGACACGAAGGAGGGGGAGCCTTCTCCACGCTGCTCTGAGCTGCAAAATGCAGCAGCATCTCCTGGGGTTTTTCTAATCACTCTCTGGATTTGCTGCTCTCAGGCTCTGTCCCCCCACGGCCTCCCCTGTTCCCACACCCCTGCAGGACACCCGGCTGTCCCTGTGCCCCCACACAGCCTCCCCTGTTCCCACACCCCTGCAGGACACCCGGCTGTCCCTGTGCCCCCACACAGCCTCCCCTGTTCCCACACCCTTGCAGGACACCCGGCTGTCCCTGTGCCCCCACACAGCACAGCAGCTGACACGGAGTCACTCCACCCTGCAGAGCTGAGCGCTCCTGAGCCGTTCAGCAGCTCTGGTGCCCAGAGAAGGGTGTCAGCAGTCGTTGTCTGGGTTCACAGACGCTGCCTTTGATGCGTCCTGAAACTGCTGGTCACGGAATCCCTCAGGGGGTTGTTTCGAGAGCAGCTTGTGAATCAAGCGCCGTTAACAAATAATGACTTTCTCGTGTTGTGCCCTGAAGAAATGTGACTCTGCAGATCCTAAGAGGTCTCTGGGCCACCAGCCCAGCTCAGGGAATGCGTCTCCTCAGGCAGGCTGGGCACTGGGGTGGCTGCCACGTGTTCGCAGGGGGAAGCACAGCGTTTGACAGCAGGGAGAGGGTGCAGGAGTGTGGCTTTGCAGGGAGGATGGATCAGTGCGAAAGAAAACTGCTCAAGGTGATCTTTGTCCGGCCCAGCCTCGCAGACCTGGCAGGGAAGCAGCAATCAGCCCTGCACCAGGTCTGCACTCCCTTTTCTCAAACATTTTCCCTGCTCTTTCCCCTGACGCTCCTCTCTGCAGCCTGACCTGCTCTCTGCTGTGCTTGGTTTTGGCAGCCCAGTCCTTCAGCTGATGGTTTGGACAGTTTCAAGCCCAGGTTCAAAGTCTTTGTGGCCCAGTTATTTCCCAGACATCCCACCTGTATGGATCATCATTTTCAAGGCCAGAGAAGGGCAATGAAGGGCCTAGAGAGTGAGTCCTGTGAGGAGCAGCTGAGGGAGCTGGGAAAGGGGCTCAGCCTGGAGAAAAGGAGGCTCAGGGGGGACCTTCTGGCTCTGCACAACTCCCTGACAGGAGGGGGCAGCCAGGGGGGCTTGGGCTCTGCTCCCAGGGAACAGGGACAGGAGGAGAGGGAACGGCCTCAGGCTGTGCCAGGGGAGGCTCAGGTTGGACATCAGCAGGAATTTCTCCATGGAAAGGGTGGTCAGGCCTTGGCAGGGGCTGCCCAGGGAGGTTTGGAGTGCCCATCCCTGGAGATGTCCCAGGAAGGGCTGGAGGTGGCACTCAGTGCTCTGGGCTGGGGACAAGGTGGGGATGGGCACAGCTTGGATTCCATGGGCTGGGAGGGATTTTCCAACCTCAGTGATTCTGGGACTCTGTGATTTGTGTAACTGCCACCTGCCAGAGAGAGCTTTCACCACAGAGATCCTTGGTTTCCAGGCACTGGAAAGCCTCTTGGCAAAGGACCCAATCCATATTTTTGCAGTTGTAGAAGTGAAACTCACAAACAGGATCTCCCTTCTGCTTCAGCTCGCTCTGGGTGAGTGAGGTCCTCCAGCTGCCCGAGCATGGTGAGGAGGGCACTGCACAGAGAGCCAGGCCCAGGAGCAGGCAGGGGAGCCGAGGGCCCCCTCCAGGTGCTGCATCCCCACCTGCAGGGGGGCAGAGCCCCTCTGCTGCGCCCCACGTGCCCCACAGACAGCTCCCATCGGGGAGAGGGAGGAGAGGGCTGCGTCCCTGTGCTGCACACGTGCCACTGTGAGCCACACGTGTGCCCGGCACAGATAAATTCAGCTGCTTTCTCTGAGAGGAGCAGCCCCTATACCCTGTGAAGTGCCCCCATCTCCTTAGATTTAGGGGTTTATCCCAGAAAATATCGCTTGTTTGCCTGTCCTGGCATTTTTCAATAAAATCCGTTGTGCTGTCATGTTTCTTCCCCCTGTTCAGATCCCCGTGGCAAAGAGTTTTGGTGTTTTTAAAGTTCTCCGCAGGTGGTTGCCCCTCCCCAGGCCCTGGGCAGCTTTCCTTGCCACTCTCCAGACCCTTTCTGCCACACCACAGCCTCCTTTAATCTCTCCTCCAGCGAGAGGTCTGCCCGTGAGGCTGTCAGGATTTGGGGAGGAAAAAGGATTTCCCGCGTCTTTAATTGGGATGGAGTTGGGATTGTAGGAGAGCTGCCTTCTCCCCGAGCACCTGCATGCCCTGATTAAACAGATAGCCTGGCCCAGGCTGGCAGGGCTCACCCAGCCAGCCGCGACCTGACCCTCTCCTGGCAGGGGAAGAGCGCCCGAGGCTGGTGGCTGCTCCTCTGCCTCACATCCTCCGTGTGCAGGAGCACGGGAAATCGCATCTGACAGCCACCGGGAGCCAGGAGGGGAAGAGCGGACCCCGGGGAATAAATCTGCGGGAGGGGAGGCGGCAGCACCGCTCGGGCTCCTTAAGGATAAAACCTCCCGGAGTTCAAAAGAGGTGGGGAGGAAAGGAAGGAGGGGGAAGGGAGCAGAGGGAAGGCAGGAGAGAATCCCTGGCTGGCCTGCGAGGTGGCCAAAGGGGTCACTGGTGTGCAGCTGGTGAGCAGCACGGAAAAGGCCAGGCAGGAGGGGGGTGACAGGGGCACATCCAGAAACCATCAGGAGGAAGGGTCCCACCAGCGCCGTGGGGCAGCAGAGGCACGGGATAAGGCCGCGGGCAGGATGCTCCTGGCGCTCATTAGGCGCTCCCAGCGCCAGGCAGGTGCCACTCGCCCTGAGCGACAGCCAGCAGGCAGATCCCATCACCGGGAACCAGGGTGAGCAGGGAAAGAGAGCGAGACGGGCAGGGAGAACAAACCCAAAGCTTCCCAGCAAACACAGAGCCAGGGGCTCCTCTTCCTGCCGGAGGGACCCCTCGGGGGCACCACGTGGCACAGGCTGCTGGGGTCACCACAGCCCCCAGCCCACCCCAGAGCCCCCGACATCCACCCCTGGGAGGGGGCACGCAGAGCTCTGCTCTGACCCACTCACGACAACTCCAAGGCCCACTGCAGAGATCCCATTGGCTTTCCCAGTATTTCAGATTCCTATGTTTTAAATATAGGAATATTTAAATAAAAATAATATAATAAAAGCAATTAAAATAATAAAAATGAAAATAAATTTAAATATTTCAGAAGTGGTAGGAATAAATAAGGCAAAGCAGCATAAACATCATCTAAAAGGGTTTACACACCAGCTGAGGATCTGATTGAACAGAGCAGGGAGTTAATCACACCCAAGCAAAGCCTCTCTGCAAGGCTGGGATGTTCTGTCCATGGGGGGGTTTCACTCCCCACAATTCTTCTCTGAATCCTTCCCTGCATTTCCCTCAAAATTCCCAGCCTCTCTTTGCAGTGTGTCCTGGAAGCAATGAGATTTTAGTAATTCGGAACAATTCAGGCATTAGGTCTATTAAAGGATCACCAAAAAAAAAAAAATCTCTAATAATTGCAACCATTAACTCATTTCAGAGTTTGGAAGGATAAGAGCGAAATTAGTGAGATCCCAGCTTCAAGCCCAGACCCTGCACATCTCGCACATGAAGTGAGGGTTTCCCCTAAAATCAGTTCTGTAGAACTAAGAACAACAAAAAAGAGGCATTATAACATGGCCTGGAAATGTCTTCCAGCAGTTAGCCACAGAAAGAGAACCAAAGGTATCCAGGCACTACTGGAATAGGATGCTCCAGCTACTTCCACACAAATTCCTACCAGGGATTTATGTAATTCACTAAGCAGATTTTCAAGAGAACTGAAGATTTCCTGATCACTTTAATGACATGAAGAATCTGCCTTTGGAGAGGTTTACACTATCATTTCCCCTCTGGTGGCGAGCCAGTAATCTTCCCAACGCTGCAGCAAGATTAGATGTGTAATTCTGCACCTTTTTAATTTTCCCTGCAGAGTTTTGCAAAATCTAAGGGGCTGCACGGCACTTCCTGGGGACAACAGTCCCAAGCATCAGTTTTGCTGTAGCTGTGTTTATACAAACCATTCCAACCCTTAAAAATCCCCACCTGGCCCTACAGGCAACGTCCCCCATACAAAAGGGATTTCAGATTCTTCCTTGTGTTGTGGAAGGAGCCAGGTCACCTCAAGGCAAACGAGACAGCAGCAGATTTGGAGTGGAAGAACATTAATACCGAGGATATGCTTGTTTGGGGACAGGTTTAAGGATTTCCATGAAATTCATTTCACTGATTAAGGGCAGGATTGGTCACGATTCCACCCCCCATTCCACAGGCCGTGTTCTCAGACTGGTTGAACATGGGATTTTCCAGGGAGGGAGGCTAAAACTGTCCCTTCCTCTGAGGCCTCACATTTCTGCAGTCATGGGTGTAACAGGAGCGGAGCTCTTCAGTTTCTTGAAGAGCCTTGATCAATACTTTGTGACAGAAAACTGCAGCTGGGAGTTAAAAACCTGCTCCCTGTTGGTAAGAAAACCTAGTTTTTGAGCTTCCATCCCAAGCCAATATTCCTGTATTATGTTCCCAATATTCCCAAGCTGCAGCACTGACCTACAAACAGGCCCAGCAGTTATTTGCAATAACCAATTCAGATATTTAGGCAGCCAGCACAGGGCACGCTGATGTATCAAAATCAAAAAACTCACCCAGAACAAGCACTCAGAGTTAGGTGCACAATGCTCAGGAAGGCTGCTCCAAAATGTGCAGGAATTTAAATTCTCTGTTAGGCTTCAAACACAATGTGAGCCATGAGTAAATTTACTCTAGTGACTCAGAAGAAAGAAGTTACAGTTTCTGATATATGATAAGTTATCAGCTTGAAGGAAAATAAGTGCAGAAATGTGTATACAAGGTTTGGCAATTTCTTCTGATTTCTTACAGGTTTTGCCCTTTAACATCAAATTTTGCATTGATTTGCTGTATTGTTACAGCAAAAGAGTTAGGGCGTGATCTAGGAACCATCAAATCAGATTTAAGATCTATCACACACCAGTTAAATGCCATGCCACGAGGCTGGCCGGGGATGGAGAACACCTCAGGAGGTGTCCCATGATGGTAAAGAAGGGACCCACCCCGAAAAATGCCTTCTGAGCTCCCAAAATGACAGGCTGCACCCAGCTCTTTGGAAATCCTTGATCTGAAAGGAAAACAGCAACAGAAATACCAGTGCTGCCGTGGCAAGAATCAGTGTTTCAAGTAGGGGAGGGAAATGCAACCATTCAAAAAACTTGAGGGAAAGAAATAAACCTGTTTCTTCTGGATCCCTGGAATTCAGTGATACTTACCAGACAGTGGACTCATGGTTTTTCTCCCTGTCTTTACAGCAATATTGGCTTTGATTGTGCATTTTTAATTAATAGTGTGCCAAAACTCCACCACTTCAGTTCAAACAACAGCACTTCATGTACTGCCTGAAAATCTAKTTTTCTGCCCATGTGAAGCTGCCAAATACTGGGGTGAGGGGCAATTCTATAACAGTCTAACTACAGCAGATGAAATGTCTGAGGAGCAAATGCATTCATTTGTTCAATTCAGTGTTATCACAGTCTGTGAAATTCATCCTGTTTGAGTCAAAGGCAGTGAGACTCTTCCCTCTGGCTCCAAGTGGGAGTGGATGGGACCCTGGATTTGAAGCAGTGAATCAGTTTTGAGAAGATGCTGAGAGGTTTTTGTCTGAATGAACACGCAGACTTTGGAAAGGCTGCTGTGTTCTCATGCAGCAATGAAATTATGCACATAAAGAAGAGCTTATATTTCATAAATTAGTCTGTTTGTGCCAGTGTATCTTATTTCCGTAGCACATAAATAATTTTAACTTGAATTTTCTTGCTTCAGGACCAAGGCAGGGGAATGTCTCTGTTGTTCCAAAACGTGCATTTGAAAAGCACTGTTTGGCTCACGGAAAACACAGCTCACTGGGAATGTAAAAATACACATTTTTGTCTTTTTCAGCCACGGGTACTTGCTTTTTTATGGGGCACAAGGAGACAGAAAGTGCAATTAAGATTTTTTTTTTTGCTTCTGGTGCATTTTCCACTGAAGCATCATTAACTCTTTACAAATGTGTGGCTCATCATTCCATTCCTATGACAAACATTGTATTTCCTGTCTGATTCAATTACTGTATTTATCCTTCCTATCTCTTGCTGGCACTCGAGTAGAATTGTGAGGATACCTGGGAGAGTAGAATCACCTGGCATTGCCATGCAGGACTGCAACACAAAAAGTCACAGCACAGATGTGAGACAGATCTCTGTCTGTACTCTTTCCCCTAGGAGATCCCAGAGGTAACCCCAGTCATGCCATGATCTACAGAAAGCTGATAAAAGGAGAGAAGTTTTATTTTTCTCGGCATTTTTTTTTTAATTTTTATCTGCATTCTCTTTTTCTTCTGAAGTTTTCCTTGTAAATTACCAGGTACAAATTCCTGTCTCTTGTTCAGGTGCATTCCTGCTGGAAGGGCCACGCACACCTCTAAATTCTGCACCAAAAAATCTGAACTGGCACACACTGGAGATGTGCAGTGCTGAGCCTCTTCAGCACAAAGCCAGCAGATATCCACCTTGAAAACCAAGGGAGAGCAAAGGGAGCACAGCTGGGTTGGAAAAGGGCGTGAGGAATGAGGGTCAGGACCGGAGGGAAACTCCCTTATTCCCAATTTCTGTCTTGTAGAACCTCCCACAGCAGCAGTGCTGATATTGCCCCCTTAAACCACGCAAGGAGATGAGAGATCAGGATTGTCCTGGCAGCACCACCAGAGACCAGCCAGAAGGAGAAATGACCTCTGTGGGAGGAAGAGGTGCCCTTGTGCCTCCAGAACAGGGGTTTTGGGAAGCACAGCTCTGCAGGGTGAGGATTTCACACCAGGGACTCACGGCGATTTTAAGAGTCGTAACAGGCAGTAACTGGCCACAGGGCAGCCTTGCCAAGTCCTCAGACGCTTGTCTCTTACACTTGGTTATGTGTCAAAGATTTATTTTTTTCCCCTCTGAAGTGTCTTCCTCGATCAAGTAACTGCTTTGGACTCCACATCTCAGTCTGTGTGTCACCTGTGCTGATAAACAGGAGATCTCTGGACATCTCTCAAGGTGTTTAAAGACCACTGCAGGATAGTTTACAAAGGCTGCAAACAAATAATTGGTTCTATAATTTAACATTAAAAAGGCATTTCCTTGCAAATCTGGCTGTGATTGATTTTCTCACATGTTGGGGTTTCTGTTACTTGTCAGCTGAAAGCACTGCAGTGCTAAGAGCATTACTGTGCTCTTATTTGCTGGAAATCAGGGCCAGGTTATGGCTAATTTGCAGTTCCCAAACTTTGCCTCTAACAGAAGAAAGAGTGAGTGGAATGACAGCATTCTAAGTGCTCAGAACGAGCAGTGAAAATGATATCCCACTTTCATTTCCCTGCTGGGCAGCTTCCACCGCTCTGTTCATATATATTTTCAGTTACAGCCCTGGCAGTCTCCATCCAGGTAAAATTCCTGAGGGAGACTGATGGGGTTTGGTAGAAAAGAAATTAACCTTAAATTACAGGACATAATGCCCATAATCCATCTTCTGGCACGGAGCTGAGACGGGAAGTTCAGGGTAAGCCTTAGACCAGACGCCTGGGGTTCTCCCACCAGATCCTTGGTGTAAACCTCCAGCTGAGACACAGCACAGCACCAGGACTCTGCTGTCCTGGAGCCATCACTGTTTCACCCCTGCAGTGGATAAAAACACACCTTATGTGGCCCTGAAGGCTCCAAAGTAGGAAAAGGCGTTTATGAGGACAAAAAGGACGGGGTGTAACATGGGAAATAAAAGGAAAACACATCCTGAGAAAGAAATTGATGCTATTTTTTCAGGAGTCAGAGCAAATACAAGATGAGGAAAAATCTTGCCTTCTGAAAGAATAAGCAAAGAGGTGTGGGAGAGTTTTTTTATCTTTATTTAATTTCAAAGTCTCCACTGCTGACTCTCTCTTCAGGACTTAGTGATCTGGATGAAAAGCTATGCACTTTGGCTTTTTCCTACAGGAATAAAGTCCCACAACACGAATATCTCTTACTGACATTGGAATTTTTTTATCTCACCTTCTTTCCCAAGGCATCTTTGAGATGATTATCAGTGAATAACTGGCTAAACAATGTTACCTACTTTTCCTTTCATCACCTGGTGTAAATCTCCACAGACTACTACAACAGTGCCATCAGAACAGAATACCCCATTTCGCTGAGACAGATGCATGCTGCTAAATATAGATTTTACCAAACTGCTGGTTTCTAAGTTCATATGACTCATTTCCACTGTTTCTCAGTGGCTCCTTCTCATCCCCCATGTCACTGTCTTTCATCTGTGCAAAATAGGCAGGAGAAGCTTTGCACTCGTAGTGCCTGTCGAGAGACTTCAGGTGGAGGAGCATGTGGAGGGCATAGGCCAGGACCAGCAGCAGAATCAGGGACATCACCAGCCCCATGAGTATTGCTGGGGAGAAGAAGGGTGCACAGTCTTTGGCGTAGGCAAAATGCCCTTCTTGAATGTTAAAGCCTTGGATCTACACAGAGAACAAAGGGGCTCACGTTAAACAGAGGACTTGTGCTTCGCTGACTTGCTCCTGATGGCAGTAGGAATCTCCAATTTAACACCTGCACGCTGCAAATTTGTGTTTGCCAGTGGCAGCTGGAGTGAACGCCCAGAGTTTATCCAGGTCAGTCTTCCAGAAACCGCCAGCTATTCTAATCCCCTCCACCCTGCCGCCCGAGGGATTTGCAGCTGTGTTTCAAACAAAACCTTCTGCAAACAAAACCTGATGGCCCAGCAATATTTAACGGTGAGGGCGGCACCTTGCCTGTTAACTCTGCCTCTCCAGCACCAGTGGTTGAGAGTCTCCAGAGGCTCGGTTTCAGGCTGCATAAACTTCAACATGACAAACCAGCAAACATTCTTAAGTGCCTGCCCCAGCACAAGGTTTTTCCCACCAGATCCATGTGTGTGGTATCTGGCAGCAAACCAGCTAAACCACAGCAAGCTGCACCCAGCTATGGGAAATACCAGTAAGTTTTCCTCATGGCTTCAGTTCTAATATGGAGTTTACCACACTGGCACCTAGAGAATTGACTGTCTGCTCCACTAAATCAGTCCATGGACACTTATCCCATGGTGAGAAGAGGGGATCAGCTTTTTCCATTCCCTTTTCCAGCCCCTCATGCCCTCTGACTCAGGTATCTAAAAGCAAGGTGCTCTAGTCCAGCTGCCTTAGTCTCCCTCACTGTCAAACGCAAAAGAATTGGCACTTTCAGAAGATTATTAATCTCATCCTAAAATAAGGACTTAAGATGGGTCAGAGGAATTATCCACTGGCTTTAGAGGCAGTCTGGGGTGACTATAATCAGGACACAAGGTTAAAATTCCTAGGCATCAAAAGTGAAGTGGGATGAGCCCCACGCCTGGGTGTGTGCTGGTGTTACTGATGCCAAGTGTGAGAGATCAGCTCAGAACCATGTAACGCTGGAAATTAAAGTCATTCCCCACTAGAGGGAACACAAGCAGAAGACTACAGAAAACAGCCCTTTGATAGGAAAAGCCTTAATTTCTATTTCATGTTCCTTGGAAATCCTGTAAATTTCACACGGAAGATCATCACCCTCCCTTGACACAGAAGGGCAAAACCTCCCACCCACCTACCCGTGGGATCCATTCGGCTCAGTCCCCTGGCATTACCTGGAAGTCAATGAAGGTGACCTCCCAGAGCTTGGAGAGGTCGTTGGCAGAGCTGGGGACGAGCAGGGCGTCGTATCTCTGGAGGCTGCTGACGTGCTCGCAGTGGAAGGAGTACCTGGCGGGCGCGCGGATCCCGGTGGCGTTGAACGTCGCCTGCACCGAGTGGTTGTACAGGAGCTGCAGCCTGTGCAGGCTGAACCCGTTCTGAACAGACAGCTGGTAGTAGCTGGTGGTCAGCAGGAACCTGGAAATGCCGTGTGGGAGGACAGGTGAGTAAGAAAACGGGTCGGAGGGTCGTAACTCTTAAATTCACACGTTGAACAACCTCCGAAGTCTCGCTGGCATGACCAGATTCACCAGTTTGAATCAGAGCGAGCTCCTGCTCCTTCCACGGAGCCTGGGAAGTGAGGGACAACTTCCCATGCAAGGGGCAGAGCCCTGGAACAGCTGCCCAGGGAGTGCCTGGAGTCTCTCTCTCTGGAGACATCCCAAACCCAGCTGGGTGTGCTCCTGTGTCACCTGCTCCAGGTGACCTTGCCTGGGCAGGGATCATCCCTTGGACTGGATGATCTCCAGAGGGCCCTTCCAACCCCAAATACCCCAGGATTCCACGACTTGAGGTTGTTCATGGTTCCTGCTGAAGGAGTTTGCTGTTCTCCCACAGAGTAAGAAGAATATGAGAGATTTTGCCTAATTACTGAGAAAAACATATGTGCCACAGTGGTATTGTGCTTCCACCCAAGGTATGGAAAGTCACTTGTGAAGAAATGCTGTTTTCTTCCATCACCAAGAGGCAAACACAAAGTGGGTCACAGCCTGATGCCTGGGCAGGCCACACTGTTGGTTCTTGAGGCAAAATTCCCTTCTCAAAACGTACTTAATTAGCAAGGTTTAGCTAAAATCTCAGACACAGGAAGATTCTATCCAGAAGAGATGACCCAACCTTTTCCATGAGTAGAAAAGTCAATGCAGAAGAAGAAATGCTTCAATAAACCAAGGCAGCATGACAGACATGCTGAATGCAGGTGTTTTCAACTGTACGAGAGTTTCTCTCACATTATTTTTTCTTAAACAAATTCTCTTTAATTCCCCGAGCAACTCTATAACAATGCATGCTAACATGCTATTATCTGGTAATTTTTTCTTCTCTAAACTTACCTGATAACAAGTCCCTTTAGATTGCCAATGTCACCAAACTTCAGGGAAAGCCTAGGTCAAAAAGCAAGTAACATGAGGCTAGGAAAAAAATTCCAGAAATCTTCAGAGAAAAAAAAGCACCACAAAAGATTAAGCTGAATTATATGTAATTTTTTCCTCAGTATACCCTTGAAGTCAGTGGGGAAAGAAAACCTGGAAGGATTAAATCTTCCTCCAGTGAAATACACTTATTCACCTTTAATTGGAAGGAGACCCAGGCTGCCTAGAAGTAACAGAAATTCATGTTTAACTTCCAACACAACTCAATCCCACTGCTTCCCACCTCAGCTGGGAATTAGGATCAGTAGATTCCTGTTCTCCTTCCCAAGCCATGACATCTCAAGCATCACCTCTGCATGTCATCACGAAGTGTAAACAGACTCATTGTTCTCGTCTTTTTAAATGCCAGAGCATTGAAAAGCAGATGTCATCCGAGTTCAGACTCCCACGTGAGCATCACCAGAGCTACACAAATGCCCTGGCTGTGAGGCAGCTCTGCAAGGCTCTCCTGCAGTGCCCTGGGCACCTGGAGGCTAATAAAGTGAAAGGCCCTGTCAGGTTAATTAATGCACTGTAGCAATGCACGATTAAGTAGAATATATTCTTACTGCTTAAAAATAGTATTTTGCCTACCAAAACCTGCACAGAGATCCTCATTGTTCACATAAGACAAAAGCAAAACATAGTGAAAACAGGCAGCATCTGAAAGACTTCCAAAATCAAAGCTGAAGAATATTTTAAGCAAACAAACAAACAAGCAAGCATATTAAAACAAACAAAAACAAACAAATGAAAAGACAAAAAAACCTAACCAGCTAGCCCTAAAATTTCATAGGTGGTCTAGATTTCTTGGGTGACACTGGTCCGATAAGACAGGACACTGAATCCAGACTATCCCTTGCCTTATTAGAAAGGGATATCAGAGACGGTTGAGAATTATTCACAGCCAAATATGGCACTCAACTCAGAAAAAAATGCAGGCTGGATTATTATATATAATGTGATTCTCTGTGTTTTCAAACCCTTAATTTTGCCTTAGTATACACTTTCTATCAGGTTACAATAATTACTAATCAGACCAAGATTATTTCCAAATTGCAGACCAGAAGAGAGGAAGGAATGTTTGTTATCACTTTTTATTTTTAATGCAATTTTATTCCATTCTCTGCTTGTCAAAATAGCACTGGATTAGTTCACATGCTGTTGATGTAATATTCAGACTAACTTGCTGACTATTACAATGCTATAGGCAAAAATCCTGGTCCTTTCTCAATTTTACTTTCAGTTTTCTGGTAACCTTACCAAAAGGTCTGTGAACCTTGTGCTGTATAATCAGAAAGAGGTAACACCTACTTTCTGTGGAAACATATTTAGGTATACAGGTGAATTGTTGTATAGGAGCTAAATGAAACCTCTGGCTTTAGTCATGTTATTTTTGTTGCTCTGTGTGTGTCATTACGGATTTAAACTCCATTTATGGGGCAGACTCAGTGCTCAGGTTCAACACGTGCCCCATTAGGAATCTACCCCCTGGTTTTGATGCCTGCCAGAGTGGAATCTGCTGTGAGCCCTGAAGGCAGCCAACACTCTGCAGGGAGGGGGAGAAGTACTCAGGTACATGGCAAAAGAAATTAAAAAACACCACCTGCCTTCCTAGTACAGCCAAGGGACTGGAGGATTTGGGGTGCAGTGGGGTTAATATACAGCTCTCACTCAGGGTGAGAAGCACAAAAAGCAAAGTTTTGCTAAATGCTTCTCACTCAGGGTGAGAAGAATTTAGCAAAACTGCTAAAAGCTGTTGATACTCAAGGAGTTAATGACAGGCTGGTATGCAGGGTTCAGGTTTTCAGACACTCTTGTGCCACATGCAAACCTGTAGTGAACCCACTCTTGGGCTTCAGCCACCCAGGGATCCCACCCTGGGGCTTGGGGTGACCCAGCCAAACACAGCCCTGCACCCTGGGCAGCACTGCTGGCTCACACCCTGGGAAGGGACAATTAGCCATGCACAGCCCCTGAGCCCCACATCCAGCACAGACCCACCCTTCAGCCTCCCCAGCAGCTGTGTCTAACAGCTGCAGACTGAGCAGATCGACAGATCAGCCTCATGGGCACTGAGAGCAAAGCTGGCTACCCCAAGGAGTGACCACACCACTGCAGCAGGTGAAGGCAGCTGAGAGCATCGATGAGCCCGTGATGGTTTTAAACCCTGCTGCGTGCATTGGCAGGACATCACTGAAAGGAGCCTGCCCCTGGGGCTCTGCCAGGTGTGTTCCCCTCCAGTCTGCCCTTCCCAGACCTGTCCCCTGGCAGCACTCCCACAGAAGCCCCCTGACACGGGGGCAGGGCAGAACCCCCTTACATGGCGCTGTCCTCGCTGCAGTTGGAGTCCCCAACGTCCACCGTGGCGTGGACACCGAAGGTCTTGTCCGTCAGATCCAGCTGGGTGTGGTTCTCCAGCCTGATGGTGATCCTCTTGGCCCAGAAGAGGATGCAGGGGCTGCCGTTGACGGTGACGTTCAGGGGGCTGTGGTGGCCGTGGGGGAACGGCCCCCAGGCTGCTCTGCCCCACTGTGCTCCCCTGCTGCCGTTGTAGCTGACAACCTGAGGGACCACAACAGAGATTGCTGCCAGGAGGGGTGATTTCAGGAGTTACCTTCCCACCACCGTTCACGAGGCTGGCACTGGACTGAGGAGGCAGAGGGACATCTGGCCAACCCCTTCCCACCACGGGGATGGCACCGCGCAGACCTCCAGCCCCAACACCAAGGGCTGAAGCACACTGAGGATCACAAGGTGCTCCCCCCAGCAGGAGACTCTCTAGGACACCTCCAAGAGTCACTTCAGCACACTGAGAAGGACTCAGGAGGGGCCAAGGACACAGCCCACCATGCTGGGAGCACACTGGGCAGCTGAGAGAAAGGTCTGAGCTTACAGCCAGTGCAGGCAGCTTGGCTCACAATGGCCCTAAAGGCAAGGAAATACCTGCTGCAGAAGGAGATGGCTCAAGTATGGATCCCTGCCTCTACAAAATCAGCTGCAGGACCAAAACCCTGGGGCTGAATCCTCCATGCCATCTGTAGACACCAGAAACTGCCATCCCTTAGAAGCCAAATTTCACAGCACGAAGACAGTTTGGCTGTCAGGCAATATGATTCCACTGAGGGGTCAGACACAACTTAATGTTTTAACTTTTCCAAATTTCACACTCAGGCTTCCAGACACCAGCTCTGTCCCATCTGAATATGATAACACACACAGTGTCTGCATGGCTGTTTTTTCCATGTCATGTGATTAAGCAAGTTCATACAAACACAAGCACATACAAACAAGAGATGTGTTCTGAGTCCCAGTCATAAACAGCATCTTACCAGGCTCCAGAAGGGACACTGTTAAGCCCCAAAGCTTTGTCTTGGCTTAAAGAGAGGATTTTTGGGGGTTTTTTGTGCTGTTCATATTAGCCAATCATAGCTCTCAGCTCAGACCCTGGAAGATCCCTTTTGATCCTGGATCTTACATATGGCACATGGATGTTTTAGGATTAAAATTAGTAAGTACTGACAGCAACGAGCTGCAAGCAAGGCAAGATCATGGTCAGGAAATGTGCTGAGTGACTATGACTGTTTATAGAAATGATAAGACTCTTCTCAGAAGTACCTATGAGAGATTTATTCAACATGTTACACTGGAGTGCATCACTTTTGGTAAGGGAGTCTGCTATGCTCAGTTTTTGACAAGACCTACAGCCTGGTCTCAGGAAAAACTCCCTCAAAATCTGAGGTTTTGCTTCAGCTCTTCCTCTAGAACCAATTGATACAAGCACAAGACTGGTCACAGCAGTCAAATGTCATTGTACAGGGTATGGATATAAGGATTTTGTTCTTTCAGAAAGACTCTGTGCCCAAACCCTATGTGAGCCAGCACCAGCAGCAGCACCTCAGGTGTCACCTCACTCCTCAGAAGAGCAGAGGATACCTCACACAGGTGGTGCAGCAGAACTGTATCACAATGATTGAGACAGTTTTGTTATTTATTGTAAATAATGTAAAACCAGTTTAATTCAGCAACGTAAATTGAAAGATCTAAACATGCCAGGAAAAGACTTCACAGATCCAGCCCTACAGACATCACCTGTGCAATTGCCACTGGATTGACATTGAGTTTTGGCTTCACACCACCATTGTAACGTTGACCTGCAGAAGAAAGAGTGTTATTTCATTATTAGCATGTTATAAATGTCCAACCATGTATAAAATTTTGCACATTCTTACACAAGCAATAATTATCACTGCACAAAATGTGTATGTCAGAATTACTGAGTTTGTCTTGGAAAATGCTTGACTTGCTGCAAATATTGCCTTCCCTACATGTATTTTCTAGTTTACCTTACTCTCTCAACAAGGTTCCTCTTCTTTTCCTTGAACACCTTGTCACTCTCATTGGGAGGAACTTCAGTGCCCCAAAATTACAAGATTTAGTCTATACCTGTATTTATTCATCTCAAACACAACAAAAGCCTTTAACTCTGTTTTCATTTGGTTAAACAAAGTGGTTGCTTTTTTATTCTACATTCTCACTGCATCTCGCAGTTGGACAGTGAATTATTATTTTAAAACAGGCAAATCCTCTAAAGGGTATTTTTTAAAAAGGGATATGCTTTAACAAAACATGTGGGAGAAGAATCACTAATGCCAAGAGAAGGAATATCTGGGAATGAAATCTTTTGCAGCCACACTAACGGAACCAGCATCCAGGCATTCAGCACACTGAAAGCCTTACCATTTCTCTGGAGGGAATCTTGATCTGAAATCTCATGTGAACTAGGAGAGAGGAGAAAAATATTTATTGTACATCCTCTGGACTTAAAGTCTGTAGTAAGTTTGCTGGGGAAAGCTCCTGTTGCTGCTTCATTTCACAAAACATCCCAAAGGTAACTCAGGTCCTCGGCTGGTCAGTGCCACAGGAACAGGGCAAATTATTCCAAAGCTGCTGCACCCGGGCTAAAAATGCCTCATTTTCAGAGACCACTCAGGTGGACCAGCCCTGGCAGCATTCCCATGTCCTCACCACGCTGACAAGCTTCATTACCCCTCTTGTCCCATTCCATGGGACATCAGTTTTGGGTTAGAGGCAGAACCAGTTCCAGCGCACAAGCAGGTGACCCAAGGAGAGGTCTGCACCACCCTCGTTCCCCAGCGAGGATCAGAGGAAATACCTTGAATTTAGAGCAAAAGCAGCAGGCTAGCTTGCCTTCAGCACAGATCTAGACCGTTTGAAGGCAGCTCCTGCGTGGCTCTAAGCAATAACAAGTGCCATGGAAGTCAGCTGCAGGGCAGGGCTCAGGTGAGCCACAGCTCCAGTGACAACTCCCAGGACCATGAAATTCTCAGCATTTGGTTTTCTGCTTAGGCATATGTCTCCAGATGCAGTCAGCACAATCAGCTTTCCTGAGCTGCAGAGTCCAGTCAAAGTCCAGGAAACCAGGACTCACTTAGGACCAGACTCCTCTCCTTGAGTCACAGGAACACCTTCCACACTACGGCAGCTTCCTCGGGACCTGCATCCCCCTTCAGTGGATAGATCTGCTTACGTGATGAGCTCTGTCCACTCCCCAGGACTGCCATCAGCATTCCCTCTCTCCCAGACCAGCATTACCTTCCCACAGACCCAGCACACCCTGCCCTACCTGTGCTCCCTCGCTGCCTTTCAGACCTGCCCCACCTTCCACTTCACATGGAAATACACTCACATCTTCTTTCCGTGCCTCATTTCTTACCAACTTTCCAACCCACCACAGGAGAGAAATTAATGGAAATACACACACCAAGACTGGCATACAAAGATTAGGAATTAGAGCAGTTTTCAGTGTTCATGTGCAAATTTCACTGTAAGGTGTTGGAATTGCAAAGTCAAGGCTTGGCACTCCTGGGGAGTCCTTGGACAGCTGGGGGAACCCTTTCCCTGGTGGATTCTGGGCAGGGGGATCTGTGTTTCCCTCTGGCATGTACTGCAGGAGTGATCCCAAAATTTCCATCACAGCATCCTTAAGAGCTGATAAATATGAGCCCAAACAACACCAGGACAGCCCAGAGCCTGCCCTGCCTGCTGCCAAGCTGAGAGAACTTTGTAAAGATCTTACACTCAGAAAAGTTCCACACAGTTTAAAATTTATCCAGCAGTTTTATTCACAAACAGAGAGACCAACTTTCTCTGCAGTGGCAGCTCTGAAGTCTCAGTGTCTTCAAGAAGCACTTTCAGAGTGGGTCCCCTTTTCTACAGCAAACAGCCTTCAGAGATGGGTGGAAATAATCAGGTAACAAAAGTTGTGGCTACAATGGACCAAACCTTGTTCTCCTGCTCAGACAAAACCCTCTCCTAGGTTGTTTTACAGTTAGGAATATGGGTCCTGTAATTTGATGCAGCCTTGTTTGCATTTTCTATTCTTTCTTCATGACAGATTGTGCCTTCAGGCTGGAAAGGGCAATTGGAGGCATTTCTTCATGACAATAGCTACAAAACCATGGCATTGCAAAAAAAAATTAACGTAAATTATTCAGTTATACTGACTTTAGATATATTTAGTTGCACCCATATATATCTAGTTACGCTTAGTTATACTTTTAGCTCCTCTATGCATAATTAAACACTATATGCATATATGCATAATTAAGCACTCACAGCCCATTACTCCAGCTTGGAAACCACCACACTGTAGCACACAGGCTGAAACGCTGGGGTTAGAAGAAGACTGGTGTAAAATTGTGCAACTCATTCCATTCCCTCACTGGACTTGAGAGGTTTTTTTGCAGTTTTGGGAAGAGGAAAGGTTAATTCTGTTTTTGTGACTGTCCATTAAGAAAAATGAATCCTGACTCCCCCACACCCCATGTAAGTGCAGGCGCTCTGGCAGAGATGTCACATCTCTGCTTTCAGCAGGGAGATACTCCAATACAGATGAGTGTGCACAGCTGATGAAATATTCACACTTTCATGAGGAATGCAGAGCAGAGAGTGACCCAGAGCCACCACGGGGTCCCACGGCACCGCAAACACGCTCGGCCCCGTGCCAGGCACGGGAGGGAGCTGCCTCCAGCCAGGCCCTGCTGCTAATTACTCTGTTAATTAGCAGTGCTGGCTGCCTCCTGTCCTCCTGCACAGCACATCAGTCCTGTCGGGCAGGGAAATCCATGGCCCCACGTCAGTGTGGCACAGCAAGGGAAGGATCCCGTCCCAGTCTTGGGGCAAGCACGAACTGATGTTGATGTTATCAGCTCTGTCAGCTGCCTCTGACACTCAGAACCCCGAGGTGCCCTGAGTGTGTGATCCGTGACAGCAGCGGGTGGCTGTCCACGGCCACCCTGCTGCCGAAACAGCACGTTTTCCACCCAAAAGGCGAGCTGGGGGATGCACAGGCCACCCCCGGCACCAGCGCCCTCTCGTCCTCAGCTGGAGTATCTCCCACAGAGCAAAAGCATTGCAAGGAAAAAATGGGAAAATAACTGCACATTAAAAAATACGTATTCCCCTTTGATTATAAAAATGGTAATTACACGTATGAGAGACAGGAAAGCGGTGAGCACTAGAGCCTTCTCCACTGCAAAATTATCAGCAAACAGACCTGCAAATCAGTGACAGCAAATCATTTTCAGCACACTGAATTAGAGACTAGCCTTTTAGATGTATCACTTTTTTATCAGCCACTCTAACCCTGAAGTTTCAAATTCAGCTGCTCGAGTGGTGTGTGCTTTGATGACTGATGTCTTCCCTTACCAAGCTGTAAACAACTACCCCAGATGCACCCAGGCACGTATGTTGTATGTTGAGTTTACCACACCAAGTATGCTAGGAACCCACATGAAATTGGATTAGCCCTAATACAAAGCACTGGAATGACTAATCACGATGTAAAACCCAATTAAATAAGATTATAAGTATAAAGAAGTGTAAATTCCCTCTTATCAGACGACATTATCCATCTACATAAGATAACCAAGCCTGGCTTGTTTGTCTGCAAAAGTTGATAAAGGCTCTGGCTCCTGAAGACTTTGATGTAAACAGTGTTTTCTCCACTCAAATGAGCCACATGAGCAATCCTGGTGCTCCAGGTGATCCAAGGGCTGAGTGTGGAGGCCACAGGCAGTTTTCATGCCGTGTTCACACATCTGCACTTCACATTACCGCTCTGATAAACTGCTCCAGATGGGAAAATGTACTCTACATCCACAGAAACAGTACTTCTGTTACTTCAGAGTCATCTCCTTGATACTGATGCTGTCCAGCTGCAGAATTCCTCACTGGCTGCTGAACCTGTTTCAGCCAATTTATGAAATGTGTAATTCAAAAATAACATGTGACCCTTCAAATGCACTAAAAACACAGTTATGATGAAAGGTGAGGAGCACCTGGTGGCAATGCAGTGGTTGGAGTCCTGGGGACACTCAATATAAGGAATTTCAGTGAAATATTAACACTATACACGTGCAAGCCTGGAGAGACCAGATTGAAGGGAAGAGCTGGTTCCTCTTAAGAAACATCCTGACAGAAACTGTCACTGAGTTTTAAATGCTTCTGTGTAAGTTCTATCAATAAGAAATACCTACAAACCCCACAATTCTCCTGGTTTTTAAATGTTTGATTTGACACAGGGAGACAGATTTCCACAACTATTTTACAATGCACTGATTACTGGGGGTTGATTTGCAATTTCATGGATGTCAAATAAGGTCTGGATCAGAACAACCAGGTTCTCAAGCTGTCCTTCTTAATACAAAAAGAGAAACTGAGCTCGTAGAGCTTCTAGCAAATTGACACTGTGCAGGCACAATCCCGCCTCCAGGGAGGCAAAAGCCCTATTTAATTCACTGGCATTGGGATCACGACTTCATCTGTTAACGTTTATTGCAATAAAGTCCAGGTAATGCTCCACTGCTTGCTCTCTCTCAGATTCTGGCCTGATTGCAGGGAAAAAAAGTGGAATTATACTAAGAAGACCAGTAAGGAATCTGAGAACTGGCAGAGGAGAACAGCAAGTAAGCTATTTAGATGAAAACATATTGTAGTATTTATCAGTAACTGGCTACCAGACCTCTTAATACAAGCTTAAGCAAATCACCACATGTCCTTCTTGCCTCAAATGCACAGATTTTTCTGACAGCTGTGCCCTTCATCAGCACATTTGTTCCGTGTGGTGTTGGTGACTTTGGGCATGGTTTGACTCACACAGTTCAGGCTGTTTTCACTTTCCTGATGCTCGGCTCTAGAACGTCCCCTCCTCCCCCCGCCACGGTCTGGGCTTACTGCTTGTGTTTCACCAGAGAGGGAAACAGCACTATTAACAATAAACCCAAATCTCCACTAATTATGTTACTTTAACACACACCTGCAATATCGAATTCACACTTGAAATATCCATTCCACACAAGCAGAATAGTTTAGTGCCTGTGTTTCCCGGAGTAGTTTTCACACCCTTGCTGTTACCCTATTTATAACTCCATTTTCACAGGGACCAGGGAAAGTCAGTGCGAGAGTCATTGAAGCACGATGAACCAGGGGACAGACGCACGGAAAACACTCGGTTTTAAAGCCACGTTTGCAAAATTGTTTCAAAGCTACACCTCTAACTCACTGTCTCCTTTAAAACAATTAACTTCTGCATTAGCCCCGGGTGTTTTCAAACCTGGGGAGGAAACTACAACGGCGTCCTGACATTCTGAAGGCAGCACGAACGGCAGGGTTCAAAACCTGCGCTCGCTCGGCTCCGCCGCAGCCTCCCGACCGCGCCCGGCACCGACCTGTTCCCCGCGGGGGTTCTCTCCACGGACACGCCGAGTCCCGCGCAGGCGAGCAGCAGCAGCAGCCCCAGGGCAGCGTTCCTTGCCATGGGGAAGCGAGGCAGCCCCTCCGCGCCCGGCACCTCGGAGCCCGCGGTGCGGGGGCGGGACGGGCGGCGGGGGCGGGCGGAGCCGCGCCCCATCCGCGCTCTATCCATCCCTGCTCTCTCCATCCCCGCTCCATCCAGCCCCGCCGCGCCCCATCCGCGCTCTATCCATCCCTGCTCTCTCCATCCCCGCTCCATCCAGCCCCGCCTCATGCGCGCTTCATCCATCCCCGCTCCGTCCTTCCCCGCTCCGTCCATTCCCGCTCCGTCCATTCCCGCTCATCCATCCCCGCTCCAGCCCCGCTCCGTCCCCTCTCTATCCGCTCTCCAGCGCCGCTCCAGCCCCGCTCCAGCCCCTCTCGGTCCATCCGCGCTCCATCCCCGTCCCCGCTCCGTCCATCCCTCCTCCGTCCGCCGAGCTCCAGCCCCGCTCCGTCCCCACTCTATCCGCGCCCCAGCCCCGCTCCACCCGCACTCCGTCCCCGCTCCAGCCCCGCTCCATGCCCGCTCCATCCCCGCAGAAACCACCCGCCCTGTGCCGCCCGCACCTCCCGGATCCCTCCCGAGGCAGTGATGACACGGCCCGGGGACACCGCACCGGGTCAGAGCCGCTCGCTAAGGGAGGAAAAAGGGATAAGATCAGACGGGCTCTAAAATCACGCTGAGGAGCAGGCCTTATCTGTACTTAACCCTAACCTTAAAGCGAGGTGAGGGTCATGTTTACAAACAGCTCTGGAATTTCTCCTTCTGTTCACAGAGAGAATTGCACGTATTTTGAAGTCTTGTAATACTTTATGTTAATAACAGTATTATCCTGACTTACAGATGTGAAAGCAGGTATTACAAGCCTTGGAGTCAAAGCTTTGGAAGCACTTTCCTTTCTTCAGCACTAATTCAGTTTGTTTGTGTCCGGCTTTCTGCCCCAATTGCTTTTGTGCTTTGCATTACAAAATCACTGAATGGTTTGGGCGGGAAGGGACCTTAAAGTCCATCCCATTCCGCCCCCTGCCATGGGTAGGAACACCTTCCACTATGCCAGGCTGCTCTAAGCCCCGTCCAGCCTGGCCTTGGACACTTCCAGGGATGGGGCAGCCACAGATCTTCTGGGCACCCTGTGCCAGGGCCTGCCCACCCTCACAGGGAACAATTCCTTCCCAATATCCCACCTAACCCTGCCCTGTGGCAGCGGGAAGCTCTAGGCCAGGCCCCAGCTGCAAAATGCCCACAGAATCACCGTGCCTGTGTTTCTGGGCCGCCTGGTCAAGACACCAAAGCCCACACACATCACTGTGAGTGCAGCAGGTTGGCTCTGGGTCACCCTCAAGAGATTTGTGGGTCACACACACTGGTACCCCTTAGGATCATGGATTCATAGAATGGTTTGGGCTGGAAGGGACCTTAGAGATCATTTGATTCCAAACCCCTTAAATATCAGGCAGGACACAGCCATGTAGGTATGAGACACCCACTCCTGTCCTGCTACCTGCTGATGTGACCATCAGGGAAGCTTCACTTCACTGATTGAGAGCTCCTGTCTGTCGCATTCCATATATTAAAAAAGGATTGGGGCTTTAGCATTGTAACCATTAAAAAGGATTTACCATGTTAATTCACTTCTCCTCCTGGTTTACAGAGGGTATCTGCTCATCTTAGAAATCTCCCAGCAGCTTGTCCTCGGTAGCGCGGCTTCTATCCAATTTAAGGGGGAGTAAAGATACTTATGTGAGAATCCCAGACTGAAAAACGAGATGAGGGAATGTAGGATTAAGCAAAAAAAACACTTCAAAATAATCCCTGAATTTTCTGAAAAGCCCCAGGAATGTATGATGATAAATTTAGAACAGCTATGCCAGCACGGACACATGGCTCAGGTGAAAAATTGAAGCAGCCCTGGGAAGAGACAGAAGTGTCACACACTCCTCCAAAAGCTGTGAAGTCCCTAATGTCACTGTTCAATGGCTCAGCACTCCTGACTCCTAAACAAGTGGGGGGAAAGGCACAGAGAGGCTTTCTGGTGGTGCCTTGAACACTGATCCAAGTGCATCCATTTTCCAGGCGTTCTTCATCCACTTGGGAGCAAAAGCGAAGAAATAAAACTGTTGAAATACAAACCAGTATGGCCCAAAAGAATTAAGAAAATGTGTCCTTTGAGGGCAGAGGAAGTGAAGGAAAGTAGCATAAACAACACACAGCAGGCCACAGGTAAAGTCAGCACGGGCTGGTCACACTCTGTGACAACTGATTGTACCTTTAGCTGCAATTCCAGCCTGTTTCCATGCTGCTGCCAGCTTCCAGAGGGAACCTGCTCTCCTGGACCACCACTTCACATCTGAAAAAATGATGTCAAGCTGCTCAGAAACAAAGGCGGGGTTGCAGACAGCCCAGAACACACCCAACACCAAACTGCTAACACAGGTTCAACCAGAATAAATCATGAAAATACACTGACTTCCTCACCAGATATTAATGCTGATAGTAAATCACTAACCAGCAGTCACCTGAAATAATGGTAGAAGCAGAGAGCATGAACAAAAGTATTTCCTTGCCTCTTGACGCTTGTTAATTATAATAACAACAGAAATATTAAACATTTGATACAGTTCTTAAAAACGCTGCTTCTTTATGTGGTTCAAGTGTAAACAGACTCACTTGATACCTAAAAAGAAATTAGAATCTCTGAAAGCAAAGAAGGATTTACTTCATTCTGTTGAAGGACAATGACAAAATCAGCATCTCTGCATTACTGGGCTTTAAAAGAAAATCTGCATAGAGCCTCGAATGCAGCAGTCCTGACAAGGGCAGGATTAGGGGAGCTCTTGTGATTCAGTTGATGAATTTTTGTTGTACATTTCTCTGGTTTATGTTGAAATCAACCAGAAAAAGCTTCGTCCTTGAATGTTTTGTGGCCACAAAGGCCACAAATGAATGACCTGTAGGACAAAGTCAATGGGAAGTCAGCAGAATCTCAGAATCCTGGGATCACTGAGGTAGGAAAAACCCTCCCAGCCCATTGGTGTCCATCCCCACCTTGTCCCCAGCCCAGAGCACTGAGTGCCACCTCCAGCCCTTCCTGGGACACCACCGGGGATGGGCACTCCAAACGTCCCTGGGAAGCCCCTGCCAATGCCTGACCACCCTTTCCATGGAGAAATTCTTCCTGGTGTCCAGCCTGAGCCTCCCCTGGCACAGCTTGAGGCCGTTCCCTCTTGTCCTGTTGCCACAGTTATGTTTATAGCCTACAGGATGGGCTATGGCAGGCTAAAAGTATTTACGTACATTCGAAACAAGAGGATTAAACTGCTGTTTATCATCTTCCTCCCCTCCCACATTTGGCAATGAGGCTTTGGTTGTGATTACTCCTGATGCAAAATTCCTCTTCTGCTGATCAGGCAGCAAGGTATCAGTTACTGGTTTCCCACCTCCTACCAAGGCAGCTCTGACATTCCCAGCCCCAGGAAGGAGCCACAGCAGATCTTATTGTACTTTAAACGCTGCTTTTTTCCTTGGATCTACCTCCCAGGAGAGGCAGTTACAGTCAGCCCCAGTCAGTGCAAAGGCTCACAGTTCTGTCAGGGCTGTGAAGCAGGCAGAGCGGCAGGGTGGAGGCGGCACCCTGCCCGTCCCCAGCCACCCCTGTCACACGGGGTGGGCACGAGGATGCTGATGGACACCCCGGGGTGGTGGCTGTGCTGCCTGGGGCTGCAGGAGCTGTGCACACGCCGGGGCGAGGCTCAGACGTGCATGATTTATCTGTGTGGCTGCGTCTCCCCGGGCACACGCAGCACGGATCACTGCCAGCTGCTGGGTGTCACCTTCAGAGGGCACATCAGGGCACCACGGAGCTCCCTAAATTCACCCAAGTGTGAGGCACCAGCCACCTTACTGAAGATATCACTGCACTTTTCAGACTCATATGTCATTGCTGCTCTGATTCACGGCGCACTGAGAAAGCCACAGAGGCACGGACAGAAAACTGGCCTCGAAATAAAGGAAAAGCTTGTCTCAGCTCCAACACAATCCTCTCTCTGGCAAACTAATTAGGCCAAAAAGCCTTCCAGCATCCTTCTGGGATGGGATGCAGAAGTTAATCCTGTTACAAGTCTTTCCTGCTTCCCTGTGAGGGTGGGGAGGCCCTGGCACAGGTTGCCCAGAGAAGCTGTGGCTGCCCCATCCCTGGAAGTGTCCAAGGCCAGGTTCGACAGGGCTTGGAGCACCCTGGGATAGTGGAAGGTGTCCCTGCCCATGGCAGGGGATGGCACTGGGTGGGCTTTAATGTCCCTTCCCACCCAAACTATTCTGGGGTTCTGTGATCACCTTCTAGGCCCTGCACCCTTCTCAGCATCCCCAAAGAATGCCCTCCCTCAGGAACCTCCAAAGGATGCCCTCCCTCAGGAACCCCCATGTGGACTCCAGGCCTACCCCCACCCCCAGAGGAGGGGCAGGGGGGAAACCACACCCAAAAAATGCCCACGAAAAGCTCAGTCTGTGTCCCAACCCAGCTGCCCCCGGCGGCGCAGCGCTGCGGGACGCCGGGCATCAGAGATCAGATTATAGCGGGAGTTTCAGGATAAGTGGTGGGATTTTGGGTGGATTTATCTGCTTGGCCAACCGAGACATTTAATTTTAGAAGCGCTTATCTGGCAGCACTGGTGCCCTCCAGAGCCAGCAGCCATTCCCACACAGCTGCCCGCAGTGCCCAGGGCAGCTCCTGCAAAAGCACAAGGGGGTCTCACGATCAGAGTGGTGTGGATTGGACCCTAATGGTCATCTCGTTCCAACCCCTGCCAGGGGCAGGGATACCTTCCAGGGACACGGCCTGAGGCCACCTGTGCCTCTCCCTCATTGGCTTTAATTGACTTTATTCTTATTTGTTGTCTCAATTAAATCATACACTTTGTCATTATTATTATTATTATTATCTGCATTATCTGCATTATTATCTTTATTATTATTATCTTTATTCTCTTTATTCCAATTATTAAACTGTTCTTATCTGAGCCCATTTTTTGTACAATTCTCCTCCAGGAGAGGGAGGGCAGTGAGGAAGAGGCTGTGTGGTATTTAGCTGCCACCTGGGGTTAAACCACGACATATTGGATCAAAAAAAAAACCCCTACTACTAATTTTGAAGAACATGGTGAAATGAAGAAAAGCTGTCATAGAAGTGTCCCAAAGTCCTAGTGTAGCTCAAAAAGAAAGAGCAAACCCCACAGTAGCTCCATGTCAAACCATCTCTTTCCTGGATATTGACATGTTAATGAACGTTTGTGCAATAAATGCTAGTTTGTTACAGCATATTCATGTTATATTCTTCCATTTCCTTCCTAGTCAGCTTTTAAGTATTCCTCATATTCCTGACATTGTAAAGCAAAGCTGCAGCATCTTTACAAGACAAACTTCCCTGCGTTTAAAATCACCAAACAGGAACTGCATTCCAACATTGGAACTGCATCTCCAAAAGCTGCTTTCTATAACAGTAATGTTTCCTCCTCAAAGTGTTGATGGGGTTTATGGTTTTAGTTTGGGGTTTTGGGAGGTTTCTTCGGGGGGGGTAGGGGGGGAGGTTGGATTTTTATAATGAAAAAATTTTAACTTTTTTAATTAGTTATTCTATAAAGATTGGATATAGAACCAGCCCTACACACAAAATAAACACACAAAATATGTATCTTCTATTTAAGCCACGAGCACAGGCTGTGTTACTGAAAATGTGTTTAGATCCAATTCCTGCCCCTTCAGAGTCATTCCCAAAAGGGAAGGGAATGTCCATGATTCGGATGGGTGCCGTTTGGCAGCCTGGACTAAAGCAGCTTTTAAAATGGAGCAACACAAGTGTGTTTCTGTTCCAGGGCTTCACGCTGGTGCAGATCTGGTGGCAGACTTGGGGGCAATGCAGTGATTTGAGATTCCCCACCTCTGGCAGCATCCAAGGCCAGGCTGGACAGGCCTTGGAGCAATCTGGGACGGTGGAAGGTGTCCCTGCCCATGGCAGGGGTGGCACTGGATGGGCTTTGAGGCCCCTCCCAACTTTTCCATGGTTCCATGAAAAGCTGCAAGTAAGAATCACAGGGTCATTTATGTTGGAAAAGACCCATAAGACCATGGAGTCCAGCCATTCCCAGCACCGGCCAGGCCACCACTGATCCATGTCCCCAAGTGCCACATCCACATGGATTTTAAATCCCCCCAGCGACGGGGACTCCACCCCTGTCCTGGGCAGCTGTGCCAGGCTGGACAGCCCTTTCCAGGAAGAAATTTTCCCAATACCCAACCTGAACCCTTCCTGGTGCAACTTGAGGCCGTTTTCTCTTGTCCTGTTGGTTGTTCCCTGGGAGAAGACCCAAACCACACCTCAATACGGACTCCCTCCCGGCAGAAATCCTGGCTCAACCCCACCAGGCTCCCTGGGCACGTTCCTCTCTCAGCCCGAACACCTCACCCTCCTCAGGGCTCGGACCCTGCATCCGGTGATGCCAAAAAGCCTCCGTGGAAATAGGAAACGGGCCGCTCAAATAAACAAAATCTGCAGCGTTACCTCTCAGTAACAACCAGATGGTCTTTTATCATCAGGTTTGCATGCCAGTAATGACCGGGAGCTCCTCTGTGTGGGCTGGGCAGTCTGGTTTTCCTGTAAATACCCCAGGACAGAGCCACACCAACCATCAGCTCGTACCTGTGGCCAAGGAGGGATGAAAAGGGGTGGGGAGCCACCCCAAAGGACCACCACAGACCCTTCCCAAACACGCCTGACTATGTAATAAGACCTGTTTTATTAATTAGTATGTGTATTAGTATTAGAATTAGAATTAATTAGTATATGTATAAGGCTTTTTGGAAACAGGTGTAAAGTTTTAGGAACGTAAAAACGTATTCACATAACAAATTTTATATAATCTACAGAAGTGTGCACCTCCCTGTGGACGATAAGGAAGAGAGATAACCCATGCACCCGGTGCTGTAATAAAACAATGTCGGTTTTCTATAACCTACTCTGGTTCCAAAATTTTCTTCTTTTTTTCCCAGTTTTTCGGTGAGACCGGCCCTGGAACCCGAGACCTCCGGGACTCGAACCCTGCTCAGGGAGGGGGGGGGGTCCTGTCCGGGCCGCCCCGGCGGGACTCGAACCCGGGGCCTCCCGTTCTCGCCGGGCCGCCCGCGGCGGTGCCGGTCGGAATTCGCGTCAGGCGCGGCGCGGGCAGCCCGCGCGGGTCCTGCCGGGCGCGGGTATAGGCGGCGGGCGCGCACGCGCTCCCTCTTTCCTGGCCTGGCAGCCGCGCCGACAGGATGGGTGAGCGCGGGGCCGGGCCGCGGCCGGCGGTGGGCATGGGGATGGGGCTGGATTTGGGGCGCCGGGAGCCGCGGGGGTGCCCGCAGCGCTCCGCAGCCGCTGCCCGCCAGCCCGCGGCCGGCTCGGCGCCGTGCAGGCAGCGCTGCGGGCGGGGAGGCCGCGTCCGCCATTACCCGCCGCATGTCCGCCGTGGCCTCACGCCTCCTTCCCCTCCTCACCGCGGCCTCCTCTCGCCCCGCAGGAAAGTGCCGAGGCCTCCGCACCGCTCGGAAGCTGCGCAGCCACCGCCGGGACCAGAAGTGGCACGACAAGCAGTACAAGAAGGCGCATCTGGGCACGGCGCTGAAGGCCAACCCCTTCGGGGGCGCCTCCCACGCCAAGGGCATCGTTCTGGAGAAAGTGTGGGTGCTCCCCCCGGCCCCGGGATGGGGGTCCAGAGCCCTGGGATGCAGCCCCCATGCAGGATGAGGAAAAATTAGGATTATTTCCTCCCCCAAGAATCGGAGAAAAAAAAGCAGGAATTTCTTCCAAAAAGAAAGGCAAAAATAAGGATCTTGGGCAAAAATTACGGGAAAAAAATAAGACCGGGGGGGAGGGGCAAAAATTGAAGGAAAATCATAAACTTCTGAGGTTTTTTCAAAAGTTAGGGGAAATGAGGATTTTTGGCAAGAATTGGAGAAAGCAAATTTCTTTTTAAATTAAGAAAAACTGTTCAAAAATTTTGGGAAAAGCAAGATTTTTGTTTGCATAGCTTGGGGAAAATGAGGATTTTTGGCACAAATAGAACATTGTGTGCCTTGTGTCATAGATCCTACTTCTGGCTTTTTTTTCGCCTTTAAAAATTTATAAACTTTATTGGGATGCTGCCAAGGCTCTGGTTTTTGGGCACTGTTTCTGTGTTTTGGGTTGTTGGGGGGGGGGGTTTTGTTTTTTGTTCAGAATTTTACTGAATAAGTATTAGTCTGGGGTACATTTAATTTTAAGTTTGTGTTTGGTTTAGGAAGTGGTATGTTCTGCATTCATATATAAATCTATATTAAGTATTATACATAATATTCCATATTTATTATATATAATTTTATTGAATACCTATTTAATGTATTATATATTGTACATGTTTGTTGTATATTGTATATAATATATATACAATATATTGTATATATATTATATGTATTGTATATTGTAATTATATTGTATATATATTATATTGTGTATATATGTATATATATAATATATATACAATATATATATTGTATATATATTGTATATAATATATTGAATATTCTGTATTCAGTAGTTCTAAACAGCTCACAGATTTTGGTGTTGAAGTGCAGATACAATTTGCACTGAACACAGAACAGTTAATTGTGGGTGTGTGATGAACCTCCTGGTGCACCACACTGATGTTTTTGCTGTTCGATTTTCCTTGCAGGGGGGTGGAGGCCAAGCAGCCCAACTCTGCCATCAGGAAATGTGTCAGGGTCCAGCTCATTAAGAACGGCAAAAAAATCACAGCTTTCGTCCCCAACGATGGCTGCCTGAACTTCATCGAGGTAATTGTCCAGAAGCCTGAAAGGTTGTGAATTGCAGTGAGAGAAAGGTGGGAGCTACAGATTGATTCTGTGAGTTCTGGTTAAATCTGTAAAGGGGTTTGGTTAGACGGGTTCCTCCTGGATTGCAGTAAGAACGTCCTTATTTCCGCTGTTTCCGGGGCAGGGTGGGAGGGTGTCTGGTGCCAGGTTTGTGCCCAGCTCAGGTGCTCACCCCCTGTTCCTGTCCCTGGTCACAGGAGAACGACGAGGTGC
Organism: Amblyornis subalaris; assembly: GCA_018881555.1. NCBI lineage: Eukaryota > Metazoa > Chordata > Aves > Passeriformes > Ptilonorhynchidae > Amblyornis > Amblyornis subalaris. The sequence continues at coordinate 540,864 of JACAXG010000189.1, read as the reverse complement.
TGGTGGCCGGGTTTGGGCGCAAGGGCCACGCCGTGGGGGACATCCCGGGCGTGCGCTTCAAGGTGGTCAAGGTGGCCAACGTGTCCCTGCTGGCCCTCTACAAGGGCAAGAAGGAGAGACCCAGATCGTAATTCACACCGGTCTGACGAGAACATCAATAAAACCTTTGGTTTAAAGGAGTGCTCTGCTCTGCGTGTTATTTGCGGCGTGCTGGTGTTGGTCAGAGAAATCTTCCCATAGGAACTGACATTAAATTTCTTCCTACATCTGGCCAAAGAAAAAGCCCAAACCCTGATGTTCCTCTGGGGCTGTTAATCAGGAATCAAAACACCCCCTCAAGGGAGGAGAAACGGCATCGATTTTAATGCATAATGGTGAAAAAGAGCCTGCCTTGCGTTCAAAGTAGTTGCTGGAAGTGCTGGCAATGGTGTTTGTGGCAGGAGGGCTGGTGCCTGGTGTGAACGCAGCCACAGAACTTGCCAGGTTTGGGTGCTGAAGGGGTTATTGAAACTTAATATCGAACCTCAGCCCGAAGAGTTTCACCCAGTGTTCGGTACAAATTTGTTAGTCATTTTGGGGCAAGTCTGCCTGGTTTGAAGACGCCTGTTTTAGTGCAAGCCAACATTTCAGTGCTGTGCACTGGGTGTCTTGGGCTTTTTGCTGCCTTAGCCACATCAAAAATCCTTACAAATAGTTGTTCAGGGGTTTTTTAAGTGCAATAAAATCTCTCTATGTGGCTGAACAATTCCCTTGTCACAACTGCAGTTCATCTGCGTGGTAACGGAAAACCTGCTTCAATTATTCATTTATATAGACAGCCATATGAAAATGGGATAAAAATCTAAGAACACGTTGAGAATCTCCCGAGGAGGACTGCACAGCAAACCCGGTGAGACCCCTTGAGGAGGCAAAAAGGAAGGGGACTCCGAACCGTCGCGGTTCATGAACCTCCGCATTCCAGAGGAGGGAGATTGAAGAGGCGCTGGGGCAGCGTCCCGCGGGCGCTGTCGTGGGGCCGTGCCGCCGCTAGATGTCGCGGCAGGGACGGGCAGGGGAAGCGGCGGCACGGAAACCTTCGAGCCGAAAACTTGAGTGGGTTTGACAAAGGAAACGCGGAAATTCAGCCAAGCGCTGGCTGCAGAGAGGCACGAGAGCGGCCCCCAGGCTGGGTCAGAGCAGCCCCGGGAGAGGCGCTGGGGGTGCCGGCGGGGGAGAGCCGGGAGCCCAAAGCCCCATGCTGGGCCGAGCCCCGGCGCGGGCAGCAGGGCAGGGCGGGATTCTGCCCCTCGGCCCCCTCAGGCGAGACCCTCCCTGCAGAGCTGCCCCAGCCCCGGGCCCGGCACGGGAAGGACCTGGAGCTGCTGGAGCCAGCCCGGAGCAGCACCAGGGTGAGCAGAGGCACGGAGCAGCTCTGCTGGGAGGAGAGGCTGGCACGGCTGGGATGGCTCAGCCGGGACGGGAGGAGCCTTGGGGTGACCTCGCTGTGGCCTTGCAGGGCCTGAAGGAGCCGCAGGAAAGATGGAGAGAGACTCTTGACAAGGGATGGAGGGACAGGACACAGGGAATGGCTTCAGCTGCCAGAGGGCAGGGATAGGTGGGAGATTGGGAAGGAATTGTTCCCTGTGAGGGTGGGGAGGCCCTGGCACAGGGTGCCCAGAGAAGCTGTGGCTGCCCCTGGATCCCTGGAAGTGTCCCAGGCCAGGCTGGACGGGGCTTGGAGCAGCCTGGGATAGTGGAAGGTGTCCCTGCCCATGGCAGGGGTGGCACTGGATGGGCTTTAAGGCCCCTCCTAACCCAAATCATTCCATGATTCTGTGATTGGGTCAGTGCCCAGGAACTGCTTGTGTTACCTGGACACTGCAGAAGGAAGTCAGAGGAAGATGAGCTAAGCCAAACATCATCACCAAGTCACTGTTAGAGGGGTTTTACACCTAATAAATATGTGTTACCTAACACAAATCCTCCAAAAGGGGGGGGGGAATCCACGGCTTGTCCATGTTTTTACCTCATCGCCAGAACTAATTAATACCTTCTCATACTAAAGCGGCTGGCTTAACCATCTGATGCCAACAATAGCTGATTGAATAATAACGCTGCCACGGGAAAAGACGTTGTTTTCTAACACACTTGAGGAAGGTGTTAAGAGGGTGCTCTGTAAATCCATTCTCTGTTCAAACACAGCAGTGAAATCCTCGCTCGCCTCAAGGTGAAATTCGTCTTCAGGAGGTGACAGCTACAACAAGCTCTCAAGTGGGGAAGTGAAAGCTTCCTGGTGGTGCAGGGTCTTTTAAGATTTTAATGAAATCCAAAAGATAACAATGTGTGTGATACCTTCCTAATCCTGAGCACTCAATACAGGGTTACTTTTGCAGCTCTGAGCTTCAGGTATATTTTTTTATTCTAGGTGGTAAGAATTTATTACTAAAAAATGCACTAAACTCCTTGAAACATTTAAAAGCCCACATGTTACTAAAAATAGGTATAAATACCCATACACACGCTGTTCCCTAGAAGAGTGTTTTTGAGGAAATAATTGTAACTCCACCATTCAGAGGGAAGAGCAATCGTCCTTCCTTTGTGCTGAAACTGAATTTATATGTGCAATATAAATACAGATGTCCAAACAGACTCATGAAACCATCACCATAGCAAACAGAGGGGAAAAAAGTTATGGAGAAAGTTTTGCTGAAATTCATGGAGCTGCAGCAAGAATTGATACTGATTACTTCGCTGTATTTAGCTGTAATTAAGTAGCTCAACGTTTCCTGCGTATAAAGGAATGTTCCTGTTAGTAACCAAAGCCAGGCAGCTTCAGATCTCCTGGCAGGGGGTTAAATTCTTACCTGGTCATGCTGACACAAATAAGGGATTATGTATGTAGCTACTAACTGCATTCCACAGAAAAGCACATTTTTTTGGCTTAGGTGAACATGTAAAATTAATTCCTCTTGATGATTCTTGCAACCCAGGGCAGGTATGAGTCTGTGCTCTCACAGGAAGTCCCCAGAAGCAAAGAACCTCCCTCGATGTGCCTGCCCAGATTACCAAGGACGAACAACTGAGGAAATCTACAAATCACAACTGGGAGTTTTCTTCTTGGTAGGATGAGAGGGTTCAGATAATGCATGTAGACAAAACCCAAGCTCAAATCTAAGAATCTTCGATAGATTCACTAAATAATGGATAACAACATAAAATAAAACCACAACATAGTGCCACAATACACTTGATTAAAAACAAAAAAGGATTTTTGTACATAAAAATACTGTTAACACATCCTAAGGCATCAAGGCATAAATGTAAATGGGAAATTGTGTGCCTACCTCCCACTTCAGCCATTAAAAAGGAGATATCCAAACAAGCTTATACATCTCCTTGATCCCAAATATTTATGTTATCCTGCATTTGTTCCTCTGTCTAACCTCAGTGTATTTGTACTACCTGAGCGGAATTTTGTTTTCCAGGCAAATTTCAGGGAAACATGGATACTGATGCTGACACTGCACTGTTACCTCATTGTTTGTGGTGTTGGGAGGTTCAGAATCATGGCAGGGCAGGGAACTCTCCATTTGCTCGTCCATTTCGTGCTCCCCATCATCACCTCCGTGTCTGAGGCACTGAGAAGGAGCTTAGAGGGGCATTATCAGCAAGAGAGAGCGAGCTCCAGAATCTGGGAACAACTGGAGTGTCCAGCCAAGGGAATGTGAGGCTGTAAGGCATCCCAGTGACTCCAGGGAGAGGATGTGTGACAACAGCCTGGGCTTTTCTCTGACAGAGGAAACTCTGAGCCCAGTACAATGTGCAATGCCCTGTTCACACAACCCTCTACTTTGTTTACAAATGGTAAATTAAGGTACAAAGTAATGGGTGTTGAGACTTTTTCCATGTAAAAGAAAAATATTTATTTCCCTCCGCATACAAATTCCACTTTTTGAAGGCTGACTGCCTCTACTCCCCTGTTCCAGGGTATTGCAAAAGAAGACCACAGAGCAGGAGTGAACATTCAACAGCTCTTAAACCTGCTGTTACCTGCTTTTTGTTGGTTTTTCCTCCTGTCTGAGTGTCACTTAAATTTAAAAATGGGCTGCGAATGCAATTATCAAGCATGTGTTACCAAACGTGTTAAAAACATCAATGCAGCTGCTGGCCATATTTTGTAAATCTTACTCAGAAAAAATGGCTTTTCAGGTTGTTATGACCCAGAATGAAATAAATGATGTGCCTTCATTATTAATTCCAAATGGCTGGCAAACTAATTCCTCACCCATGGAATTTTAAGGACTGCACTCTGTGTTTCACACCCACCAATGACACACATGATGTAAGTTAAAAACACACGGCTGACCAAAGGGTCTGAAACCCAGAATGTGGAACCCGGGGGATTTCACACTCCCAGCTCTGCCGTGGCACACACACTGCACCCTGTCTGCAAGGGACTATTGCTGAATGTATAAAATAAAATCTGTGGTTGCATCTCAACTGCTCAGGACTCTGTTTAACACTACAAATAAAATGGGACTGGGAGAGAAGCCAGGATGGGCGGTAGGGAAGTTACTCGTAATCTGGTTTCCACTGGCAGCACCACCAGGCAATTCCCCAGAACTCAACAGCTGTCAGGGGAGGCCGCAGAAGGAGCGCAGGGTAGGGAGTGAACCTGTGAACAACCGCAAGTACAATGAGAAACACTAATTGAGAACAACAGCAGCTCCCACAGGGCAGGGCAGAGCTTCCTTCGGAGGCGGCGGAGCACGGCGGAGCCAGATGTCCCCACCCGGCTGCACCAGGCACCTGAGCCCCAGATCCGGATGTGCTCACTCAGATGGCGCCTCTGAGTGCTCTGTTTGTTACCATCCCGGTCCCGTCTGCTCCCTGAGGCGTGACCTGCACGGAATATTCTCGGGGAAGTGTCAGTCCCGGGGTGAGGATGTGTGCGGTGTGGAACACGGGGGTGAGCCCCTGCCGGGCTGTGGTTCCCAGGTGAGGCAGTCTCAGCCCATACCCCGACCGCCACAGCTCACACCACGAGCATTTGGCTGTATTTGTATTGCATCTCGTACCCCAGAGATGGTGCAGATTTTCTAGAGGCAAGCTCAGTAGATCCAAACCCAGCAGCTCGACTTCGTAGCAAGGAACCCCAGGTCTGTGCACCTGAGTGCAGCCTCACCCAGGGCACAGGCACACGAGCAAGGGATGAGTGACTTCAGGGGCCAGTGCAGTCGCAAGGGAGGTCAGGTCTGGATGGTGCTGGGGAGGTGTTACCACAACTGCAGCCAACTCTGAGGTCTCCCACCTCAGTGGGACTCACCACCTGGTGAGTTCTGGCCAGAGAAAGAGCCATGAATGGTCATTTCCACACTGGCATGGCCGACCAGCCAGGAAGGATCCCTTGGAGTTCATCCCTAGGGAAGCCTGCAGCAGCTTTATCACAGCCGAAGCACCACAGTCCTTCAGCTCAGAGCTCTGGAGAGGTGACACAAACACCAAAAAGAGAATAAATTAAAACCCTTGCAGCAGCTATGACAGACCACGCCCCCAACCCTGTGCTGGGGGAACCAACAAAAAAACACTTTTACACCCCTGAGAAAGACCCCAGGACACCAGGGGCTCTCTGCACTCATGGGAGGTGTCAGCAATGGGCCAAGCACCTCTGTTTGAGCACAAATTTTCATTGCGAAGGAAGTGAGGCAGCAAAATACTGAAAGGTGAGTCCTAAATGAACTAACCCAAGGACTTCAAAGGAGGGGTAATGGTTCTGCCAGTTACCCATCTGATCTCTGCAACAGGAGAATGGGAGAGGAAAGGGTGATTTCCTTTTCTCTTACCTTTCAACTGAATCAGTGTTTGTGCCCTGCTCAGGTGCCAGTTTTGCATAACTCAGAGGCAGATTCAGACCCACAACTGGACCTACAGTACTGAGCCACAGTGTGATGTAATTTGTGTGTCTAGGGGAAAAAAAAAACACAAAAAAAGCAATATCAACATATTATCACAGCTTTTTCTGAATTGCAGACAGACTCAATAGTCATAAAATAACTTCAGATGGGGCTATTCCTTCATTTTACCTATAGCAAATGTATTTTAATTTTCAGCCCTGAGGGGACAATACAGAAATCTTATTCTATTTGGACCAAGGAAGTAGTTTTGGCCACTTTCACTGCACAGCTATTTGACTTTATCTGCACTGCACAAAGCCTTGCAAGGCCCAGCAGTGCCTCTCACCTGTGGTGCTTCTGTGAGCCACTCAGCACAGCAGAAATGAATTCACTGGTTCTGCAGGGGTGCAGGACAAAGAAAGGCTGCCCGAGTATGGGGTGCTCCTAAGAGGGAATACAAGTTGTTTTATTATGGAAGGAAAGAACAGAAAACTCATCTCATGCATTTGGGAAAGACAAGGCAGGGCCCAATCAGCCCCTGATGCAACTTTTCTCACTTCAGAATCTTCACTCACACTGCTGTTCCTCTGATCGTCATGGAAATTTAATATACATTGAATATATTATACATAATTAATATATATTCTCCTCTCTTAAAAGTGCAATAAGATCACCAACCAGGCTATGCCACTATTTCAGTTAAATGTGATGGTTTGCAAGAGTAACTCAAGTTACTGTATCAGCATTAAGTGACTGCAGATGGACAAAGCTACTGGGTACACGATGGTCTGATCAACTGTAAACTCAGCAACCCTGAGCCCTCCAGTCTTCTCAGGCTGGTGCTGGGAAATAGACATGGTTCGGTCTGGAGAGGGAGCAAGGAGGAAGAAGGAAGTGCCCTCAAGGTGGCTTTGAGTTCCAGTACACGGCATATCCTCACGTTAGGCTAGAGAGAGTCTTAGAACAGTTGTTCCCCCAGGAGCCCAGTCAAACCCGTCCTGAGGAAGAACAGAGAGACTCCTGTGTTGCCAGCTGAGCCTGGATCAGACACAGTCCCTGCCACAGGGACGGGCTCTGCTGTTCCTCCCCCATCCCTCTGGACACAGCACTGCTGAAAGCTCAGTCCAGGGCTCCACAAAGCTTCCATTGTACGTGAGGAACAGGAGACGTGTTCTGACTTAGAGCCACAGCAGTGACCCCATCGGCTCCCACGCAGCACCAGCATCTTCCACCGCCTCAACACACCCCAGGGAAGTGATCTTCCTGTAGGGCTGCTGAGGCCACCGGCACAAACAAACCCCACCCCATCACCATGCACAAGGAGGAAGAAATCCTACACTGTCCTCTGACATGGACTTCCCTCATCAGGCTGCAGCCAGAGTCCCTGAGCTCTGGCATGGCATTTCCCCTTAGCACGGGGTAAACTGCCAGGACAGAGGAGAAGTGCTTGCAAAGTCTGCCTGGAGCACAGGAAAAACTCCTCCAGCCCAGAAACACAGCCTAGAAAACACAAAAGCAAAGCCTAGAGACAAAACCCAAACCCTGTCATCTTCAGCAGGTAGCACACATTCAATACTATTAGCTATCAAACAGGGCTCCTACAGCTGAAGGACACTCGGTCCTGATGCTGAAAATGTACTTGTGAGGATCAATCACTTCATGTCTAAGAGAACTTTTAAAACTTCCAGAAGCTTCAGAATATTAAAGAAGTGTTCAGAAAGCTTTGTTTTACACTGCAAACAGACAACTTGCACAAGAATGCTACCATCTGCTGTTGTTAAAAGTGAATTGATGCAGTTTTCCATTGAGAAGATGTAGTATTTTGAATTTAAAACCCCTTTTCATTATCTGCTAGCTCAAATTAGCTTAGGCCTCCAAATAATTCCAAAATATATGTGGATTGTGCCAGTGTTATTCCTTAAAGATAGCAAAAAAAATTGTATAGTTAACAGTATTTACAAAACTATTAAGCAAACATAAAAATAAGTAAATTCTGCAAAAATTTCAGCAAGCTCCCTTACACTGGGCAAAGAGTGTAAGAGGCAGCACACATTCCCAGAAAGGACAGAGAAGGCAACCTGGGTTTAAGTGACTTAGCTCTCTGAACAAGGCACAAAGATCATTCCCAAAGCTGCATATCCAGCCTGAAGTTATTCCCAACCATCCTGACCCCAGTATTTGATTCTGTCCTGCACTTCTTGCTTCAGCAAACCACCAGCGAGTGACACACAGAGGCCAGACTTGACTTTTTGAAATAGCTCATTAACTTTATATTCTACACCTTCCTTCTTTTTGCCCTTCCCCTTCTTACAACACAACAGGGTGACACTGACAAAATTCCCAAACTCAGGAATTCTGTGCTACTCAAAAGACAGGAATACATCAGGAAATACACTGACAGGAAAACCACAAAAGAAATCCCGAACCAAGATCCATTAAGGAGAAGCCTTTAAAAAGGGAAAAGGCTGAGGTAGAGAAGAGAAGCTTGAGGAGCATCAGGGAAAACACTCTGAGAGCATCAGCTCTGCCTCAGTCAAATCCCACATTCCACACCCTGTACTCAATGGCATCCCTGTGAGGCTCTAATGTACACTCAAGGTTAAACCACTGACACAGCAGCTCTGAGGAGGAAGCACGGGGATGCTGCCAATAAAAATGCAGGACTTATCAGAGCCCTGGATGATTTCAGAATTCTTAATGGGCTACAGAGCCTCTCACTGCCAGGCCACCAGCCCAGGAGCCAGCCAGCCTTGAGAGAGGGTGGCGTGTCTGTGCTGGGATGAGCCCCAAGTTCTTCTCAAACACTGTCAGAAGTGTGCAAATGAACAACAGTTTGTGCTGCATCAGCTCCACGAGCGTGTTCACGACCTGCTGCAGTCATCTGGCAGAATGGTGACACCCCATATGCAGTGAGAGGTTTCCTGAGCAAAGTGTTAGGGCAGCAATACTCCCCTTCATCTAGGCTGGTCCAGTGCCACTTACACCAAAAATGCAAAGTCCTACTGGAACTTCATGAAAAAGAAAAAAACCAGTACAAATAGTATAGAAGAATCATCCCAGTTTTAGCTTACCATTAATCTTTTTCCAGTCAGTCATGTACCAGGGCAGTGTGAGAGTTCCAAGCCAATTCCCACAAGCACTCCTGGCATTGTACTGCAAGAACCCATTTGCAGGTTGCCCACAACTCTTCTGGGCAGTACTACTCTGACACACAGTTTATTTGAAATCAACAGCATTATTTTCTTGGATCTGTCTATGATTTTGGATCTATCTCCCTATGAGGCTGATTTACAACAGTGTGGGTTCAGCACCTCACTCTGGAGCCCACCACATCTGCATATCCCTCTGAGTCTGACCCAGCTTGGATGGGAAATGAATATTTTTACAGGCAGGAAACCAGCTATGTTGAATTTGGAAGCTCAAAATGCTGCTTCATTTATTTTCTGTAGAAAGACCTCTTTCCTAGGTGAGTTCAGGAAAGATGTGTGAGGATGTTCTGTGCCTGCTGCTGTAGCTGTTACCTCAAATCCTCCCATTAAAAAACACATGCAAGAGAGAGATGGATGAAAGACATGAAATGTTTCACAGGGCAGTTTGAAAATGACTCACAGAACCTCAGCGTGGTTTGGGTTGAAAGAGATCATCGAAGACCATCTAGTTACAAACTCCTGCCATGGGCAGGGACACTTTCCACTATCCCAGGCTGCTCCAAGCCCTGTCCAGCCTGGCCTTGGACACTTCCAGGGATGGGGCACCCACAGCTTCTCTGGGCAACCTGTGCCAGGGCCTCCCCAACCTCACAGGGGAGAATTTCCCCCCAGTATCCCATCTATCCCTGCCCTCTGGCAGTGGGAAGCCATTCCCCCTTGTCTTGAGCCTGGTTTTGTCCAGGAAAGCTCCCCCAGGCAGAGTGTGAGTGAGCACTGGCAGCACCCAGCCCACTGTCCATTGTCTGTGGAGGTACAGCCCTCCAAGCACAGGTGCTGAGCAGGGAAAGGTCACAACGTGGATCTGAGCAGTGGCAAAGGCTGGGCAGTTCCCAAGAACAAGTATAATCAAGACTAAAACTTCCATCAGATTGGATTAAGTCATTTTATCAAGCAGTCTCCATGTCGGATTTAAACCAGAAATAAACATTACTTCAGATAACAGGTAATTGTCTGCAGGTTTCTGTACCCTGCTCTGCTGCTCTCCTCCCCAGCCAGCAGGAATTTTGTTGTCAGTACATCTCTCGTAACAGCACCATTTATTTTCTCTGTCATAACTGGAGCTCTTCCAGAGGTAATGGCTTCTATTTTCTCCAGTGCTACATTAAACTGCCTTCAAGCATCCATCACAACATTTATGGTCCCTCCACTGATGATAGTGCAAGGGATTTGCGCCTGAAACTGCCTCTTCCTCGATCTGGTTTGCATGATGTTGCTTTGCAAAAATAAATTCAGGGAGGGGTGTCAAAAATTTCATGCAGGATCCTACCAGAAAACGCCACAGCCAGTGCCAATTGATTTCAGACATTTTCCCAGCAGTGTTCAGAATCCCAGTCCCCAGGTCAGAAAAAGAAGGCAGAATTAATACAACATGACCCCTGTAATCTTCTCCATTTATGAAAAGGAAACAGTGATGCAATTAATAAAGAGGATGCAATTAATAAAGAGTATACAAGTTTTTCCCTTCCTCCCAATTTTTGGCCACATTTAGTGAAACAAATGGCTGGGTTTAAGTAAAAATTCTTCACTCAAGCTTATACCACAAGTAATTTATGTCCTTGAATTCATGGTCTATCTTCTTTTTCATTCCTTATTTTTATATACATCAATAACAATTTACTTGTTACTGAAACCCAACTCTACATATTCAGAAAGAAGGAAGTAAGCTTCTTCTCTTCAGACTGACCCCGAGTCCCACAACCTGAACAGTAACTGCACACGTGGAACTTAAAACATGTGGAACTGGAGGTCAAAGGGATTTTCCTCTAATAATGGAATTACTACAATGGAAACTCTATTACTATGGAATCACCACATTGCAAATGCAACGTTAAGGAACTGTAATTACACAGGGAACTTTTATAATCTTGATAGAAGTTATAAATCGCAGTAATAAAGCTGTTGGTAGCATACTAATTGTACAGGGCTTCTCCATCCTATTGACTTAGGGTTACACTGGATGTTGGGATGGAATTGTTCCCTGTGAGGGTGGGGAGGCCCTGGCACAGGTTGCCCAGAGAAGCTGTGGCTGCCCCATCCCTGGCAGTGTCTAAGGCCAGGTTGTACAGGGTTTGGAGCAGCCTGGGATAGTGGAAAGTGTCCCTGCCCATGGTAGGGGGTGGGACTGGATGGGTGTTAAGGTCCCTCCCAACCCAAACCATTCTGTGATTCTGTGACCTGGGACATATAATGAATTTATAGTCACCCTGATTTCAATTTACAAGCAGAAGCCAAGTCATGCTACTGGCATAACTGAGGAAAGTTTCCCTAACTTTGCCATAAGACAGAAAACCCACGAAATCCAGAAGCTGCAGATGGGACAACTTCCTCTGCCTGCAGCAGGTGCTGAAGAATGACTGGGCAAGTGCCACTACCGCACTTCTGCATTTTCTTAGACAATCAAAATAACCAAATAATCAGAACTGCATTGGCACCGAGCAAGGGAAAACGTGAAGGGACCCTGATGAGAGAAAGAAGAGCAAAGTAGACCCAAAAGGCAAATTTCTGTCATTTTACTGAGCCTCTTTTTGTCGGAGGAGGCCACAGAGTGATCGTGATTTACACCCCAGTTCTCTCAGACGAGCAGTGGCTGCTGCCCCATGATTTAATGTCCCTGTTCCCCGTGTGCTCCCAAACACCAACCAACGCCAGCGACAAATTTTTATTAACACTTTCACTGCTTCCAACACCACGCAGCCAATTAAGCTGGATCCTCTCCTTCTTTCGTCAAACATGAAGTCCAAGCCGAAAAGGCAATTAAATGGCCACATTTTTCTGAGGAAAACAGAGATGCTTTGGCAGATCCTACAACACAGAAACACAGGGACACTCGACACAGCCAGAATTCCGTTAGGATGAACCACGCCTACCACTTTGCATCTGCTGTTTCAAATCCATCATGGATCCCAACAAAGGTTCCTTCCAACCCAAACCATTCTGTGATTCTATAATTCATACTTTAGTCCCCCAAATCTGCCCGATTCCAGAATATTTACAGTTTTGAAGAGGTGGTGATTATTTTTTACATTTTATAACTTTATTTTTTTAAAAAAGGCATTGAATAGCTACGATCCTTGAAAGGCAAGAGAGGTAGTGCAGGACAAGCAAAACAGTAATCCAGAATAGCCAACACTGGTAATCTATAATTATATATTTTATACATATATAATAAGGTTTGAATTATTAATTGTAAGGACAAGAGGAATCAAAGCACTAGGTGACACCCAGGCATGTTTCTAAAGCTTAACAAGCTTCTTTTAAAGCTTCTCACAAGCACATAACTTATGCATTTAGGATTTTTCAAGAAAACTTTATAGTTAAAAATTGGCAGGTCCATAGTTACATTGTCAAGAAATGGCATCTCAGCCATTTTCCTAAGAAAATAAACAGATGATTCTTCTTCCATGCTTGCCAAAACTAGATTAATTCAGTTGTCACCATTTTAGTTATGTAGCATATAGTCTTAATTAATTACTATTTAAAATCTGTTCTTAAGTTATGAGATTCATCTAAGGTGCAAAACCAAACGATCCAACAAGCTGTGGAAGTACGGAAAAGACACTGCAGACAGATTTCCTACCCTGATTAAAAAATTAGAAGGAAAAAAACCCCAAACCCATACTGGCATTTAACAAATGTGCCCTGAGAGGGTTCATGTGCTAATGCCAGTGATCCCAGTGAGGTCTCCAGCACTGCATCCTCCAACAGCAGCAGTCTGGGACAGCACCAGCATGGGCTCTCGCTGTGGTTCACTCCCCTGAACTGCTCCAGCAGATCTGTGCCATGGGCAGTGCAGCACACACTCCTGCCAGGTAATTTCGCATCCATTTATGGACAAGTGGCCTCATGAATTTGTCTAGATGCTTTTGAACTGCTGACACCATCTGCTTCCACCACTCGAGAGAGCAGGTGCTTAGGTACAAGCTGCTTTCTGTTAGCACAGACACCTAACTTCCATTTCAGTGGCACTTAACCTGCCTTTCTTTATTAGTAAAATGAGAAAAAAGTACGGTTTACAATGCTTTGTGGCCACTCTGCTGGCCTTTCAAATGGAGCTGAATGTGCCATATATGATACTCACTTCTTTCCAATTGTGCAGTCAATGTTGTTGTGTAATTTAGAATTTTTCAGTAAGTGGGGGATGTTCAGTAGCCAGCTCCATTCCAGTAGTGCACTGTAGAGGTCACGGCAGGAGGACAGAACAGCAACCCACCTCAGCTCACAAGGAGAAATGCCAGACCAGGCAGGGAGCATGCTGTTACAACTTACTCCACAAAACCTCTGCTTGGGAAGTTGTCTGGAAGCAGAACCACTGCTAGACAAATCATCTGTAAATGCAGTGCACAGCGCTGAAACAGATTTTCCACAGAAGTAGAAAATAATCATGAGAATCAATACTAATACATTGTCATTTGTTCAATTAATTATGAATCTGCGTGGAAAATACTACTGAATTTTCATTTCAGAATAGCTCAACTAACAAAAGTACCAGGACTTGAAAGTCTGTCCTGAATTGCGCCCAAGAAATTGGCAGGGATCTTCACACTTCTTTTAGCCCTACATGTAAATTATTGCAGAATCATGGAATGGTTTGGGCTGAAAGGGACCTTAAAGCCCATCCAGTCCCACCCCTGCCATGGGCAGGGACACCTTCCACTATCCGAGGCTGCTCCAAGCCCCGTCCAACCTGGCCTTGGACACTGCCAGGGATCCAGGGGCAGCCACAGCTTCTCTGGGCAACCTGTGCCAGGGCCTCCCCACCCTCCCAGGGAACAATTCCTTCCCAACATCCCATCTATCCCTGCCCTCTGGCAGATGAAGCCGTTCCCTGTGTCCTGTCCCTCCATCCCTTGTCAAGAGTCTCTCTCCATCTTTCCTGCGGCTCCTTCAGGCCCTGCAAGGCCACAGCGAGGTCACCCCAAGGCTCCTCCCGTCCCGGCTGAGCCATCCCAGCCGTGCCAGCCTCTCCTCCCAGCAGAGCCGCTCCGTGCCTCTGCTCACCCTGGTGCTGCTCCGGGCTGGCTCCAGCAGCTCCACGTCCTTCCCGTGCCGGGCCCGGGGCTGGGGCAGCTCTGCAGGGAGGGTCTCGCCTGAGGGGGCCGAGGGGCAGAATCCCGCCCTGCCCTGCTGCCCGCGCCGGGGCTCGGCCCAGCACAGGGGCTTTGGGCTCCCGGCTCTCCCCCACCGGCACCCCCAGGGCCTTCCCCCCAGGGATGCTCCCAATCCATTCTCCCCCAGCCTGTGCTGGTGCCTGGGATTGCCCAGACCCAGGCCCTGCTGAGCTCCATGAGGTCCCCGTGTCCCTGGTCCCCTCTCGGACATTGAGTCATTGACCCCGACTTCCCAAGGGTGACCCCACAGCCCATCCCTCACCCCCCCAGGGTTCATCCATCAAACCCACGGCTCTCCAAGTGAGAGACAAGGATGTCATGTCAGACAACGTCAAATGCTTTGCACAAGTCCAGGTAGATGACATTAGCTACACATCTTTCAGCATTAAGCTTCTGTACTTACTCTACATTGTTTAGTACTAGCTCACTATTTGGTCTTCTCCTTCTAGGAAATTAGCTGGACTAGGTTTTTGTCCATGAAGTCTTATGGGGAACAGCATGACTAAACTGTAGGGCAGCTAAACATTATTAATTAATACCTGGTTTTAAAATAAAACCTTCTTGGTAGCTGGTACAATACTACAGCTTGGTTTAAATGCCAGGAGTTCAACACATCCTAGAAAATTTTAGTGGGAAATAAATACACACCCAGCTTTGCCATCCTTGTATTTTCTCCCTGTCAAACAGCTTTCCAGTCTGTACTGGTAAGACTCCCTTTTCTCAGGAAGTTGTACTAATAATCTTCCAAAAATATTATCAGGGGATCCATAGCAACTGTTGATATGACTCAAAATCATTAAGAGTGATCCTAGCAACCTTCTGTTAAGAAATACTGTATACAGCCTCCCCCATTTAGCAAAATCCCACAATATGGCAAGAAAGATTTGTATGTCTAAGAATAGCTACCTACACACATTTTTCAAAATGACTGAGCCGTAATGATTTAAATCCTCCCTATCATATTTTCAGCAAGATATGCCTCTACAACACTATATCAATGTGTTCTGTTCAGAGTTTTGACTCTTTCTCCTTTTTTAAATCACACTATTAACATCCCTGACATTTTAGGAGTAATGTTTATTGATTTTTCTGTTAACACTGCTATAAATTAAGTGATGTAATGGACAGGATTATTGAAGTACTATATAGAATATGTCTTCCAGATTCGTAACTCCTGATTGAAAAAGACTCTGGATTAACTCAGAAATAGGTGCAGTTCTGTGCTGTGATTTGGGTAGTTTAGGTTTGGTTGACTACTTTTTATATGACAGAATGGACATATTAAAACTACCTGCTAAGTATCAAATGACAGAATAAAAACACCTCAGATGAAACAGAGAAATAAACAGTTGAGAAAAAAACAGATACAAGATTCCCAATCAATTACAATTGTTCAGAAACTTAGGATAGAGTCAGTATCAGAATGGTCTGAATGACTTTCTCTGGAGCAACAGCAAAGTGCTCAACCAGGAAAACGCTGATTTATTCTGGCAAATCCAGAACCAAGGCATCACACAGGAAATGTGTCGCCTCCCATGTTGGTAGCAGAAGGAACTGTATCCAAACGGCATTGGTTACAAAGGAGCGGAGGGATGTACGGACACATGTGCTCTACAGCTTCCAGAGTCCTTTGGAATCCTGACGCACAGATTAATTTTTTTAGACTATTTCTGCAGGATCTTGAAGTCACCAAGCTTTTGTTCTTGTTTTACTGGGTAGTTTTTCAACCCTTGAGCCTCCTGTAATAATGCAATTCGATTTCTATCCTTGGATGTTTGATTTTACATTCCATCATCACTAAGCATTGATTAAGCCTTAGCACATATACTTGATTGTGTTTATGACTTTGTTTTCTCAGGGGAAGGTCAGGCTTTATGACAACATCATTCTGTTAAAAACAAAATTGTTGGTGATACTACCGACTGTGATCAGGTTCATTCATCAGCTTATAAAATTCTCTTGCTAGATGGCTTCCACGCAGAAAAAAATTAATGAAGGCATGGACTAGCACAAGTAACAAGAATCAAAAACGGACTTGGGCACCTTTGTTCATTAAAGTAATTACATTAATACTCAGCTTCATCATAGTCTTAGAAACACATATTTGTCAGAGTGTTATCTCTCCCTCATTGAAGTCCTTCTTTGTCTACAGTTTTATCAATACTCATCAGGACAAAGAAACAATGAAGAATTACAAGTGTTTTCACACATTTTTTTCAATCCTTATTTCATTATTGTTAACTTTCAGAAGGTGCCTGAGGAATAAATAGGTCTCAGTTTACCTCCTAATAGGTGACTGCATCCATCAATCCAGTATCCTTCCACCCTCTGTGGAAAACAAGTGGATGAGAAGACTACACCAGTGTCCTGGGTCTTGATGAAGGCACTCCAGAACAGGAGTGGAGCTCCCAGCCACACCAGGATGAGAATTCACACCCAGACAATGTCTATCCCACAGCCAATTTTGACAAAAAAAGGGCTTCAGTCTTGTATTTCCAACTCCACAGCAAGGACCCAATCAAGGCCACACAGTCTGCAGACAGCAGCTCTGGCCATCACCACAGCAGTTTCTTCTGCTTCCCGTTCATCTTCAGAGAGATTTCCACAATGACAAAAGGTCAAATGCAGCTTTCACAGATTAACTAAACATTACTTATCCTTGATTTTAAATTCCTGGTTCTTACACCATGCATTACCATGAGATAAAATAGGTTCACCTCTATAATTGGGAAGAGTTGTTCTCATTTTTCTCATTTCTGTTCTTCACTCTCTGTTCTTTTTTCTTTTAAACCTTTTTCCTGTTCTTGTGGAACAAGTTTGCCTCACCATTTAGCATTTGACCAAGGCACTTTTGGGCTGCTGCCTTCTTAATTGGGATATTACACCTGCTATTTATTATATTCATTACACACAGAAGGCCCAGTAAGTTTGAGCTGTTTAGACAGTGCCACTATGTATTTAAGTATAACTAATATCTTATAAATAAATAATACAAATATTATATATCATATACATGTTTCTATTACATTTAAATTGCTAATATAAATTTTAAAAAAGCACCCACCAAGTTACAAGTAAATAGTTCAGGAGATGGAGCTGCAATACCTGTAATTTCACTTCTGAACCCTCCTAAAAAGAAGCTAAAAACCTCTGCTGGCAATGGTTCTGGAAGGCAACAGTAATCCATAAATACTCCTTAATTTTCCTGTCATTGCAGAATTAAGCCACTTCCAGCTCACACAGATCTTACCAGGTGTGCTAAATTGATGTCATTATAAGTCATCAGGAAATACCCACAGAGACCTGTAGCAACATTTGGAAGTTTTGTTAAACAGCTGTGTGTTCTAATTGATTTGTATTATTTAAAACAGCTAAAGCAAGTTACCGCCGGATGTAGAGAAGGGATGACTGAAGACCCCAGGGAGATTTAACTCACAAGAAAGCCAATCACAGGAACTTCATTTGAGCATTTTAAGATTATTACTAGAGGAAGTGCAATTAAATCATCACCATTTATCAATTATCATTATAAAATACTATGCAACCTTATCACGTTAATTTATTTATGAGAAGGTAACTAGTTGACTTCTGCTTTTTGCAGTAATCTAGTCAGGAAAGATATTTGAAGATGCTCTCTCTGAAAATGAGCATAACTTTCCACCGTAATCAAAAGTAACTATAAAAGTCAGATTTTACCTAACATTTGCCAAATGTCAAATATCTTCACTCTTTGGAGCTTGTCCCAGTTCCTGAAATTTATTTTACCAAAGACATATTTTACCATAATGAGTACAAGCTAAAATATAGTTGTATCAAAAACGTGCACGGGCCTGGCAACCACATTTCATAAAATACATGGGAAAAAAGGCCCCAAAAATCAGTAAGCCTTTCTTTTCCTGGTGTGCCAATCCAAGTGCAAATCAGCCCTAGTTAGAAGCTAAGTAACATGCGTGGACACTGGCAAGCTCAATTTTTCTTCCCAGTGGTGGAGTGCTTGTAGCATTTGAAATCTGTATCTCTTTTGGATTAAAACCCTAAACCTTTTTACTCTGCTGCTCGTGTGTACCGAGTGTTCAAGCCTGATTTGATGACTTTGCCCAGCGACTTGCATTATACGATCTGTGTCCCTGCAGGCAAAGCCTAACCCACATAACAAAATGGGTCAGCAGAAAAGCAGGAAGGGAAGGGAAAACTCCGTATTTCAATTCAGAACCCTGATTCATTTGAGAGAGAAAAGCAGTCTTTTTCTTGTAGACCTAACTCTTGCTTTGATCTGAGGCTTGCAGGCTAGTTTTTATTATCTTCCATAATCTCCTTATTTAACAAAAAGTCATGTTTTGCTGCTATAACTTCACTAATTTCTCAAAAATATTCTTCTTGTATTTGTCACTGGACTCAGAGTGGCTGCACCACCTCTAGAGAGCGTCACAGAGTCAGGTTCATCACTCCACACATTTTGTCACCCAAAACTCCTGGTTTTGCAAGAATTTGTGTGCATGTATTTCACACACACCTCCAGTTATTAGATGCAGGGCAGTTTTTACTTTAGTGTCCCTTCAGAGGCAAAAATAACCCCCATGTGGGAGTGACCTGGTTTTCCTTTTGGGCTTCCACAACTCCGACTTCACACATTCCAAACATCTCGTTTATGCTTTATTCTCAGCAGTGTCTCATTATTACATTATGTTATTAAAACCTAATTTTCTCATCTTCATTCACAGACAAGTCAGGTAATTAATGCTTTATGTGAAAGTGTGTATTACAGGAACCTGCCAGCTCACAACTGGAATTCAGAAGTGCACAGCAGACACCACAACATCCATGGCTGGGTAGGTTCTCAGGAAGCTGTTGTAACATAAATAACAATCTGTAGCTGCAAAAACAACAACGCTGCTGTGTTCCCATGGCTGAGCATTATCTACAAACAGGCATCCTGTTGAATTAAGGGAGTACCTGTAAGACTCGGTGGATGTCACATCCTTGTTGTGCTGCTGTGGCAAGAGATCTGTGTGCATGGAAACATCTAAAATCCAAAAATCAAGGAAGGAAAAGGGAGGAAGAAAGGACAAAATGGTATCTTGGTCTGATGGGGAAAAAATTCACAGCTGGAGAGTCTCCATCCATTGTCAAATTTGCACAGGAGACGTGGAGTAAAGGAAAGACACCAGAGCAACCAGCTCAGCTCTGCACCTTGTGTCACCATTAGACAGCACCAACTTACTTTTTGAGAGACCAATTGTCTCTCATTCAATTCTAAGGATTGAAGTCTATTTAAAACTGAAAATGACACACAGTCTTTTTCGGTAATTTGATTACCAGACAACCCGTGAAATGTTACACTGATGTGTTTTACTCACATAAATAAGTCTACTTTTGTATTTACCCAAATCCACGATTACTCAGAAATCGCCTGAATTTTTCAGGATTAGCTTTGGAAAAGTATCTTCAAAGTGAGACCCTGTCAAAGCAAGCCTTAAATGGTGAACACTTACACGTCTTTCAAAATCCAGGACTGAAAATGTTGCCTAGTAAATGACTGAAATTGTTGCTGATAAATGGCTCAGCACGACCTGAGTTAGAGTTATATAATTTTTTTTTATTATTTTATTCTTTTCTTCCCTAAATTTTTATTTTTTTACTTGTGTCCAAGAGAAGAATAAGGCCACTGAGGATTCAGGCATATATTGCATTCCCCATTCTTGTAAAGCACCAGTGGATTCCCACCTGCTGTGTGATGGTGTCCCAGGGCCCCTCCTGCAGACGAGCCTGGTAGGATGCATGAACACTTCTCCATATTTCATCCAGAGTTAAAGGTCTTCCATCTGTGAGGGGTAAGAAACAACCAGCCTCAGCCAAAGCCCTTAAGCATGCTGTATCTTTAACAGAGAACAGCAAAATTAAAACTGAAAATCGTTCAAATCCTGACTGAAGGTGCACACAAAACTACCCTAAATTCCCTGCTCAGTTTTCTTCTCTGTCACCTGAGAGTAACAACTCACTGTCCTGGTTGTAAGGTGTGAAGTGTAACTAGGTTTGTAAAACAAAGTTTGGATGAGATGAATTTAAACCCAGAAAATAACATAACGAGGAGTCATCTACTGTACACACATGCAGTTCATTGTGAGAGAGTGGAGAAAATCTAAGGAACAAAATTCTGCAGATAAAAGTTTACTGCATTTCGCTGTGTCCATAATGTTTCCTTGAGCTGCATTTATACAGTTTTGTTGCATCAGGTTTTTAGCTGTAGTGCTAGAATTATGCCAAGATATTAGTGTCAACCACTTAGAAAATAAGCATGTCAATTTTTAATGAATATTTGTTTATGTCAAACAGAGTATTTCGATACACTTTCAATAAGTAGCTTCATCTTGGCATTTATCAGGTGTCAGAAACCATCATCCTCTGATAATTAGTTTTATTCTACTGACATTTGCATGTCTGTAAAATGAAAAAGATTTATTCACACAATTAACATTTGAATGCCATGTTTAGATAGAAGTTCAAACCAGCTGCCTACAGCCTCTGTTTAATTTCGTGCATATATTTATAAAAAAGCACCAAGTTCAGAACTCATGTAAGCACCGTATAGCAGAATCGAGTGGCAAATGAAGCATCTGAGGGGGTAACAGCATATTAATCAGCTACTCCATGCTATCCTCATGAAGGTGAGACTTGTGAGAGCATCACATCCACTGTCTTATGATAACAGATACCAGAGCTGTGCTGGAGACAGTCTAACATTTACAAAGAAATTTGTTACAACAGCATAAATTACCTACCAGTAGAAGGATGTATTTACACTCAGATCACCTGTGTGCAGGTAATATGAAATGCCATGCAGACCTGCAATTTTGTTCTCAACAGAGAAAGTCCAAATGTAAAATCTACATCTAATGCAACATCTGCTTTGCCACTCTAGATTTTGCTCTGTACACCTTTCTCTGTGAATTTTTACAGCAGCACTTGAACAAATTCATGTACATGTGGAATGGATTATTCTGACTCTGTTAATCCCATTTATAGAAATTATCAGATACTACTGAAGCATTAACCATGTTAAAGTTAAAACTGAGTTTTGTCTTTACCTCGTGGCAAATTCATTTTATTCACAAGCTCCCAGATCTGCTCTAAACACAAATCTGTATTCTGTGGGCACTCTTGCCCCGTTTTTCCAGCACTCTCACATGTTCAGCAGCCCTTTTACACATTCTTGCAACCCACTGAGACCTCCGATATCCAGCTGGTCTGACAGAGCAGTCAGTAATTGTTGCTGCTGGCAACAAGGGGCCACTGTGGCACCGATTAGCCAAGCAGCCTCTTGCCTTCGTGCCTCTTTCTTCTCTGTGATGGAGCTGAACTCGGAAGTTCAGCCAGGAAGAGAAGGAAACAGCAGCACCAAGACAAGAGAAGGGGCAGGGGAGGAAGACAGAGGCTCCAGAGTGACCCATCAATACATTTATTTACTCACCATCCACCCATGAGGACACAGCTTGCTGCATGCCCCAAGGCTTATCCCAAGTCCAGCTGGGACAGTTTTATTATTTAAACTGTTTGGACTACAACAAACTTTTCTGAGAAAGGCTTCTTGATAGTCCAGTTGGGGTTAACTCGATCATGTCACCACAAGCCAGAAATAGTTAAAAAGCAGAAGGTTGAGTGCCCTCTCACAGCAGCAAGGTGAGACTCTGAGACCACACAGGAGCTGCAGCTCTCAGCTGGCACCTTCATTTCTGCAAAGAGCAGAAATTCTTTAGGCAAACAAAATTCCACATATATTTTCAGAGAAAATTTTTGGGCTTCCCAAGTTGCTGTATTCTGTTTTTTTGATGTTTAGTGAGGACTTTTAATAATTTTGGAGATTCCCAATTAAAAGCTTTTAATAATTTCTAAGATTTGCTATTAAACATTACTTGACATTTTGGGTGAAACTGTGCACAAATCGTTTTGAGGCTTCATTCTGGTGTATCTTCCTTAATTTTATAGAGAAATAATCTGAAGAAGCCATTGCCAAAAGAGAAAAAACATCCTTGCGGCTTAAGAGAATATATGATCATACAAATTATTCAATTTCAGTTATGTCCAAAGCCATAATAAAACCAGTTCTTACAGGATATGCTCTTTAAAGCAGCTGTGTTTCTGAGAAAGGACATGGTGGTTACATGGTTTTGAGCTCAGGAAGTCAATCTGTATTCTGGAGAGCACTTCAGCCAGGCCCAGTATGGCTATGAATACAGAAAGTCATGCCTTCAGGGTTGGAGGAAGTTGCCCTATCTCAGAAGCTCCCTCTCCCTAACCACTGATTAGCATGGTTTGCATTGGCAGGGATTTAGCTGTCACTGAGCTGGCAGAGATGTATTTTGAGCAGGTCATCCTGAAAACCCCATTCCTTCCCTCTTTCCTAGAGGAGTGAGGGTGCAGTCCTTATTGTCTGCCATTGGTCCTGCTCTTTCTTTTCACTGTTTAGCCAGCATTCCTGCTGCTTCCTTTGCCTTTGCAGGAAAAAGCAGCATGAGACAAACCATTATCTTCTTTATAGGCAGGGTGATTCCTGAATGGTGCCTGTGTTCACCTGTGACTGTGTTGCTGCTACCTCACTGTGGGTTTTCTAGTGTATGGCAAGAGGGTTTTGAATGTGTGGCTTCAGATGGGGATGGTTCAGGAAAAGACCAAAGCTCCTTGACATCTTAAAGACTAAGAAAAGAGGAAAATACTCTGCTGATTAAAGAAAGCTTACTGGACCTAGCTCAGCCCATCTGGCTGATGCCAGCATTGAAGGGGAAGGATAATTGCCTATACCATCTGTCTCCAAGAGGGCTAATTGCTGACATCAGATATCAGCAGGGGTTCATGCATTTCTTCAGCTACCTATTGGGTAGTCTCCGAAGCCAGAGAAAGAAAGAAGGGCTCCTGTGTCTGGAAGGTGTGCCAGGCACAGGGCTGATTTTGGAGAAATGAGCCTCCGCCTTGAGCTCCTGACACAGCCTGTGACTTCAGCAGGTCTGAAATTAGGAATATATGCCACGTGGAAAGTATCATGAGGTACTGAAAAATGTTTCTTATGTATATACACGTGGCCTAAAAATATCTTCTTGTACCCTATAATGTTCCCAAACACCTTTCCAGACAGACTCATCACACTTAATCATTATTTTCAACTCCAGTATTTGTCCTTGCACAGAACAAGATCTTCCCTGTAAAAAAAGAATCTATCCCCAGAGACTACAAAAAAAGTTTAAATGTCTCTCAAAATGCTTTAGTTCTGCTGCAATTAAAATTTCAAACCTTACTTTACCACTGCCTTACGTATCAAACTCCATCTCACAAAATAAAAGTGGGGGTCTAAAGACGAACTCCAGAAAATAAGTTATTTCATCCAATTTAGACAGCAGCAAGGATAAGGACACAATGCAACTTTTTCCCTTCTGCAGGAAGAAGTGATCCGTAGTGGTTGAACATAAGTGCTAGCAGAGAGGAGTGAAAACTGGATGTCTTCACTGACAAGTTCCTGAGGATGCCAACCAAGCTGGAAATGACAGGAAAATCCCCCCAGCAAGTTCACTGGGAGCCTTTTTCTAGGAGGGACTGAGAGACCAGGTCAGTGGAAACTAGACTCACAAATGGTGGGATAAAAGCAGGACTTTATTGTTCTGGAGAAGCTTGTAGAGTCTGTCGGAGGGCAGAGTGGGACAGGCTGGCACCAGCTGCTGTCACAACACACAGCGTGAGGAGGGAGGTGAACATGGCAAAAGCCCTCAGCCAGGCTGAACAGAGGAATTAGTGTTCCCCAGGTGTGGTGGCCACTGCACACACTGCCAGGGAGGAAGCAGAGCTCTGAATTCCAGCTCTGTGGCCTGCGCTGGGGAAGGCAAGACGGGGCAGGGCTGTGGAAACACTGGAAGGATTACAGCTCACCTCCACCTCCTGCGGCCAGCCCTAATTAACATGGGGATCAGTACGGACAGGATCCCAGGGAAACCATGAACAGCTCACAGGAGACTTGTGAGGAACCGACCCTGTTACCTAGTCTACAAACAATGGCAGGAATTTAGACTGGGAAATTGAGGTAGGTCTCTGGGAGATGGTTCCTTGATTATTTCAGGTGAGGAATGCAGTGAGTATTGCTAGTTGTCTCAGAAACGAAGTGAGGAGCCCATCACATGAAGACTATCACCTCAAAGGAAAAAAATCTCAGGGCATTACCTAGAGTTTTCCTCACACCAGGTTTGGGACAAGACAAAAGATACTCTCCTTATGTACCTCAAGTGATTGTGCCACCTGCACACTCCCAAAAAGCCCATTCTGGGACCTTCAGACAGCACAGCACAGGCAGGCAAACAACATGCAGGGAAGACAGAATTTCACATGTTCAAAAGTAAGCTGTCCCTAATTAAAATCAGAGAATACCAGCTGAAAACATTATAGGAAACACACTTACTGCCAGCATCCTGCTCTCTTCAACAGTCAGATATTGTTAAATTTAAAGGAGAATGTAAAATGCTGAAGAGAACCCATGTGAGCTTTGGAAGCATCTAAAAAAAGCCCTTGTTTTCCATTGTGAAAGGTTCCCAAGAAGTGTTTAAAAAGATAATTGTACTTGTAGGAACAATTACAGTTCTGTACTGCAAGGGGAGCTGTTGGCACATAATACCATGATTGTGCATTAGATCATCCACTGGCTCCTGTAATATCCACTTCCAGCTATAAGGAGTCATGTTTCAACACCTCCGATTCCCTGGTGCTGACAAGCTAAACAACTTGTTTTGTCTCTGTGAGCTCTTCTCTGGTGATTAACTGCTTATGGTGAATACTAATTATATGAAAGTACAGTACAGTAGAGATAGTGTCCTACTTCCTCTACCTGCAGCGTCTCCGTCCTCTTCTGTAGCGACACTGCACTATTAATTCAGCAAAACCCAAGAAGATGACATTTTTCAGGACCACAAATAGGCTAACCTGTCTCTCACAGCAAAACTTCCTTTATCTTCCTGTCTGCACAAAAAGTTTGAAGGCAAAACACTGCACGTTTGTAAATGCCTGCAATAATGCTGGAAATAAATTTGCAGCAGGATGTGTGCAAATGAGTTCTGGTGGTGGTGAAAGCAGAGCAATGTCCCCAATTCCCCATATCCCAGTCTGAAAATTTACCCCAAATTATCCATTCCTGAAACTGCACCTCAGACTAAAATCTCTCCACCAGGGAGCCTATGAGAATTTGTTCTTCAATTTTGAATCTGAAGTGCTTTCTGAAATGCTAACACTGCAAAATTAGAAACCATTAAACAATATAAGGCAGAGAGTGATTAAATCTACTAAACACATTCAAAGCAGCTTAAGCTACTTTTTAATTAAAAAGGAAAAGATATCACTGGCAACATTCAGACATCTTTATCTAGATAAAGTTAAGATATTTTTCAAAACACAAAAGATGCTGATCATAGAATCATTTAGGTTGGAAAAGACCTCTAAAATGATTGAGTCCAAACCTTTAACCCAACACAGCCATGCTAAGCCTTGTCCCCAGGTGCCACAAGCTGGTCCTGCTGGCCACAGCACTGCAGGTACAAGCCAGGTGCCACCTGAGCACGGGTACAGGCTTTGGGCAGCGAGGAGCAGAGCACAGCCAATGCTGCAGTGTGATCGCTCCCTGCTTGGCGATTAAATGAGTGACACGAACAGTGGCCTCAGTGGGAGGCTGAGTGTTCCTCCTTCCTCCCCGTGACAGGATGGTGGCTGAAATCACAGTGGCTACAGCCACGGAGCAGTGAGTAACGAGATGTACGTACCAGGGAGGAAGGATGATCAGCTACTGTTTCAAGAGCCAGCTTTAATACAAAAAAAAAGTCAATGCCATATTGGTATTATGGTTTTTTTCCTTTAAGTAGCAAGTTTAAACAGAAAACAGCATACATTTTTAAAGATACAATCAGACCCCAGCCTTGTGGCTCAAACTGGGGCTCCAAAGAAACACACAGAGCTCTGCTGAAGCACTGTGGTTATGTCCACTGATCGCCTAGCCCAGTTCAAACCTGCAGCATTAAGTTTTTGCAGTCATTTCAAGAAAAGAACAAGAAAAATGACCGGCAGTTTCAGTCAACCGCAGGCAAGATGCCAGGAGCCAAAGATCAGCCTCCCTCAGGCTGAGATGATATCATCTCCTCCACGGTCCTGGAGCTCTGTGTCGGGAGTATTGCAAAATTTACTGGTGAGCAGCCTCATCTCTTACTTTCTTATTACATCTGTTCCTCAATTTAATACAAAATCTCTGGTTTTAGCATCTACTGCACCCAACATGTTTAATTCACTGCTGGTCTTACCCAAAAAGCATGCTCTGAAAAACAGCACAGGTACTTGGTAGCTGCTGGAGTACAGGACATGGTACTCATAGCGAATCACTTCTTCTGTGCTGCAAACTCCAGCGGCTTGATAGTCATCCAAAGGCTCCTAAAACAACAAACATGACCACAGCAATACATCAACTTTTGTATTTGTTCCGAGGGAAATTGTCACAAACTCAATAAATGCACAGAACAGAAATAATGGCAACCACCCCTTTCACAGCACTACTCATGCAAATTCCCAAGGGAATTTTTCAGCACAAGCAAGAAAATCGGAGAAGTCCAAAACCTACAGAGACATCTTACACACTTACTTCCACAAGCTGTGAACTATTTGCAAGCATTTCCAGAACTGAGGCCTTTCTACGCTGCACCAAGGCTCTCCGAAATCTTGATGGCACAGTAACTGGCACAATAAGGGGACTACAGCTGTACCTCTCCTCATTACACTCAGTATAGACCATTTTAGGAGCGTATCCTTAAATAATCCAGTTTTGCTTGCCAAAAGACAAATCAAATGTATCCACCAAAAATCTTCTGATCTACTCTCTTTAAAGGCTTTTTGCCAGTTGTTGTTTTTGCTAATAATATAAAACATACAATGTAATATAATTGTAATAATAATATAAAATATAATAATAAAACTGAGACTTTTTTTTTCCCTATTAGTGCATATTCCAGGTGTAAAGCACTAAAGTTTATGGTAGATTTGCAACAAACCAGAATAGATGAAACTAACTGCATTGAGATATACCCCAGCTGCAGCACGAATTTCATAACATTTCAAATTAATACTCCAACAGTGCTAAGAACCCAGTTGTTTGGACTTTTCTAAAAGCTGTCATAACTCAATGTCTCTGAAAATGGAAGAATTAAATTAATAATGCCATTAAGATTAAATGTAAGAACAAACTTTCCAAGAAGACACTCTGGGTGTGGACTTGTTCAGTACTCAAACCCCCAAATTTACATGCATGAACGAAGTAACCATCATGCCCCACAGGTTGGGTGTGCATTTCACAACTTGGCTATTGCCAAGCAACCGTGAATACTGGTTTATGGTATCCCTCCAAGCAAAATAAGAAAAGACTGAGCAGAAAATAAGAACCAGCATTGTCTGAACACTATGTTCATATAACACACAAGAAATTTAAAGATAGTTTGCATTTTTATCTCATACCCTTAGTCAACTCAGCAATGGATGAATCAACCTACGAAGAAATATAAAAACTGATAAACTATAACAGTAATGACACCCAAGGTATTTTCAGGCTTTTTCTGATGTGACTTCCCCCAAATTTAGCACATTAGACAACCAGATGCTGCTGAGGCACAGGGATAGAAGATCATAAATGGAAAGCCCAGACCTTGGGAAGCTACAGACCAAGGAACTGTCCACACATTTCTGGATATAAAATGAGATCACAGCTGGCCACAGAGCAGAGGTTTCCTGGTAAATCCCAGATGGCTGCAGGAACGGCTGATTTCAGTTTATTGGGAAACAGGT
This sequence comes from Amblyornis subalaris, assembly GCA_018881555.1. Lineage (NCBI taxonomy): Eukaryota > Metazoa > Chordata > Aves > Passeriformes > Ptilonorhynchidae > Amblyornis > Amblyornis subalaris. The sequence goes on along the minus strand of JACAXG010000189.1, from coordinate 512,832 downwards.
GCCCAAAGCACTGAAAGGGTACATTTAAAAAGGGGCTCTCTGGGTTAGCCTGGTTTTAAAAACTGTATGTGAAGAGGTCCTAAAGACAACCTGCCAGAAGGACCATGATGATTGCTGCTCCCGACCTCAAAGGCCAAGTATGATACACCCAGCTCCCGCGTACACGAGTGACGGACCAAGAAAGGGAGTTCTTTTCCTCCTCACACAAGTCATACCCACTGCTCAGATGGGAAATACAGGCTAAACAAGTATATCTCGAGGAAAACATAAATTTCTTCTCTATAGTCTGCTGGACTTTCTTTAAAATTGATCAATGCTTCAGTGAGAATAGCAAAAAAAAGACCATCAGCAGCCTGTGGGAAAAGAAAACACAAAAACCCCAGCCACAGATTGGTTTTCACATGTGTAGGGGTGGGGAAGAGAGAGTCTGTACTCAGAACTGAACCCACATGGAGCCTCTCAGGCATTAATGTTTCATCAGATACCACGGCCTTGCCTCCTGCTTAGTCACCAGCTTACCTTGCCCTAAAAGATACTTCTGGAAATGGCAAGATTCCCTGTTCATGTGTTAAATACCACTGTTCTAGAATAAAGGCTGTCTGCACACACCGCATTCTGTACATAATGGTAAAATGACTAATTTGTGACTATTTTAGACCTGCACACAAAGGCAGACAGCTGAATCCTTCTTGGGGCTACTCTAATCCCCTTTCCTCTCAGTAAACAGCAATTTCACGTTTTCTGACTTAAAAAGACACATCATTGATGTGCAATCGTGCACTTTACAGTCTCTGTAAGTACAACCCACAGTATTTTTGCAGGGAAAGTACATTTTGTAGCCTACAAGTTTTGATGGTATCTGTGTAGCTGATGAGATGAACTTTGCTGATGAGATGAATAAAATGAGTACAGTCATTTTAGGTGATCTTTGAAACATCTAAAAATCTACACACAGCTCTGTAGAGCCAGGGAGCCTCTGAGAGTTTTATATCAGCCCACAAGACTTCATTTTCACTCTTTAACCAACTACTGATAAAGCCATAAATACAGAACACAGGTGCAACTTATTTTTAAAAAAGCAAAACTCACACAACTTTATTTTTATATGTGTCATGACAGCCTCTTTAAACTCTTTCTTTGAATAATTGTTCTAGTTTCCTTCGCTTATATATATTGTTGTTCTAATTCTTTTTGAGTTAATGCTGAATTTTAGTCACTGTACTAGACAATATTGAAATCAAATTTGGATAGGTTTTTTTTTAAACAACAAAAGGCATTTTAACCAAATTGCAATGATTAAACATGCTATGAAGAAACTTATTTTTCAAACTTTCTGCTTCTGATTTTCAAATTCACTTGCATGCTTGCCATGCTTTGAGTCAAATTTGTGAATCCAGGACTGACTGACTGTTTCCTAAACAAACTGGGAAGTTGTCATCAGGAAGCATCTGCTCCTCTATTGCTCTCAGGTAAAAATCACTCCTGTGTTATCATAATGGACTATTGAGCAGATGTTTAAAAGCAATGTATGTATTAGAAAAAAGATAAGCAGCAACTACCTAATTAATTACATTAGTTCCATTATAAATGAATTACCACTGATTTTAATTGATATAAAATTGTCCTCAACCTTTAAGTATCCCCTAAACAAATTAAGTCAATTTGTTCCTTTTAAAATGCTAAATTATTTAAATCAATAGGTAGGAAACACTGCCAGGTGTCATTCTGAAGGTAAAATAACATATTTGTACTATTTCTATTCCTCCTGATGAGGAAGCCAAGTTTAAAACCCACAGTAACAAGTTAATTTGACAGCAGGAGAGAGTCAATAGTGGTCTTGGGTACTGTTTAGTAGCACCTGTGCTCCACAGACTGAGGGCGGCAGGAAGGTGTGGATAAGACACCTTTGCAGGGAGACCATGAAAGAAAGGAAAAGCAGACAGGGTGAACTGGGAAGGTGACAGAATTGCCTAATAAGAAAGGGATTTTCTCTGCTGACACCAAACATTTCCCTATCTCCACCTCACCTGCAGAGGCCCACTAAGCCAGACTTCCCTGCTCAGCCTAAATTCCCTCTGAAATTATGAAACAGATCCCCTTTAGGGGGAAAACGTAAGACAAGTGGTTTAAAGAAACGTTTCTCCTGATGTCTAGACACTGCGGCCTTTCTCCCAGTCCCCATGTTCCTCATCTCCTTCCTTGCTGCCTTGGCCTCTATTTACTCCTGCCTTGTCCAGGCTCCTGGGAGATTCCCCTGCAGGAACACGGCAGGACTGGCACAGTTACTGGTACTGCTGCTTTCAGTGTAAGGAGGGGAAAAAGGAGATGCAACCCAGATAAGTAAGCAAATTTGACTTCATTGCTTGGAATGCACTGACACGTAATTCCACTTCAGGCTCTGAAGCTGAAAATGTATCACTCTTTTCTCTCTCTGCAGAGGTGCAGAGCCACAAGTGAAACACAAGGGCTTTCAGAAGCAGCTCTTTCAACACTCCCCCCCGGCAAAAAGGGAGATTTGAACATGAAAACTGAATGGTGGGACAGTGTTCATGAGAGAGAACTGAAGCAGAGGTCGATGAGGAGGGTGCGGCCGTGTGGTGAGATCCTAATCCCTGTGTTCTCCCTCCTGGGTGTTCTCCACAGCATTCAGACCCTGCCCCACGTTCTTGCTGCAGCCCCCATGGGTCCAGCCTCTGCAGGTCATTTTCCTGCAGGTTTTGGTCCCTCCTGTGCAGAATCTCGAGTCATCTCCAACCCTTACACAGCCCCCAGACCTCCAGACCTCATCCTGCCTTTCCCTCCCACTCTGAACATGCAGTGTCAGCGAGGTGTGGTCAGCGAGGTGTGGTCAGTGAGGTGATCCTGCCTGGGTGGGGCAGACTGAGTGCATTAAGTCGTTGTTACTATTCTCCACTCACTGCTGAATATTCACACTGTGCTCAAATTTACAAGCTCTAATCAAAAGTAGCCCACTGTACCACAGCCTGTAAAAATGCAGACATCTTCCTGAAGAATTTAAGTGCAATGTAACTGATGTACAAAAGCCTTTGCCACCAGTGGCAACGTTTTTATATTCATTGATAAACTGCTCTTTTATGTGAGGAATACATGGGGAATCTAACCACGTCCAGGTGTTTTCCAGTGCTGCCATCATTAGTGACAGATGAGGCAACACGAGGATAGCAGAAGTGGTCTGAAGCATAACAAAGTTATCTTATGGATTTATCTTAAGATCTGTGTGCAGCTACAAAATCCTCCCCACTGTCTTAGACTTCTTACAATTTAGTTGGCCGTGTGGAGAACCTGGTTAAATACTCAAGAACAGAGAAAGCAAGGGGCCCTTAAATCATTTGGTGATGGCTGAAATACCACGTCCGAAGAGCCTTCTTTTGCAAGACACAGCTATCTAGAGAAGCTACTATGTCACCAATGGAAAAATGCAGAGGTGAGTTCAGGTAAACAGGCAATGGATCCCTCAAATATGTCATTTTCCAAAGGGGAATCTTCTGACTGAAGTCAGCACCCTGGCCATGACACTGTGAAAGCATCCAGTCACTAACAGAACGACTATTACCCCCAAAGAAATCCACACAGCCCCACCACAGCCTTGTGTAATTCAAGGCATACCAAAACACCAAAACCAAGAGTTCTATCCTAAAAAGACACGGCACATAAAACTGCAGTAGTTCCTCATGCATGAACAATCATTTCTAACAGCCGGAAATTAGATTTGTCTTTTGATTGCTTCAAAACCACTATCACAAGTGAAAGCAAAGCCTTTTCAAGCAAAAGAAGCAACGGACCGTGAAAACAGAACAGTTGTGAATTTTGTCTTCACATAAAGGTGGGGAATTGTTACAAAATCACTCCTCATTCTCCCTGAGTTGTCACATGCAAAATGCAGAATTTGGTGTCTTCTCTCCTCCCACAGAAGAGACACTTTCTCTTGTTTCAGTGTGGAGAGGACAAGGTTATCTGCACAGGGCTGGGGCACCGAGGCGCGGTGTGTTAGGAAACCTCTGCTGCTGGGAACGGCAGCGAAGCTGGGGAACGAGGCAAGGAAATCAAAGGAGCCAGAGGGACACAGCCCGTCTGCCGAGGGGCGATGGACCAACCCAGACTACCTGAAACTCTTAAAAGGAAGGTCCCCCCGAGGCTGTGGACAGAGACCTCGCAGAGGATCAAAGCAGCCCCACCTGGGAACTTCCACTACCCCCTGCCAGTGTTCTTTGCCAGTGTTACCCCCTAGACTGCAGAATTTACAGTGGTTAGGTAAGGAGCAGTCCCAGATGGTGATACCTGTACCCACTCTTTTTCGCCACCTGCCTTTCAGTAAGAACCACAGAATAATTTATTTAGGTTAGAAAAGCCCTCCCAGCCCATCGAGTCCAAGCTGTGCCCATCCCCACCTTGTCCCCAGCCCAGAGCACCGAGTGCCACGTCCAGGCCATCCTGGGACACCTCCAGGGATGGGCACTCCAAACCTCCCTGGGCAGCCCCCGCCAAGGCCTGACCACCCTTTCCATGCAGAAATTCCTGCTGATGTCCAACCTGAGCCTCCCCTGGCACAGCCTGAGGCCGTTCCCTCTCCTCCTGTCCCTGTTCCCTGGGAGCAGAGCCCGAGCGCCCCTGGCTGCCCCCTCCATTCAGAGAGTTGTGGAGAGCCAGAAGGTCCCCCCTGAGCCTCCTTTTGAAGGATTTTCTCATCATTTTTGTCATTATCTTCCATTTGCACAAATTGGAGGAAGCAAGTACTATTCCACAAAATTATTGTTTCTTTTGAACTGAAGTGCTTCCAGGACTGGGCTCCATGCTTTACAACAGGCAAAAAAAGGGAAAAAAATTGCTACACTAGAAGACAACAGTAGCAGTTCAGCTGTATTTTAGGTCAGCTTTATTTTTTTAGAACAAGGATTATTATTTCTGCTTTGTGAATCTCAGCAGCAACCCAGTTTTGGCCACGCTTAATTCAACAGGGAGACTGACAGCAAATGCCTACAAACCTTTACTTTTTAGAAGACAAACTCAAATCCTCATTAATTTCTCAGATGGGAAACTGTATGAAAACGATGCCAAGACTGACAGACAGTGTTTAACAGTAATTCTGGTGAAAAAGTTACAGAGAGAAATGCTCAAATTATCACAAAATCTGGCGCTGTAAAAACAAGAAATTTGAAATTAAGGGTTGCAATTAGAAGTGGCTGCACTGGTGCCCACCCAGGACACTCTAAGGGAATGGCTGTGACACTGGGACAGTGACTTACTGCAAGAAATACAATAGTTGGATGCTGCCCACTTGAAAAAGGAAATAGCATCTGATTAAGTTAATACCTGACAAAATGATACATCTTGAAAGTTACCTGAGATGCTAACCTAAGCTTGGCCATATACTATATTAGATAAGCACAACCATTAGAAACAATAGTCATAAACAATGTTGCTTAATTACAGCTGACTTAGTTGGATATGAGAGATCCATTCCTATTAACTATACATTAAGGCTAAAGCACGTGTTAGTCTTTTATTAAGAAAACAAGAAAATGACACTACATTATAATGTTCTATTTAATATTCAAAAATTTTAGCTATCACTCAAAATAATCATGAATTTACTCAAAATAGTTGTGAAATTAATCCTAAAATCTCAAAAAAAATCTTTGTTCCTACACTTAAACAAAAAATGGTAGCACATTAGGATCCAGTGATTTTTTTCTATTTGGAAATACCTAAGTATAATAAAAATATTTTTAAATGCAACAGGGGCAGACCTTACAAAGTCAAGTAAGTTCAGCTTTTGCCCTCAGAAAAACTGTTTATTGTATTCATATATGATATAATACAGATGCACTTACCTTCTGCTCTCTAATCACTGTTACAAAGGAAATGCAAAGCTCTGAACTCAGACCGGGGCAGGTCCAAAGCCCTTAAGTTCATTTTCAAACAAGAAACGCTGTAAGAATATTCAAATTATTAACTAATATAATGTTATCAAACGCCACTGATCACAAACAGACCAGATTCACAGTGGCTGGAGAGATAGTACTGAATTACTTTCTTTTTAGCGTGATCTCAAATGAGAACTGCTGTGGAGTGTTACAAGGTATTTTTAATTCCCAAAAATGTGCTACGTAATAGGTCTCAATGCAAACTTAACCACTTGGAATTTGCTTTACAATTCTCTAAAGCCAAGGAGAAAATTTGCATGAATTATTGACAATGTTTTTGTCTGGAATGAATCTTCTAACGGTCTCCATCTTCATTTAAACTCTGTTTTATTTGACAAGGAAACCCAGTACATAATCAGGAACACCCAAATATCTCCACTGCTGTATGTGGTGGAAGATGTGTGTAGTGGCCAACGAAGCCAGACAAATACAATGACCAGACACCACCACTGTGGCAGAAGGGTTAAAACACCAAGAAATTGTACAACTGTACCTAACTACACTCGGCCAAGCTCATCTATTTCTACAGAAATTTTACACATTTGCAAAATCAGCATAATGGCCGAGCTGTTAAATAAATTAATTTATCGCATTTCAAGGGATTAGTCTTGTAGTTGAATTGCTCAGTTCTAGGTGGAGGGACCAGAAGAAACTACTCCGTATAAACCATATCCAAATCTCCCTTCAAACTTTATAAATAACCTACACAAAATACTTCAAGCAATTAGCAAATTGTTCCCAAAAAATGTTCAAACTCATTATCTCAGAGGACGGGAAACAAGAAGCAAGGAAAGAGCCACTAATTGTATACATGTGCAGAGAAAGAGCCAGAACGCCGCTCTGACTGTTGGGACATTTTATCTGCTCTCATTTCCCTCAAAAGCTGCTCTATAATTCATGCCTTCAATTTGATTAAGGTATCTCAGGGGTTATTCCATATATTCGTCCCTATTTGCAACAACTGAAATCATAGCTAAGACAATGAAGTACAGAGTTGGTTAAATTGCTCTTGCTTCTCCAAACTGAGATATTCCAAGTGTCCTGAAGGCATTTAATTCCAAAACAGGAAGCCAGAGAGGAGAGCACTCAGTAATTCTAATCATGTGCAGATCTCTTGGAAAGTATTTTCCTAAACATTTGCTGAAAGAACCTTTTATTGTACTGCATGCTGCTGCTTGTACCCCAAACAGGGTCCCACAGCAAGGTATTTACTACTTAGATTGTCTCTGGTTATGCACAGGAATCAATCTGGAGACGACCAAGACCGTGCTTCCTTAAATATTAAACTTCAGCCGTGTGCAAAACCAAGGAAGCTGGGGAAGAAAAACCAACTTAAAATACATTAATATATTTTTAACATCCTACACGATAACTTTATTCATAAGGCAGAGGCTATGGATGGTGGTGCTGCACCAAAATCAAAGGCAATTTAATTGATTTTTTTCTTAACTTCAGTTTATAGGTTTCTGCAACCCAACTGCAATCCCTGAAGGAATAATTTTAGAGTAAAGGCCTGGTGTCCATATGATATTTCAAACAGTACTGCTGAGGTTCCTATTCCATAATATTTCAGGTAAAAGAAGAGTTTCTGACTTTGCTGAGCCTGGAATTCACACGAGAGCAGATCAAGAATTTATGGCTGCAGAAATCAGTTCCCAAGTACCAGGGTCTTTCATGTGCTGAATTCTAGAGGACTCCACCCAGGCTACAGAGAAAAGGCAAATGTTGCTTTTTTTATATAAATTCTCATGTTTTCGTAAACACACACCTATGCACAGCATGAATGTAAATATGTGGAATCTTTTTTTACAACAGACTTCTTTCCCAGAGGACTCTACTTTGGATTTTGTAGAATCATAGAATCATTTAGGTTGGCAAAGACCTCTAAGACCATCAAGTCCAACCATTAACCAGGATGCTTCACTGTTGATAGGCATTCACACAAAACCGACCTCTCTCAATAAAAAGACAACATGGTCACTCATATTTACAGCCATCGCTGGCACAGTTAATGTTTTAAAACAGGAAATTGGGAAAAAAGTCTTGTGAGAGATCTGCCTGTTACCCAAACAGAGAATAAAAGCATAGGTGAAGAAATAGCAAAATATAAATAAAATTTAGAAGAAACCAAACCATTGGTTCGGCAGGAAATGATGCTTCTTGTATTGGCAAGACTGACTTTTTCTTGGATGCAACACTTGCATTATTTTTTCATCAAAAAAGTTCCTGAATTAACAAACAAAAATATTTTTATGTGGATTAACAAAGTTTTAAGATGATTACAGGACAGCTCCTTACATAAAATAAATCTGACTTAAAGATTACAATTACATACAAGTACAAATACAGGAAGATGGGTGCCTACATGACATTAAGCTTATTTGACTGTTGGGTCTTGCTCAATTTCTCAAAAAGAACCAACTGCAAGACACCAGGTCAGGTGGGAATCTCATCCGCCACCACACTGGCAGAGAGCACTGAAATTTTAATGTCTTGAATAGAAAATCAAGAGTGTGCTCTGCTTTCTAGGATCAGATAGGAATTTTACAAGTCAAAGAAGTGGCACTTCTTTAGGATTTTATAACAGATCTATGTATGATGGACACAGAAATGTGTTCTGGCCTGCAATATCCGGGTGACCACAGAACATAGGTCCTCTTGTACTGAGCATCTGCTCAGAGAAACTGTCCATGATAAGCATTCTAAATCTATGTTTAGATTTTTTCAAATATTTGAGAAATAAGAGAGACAATTACTTAAAGCAGAAAAATTTAAATGGTGAAGGACTGGAATTTGAAAGAGGCTTAAATTTACTTAAATCAGAGAGACAAAACCTAAAATTTACACCCCGAACCACTGAAAAAATGTAGGCTAAAACTGCAGATCTAACTAAATGAATAGTCACTTCACAAAGGGTACCAAGAATATGCAAAAAAAACCCCTACAGAGAACAGAAAAGAGGTATTGCAAGCAAAAAAAAAAGCTATTTTTTGAAGCCCAAGTTTAAAGGAGAAAGCAAGAACTGCCAAAATTCAAGCTGGACTTGTACTTACAAATGGCAAAAGGGATTAGAACTATTTTTGAAGGAAAGAATAATTAATCATACAGAGCTATGTAGAAACTGGATTAAAACTTAACATTGGTTTGTCAAAGAAAGAGCAAGCCAAACGAACCTGATATCTTCCCCTGATAAGATAACTGAATTAGTGGACAAGGAAATGCAGGAGATTCAATCTGGCTGGATGCAATAAAATATTTGATACCAGGCCAAATGGGAAGTAGTTCTTTAAAGTGGAGAGGATGGGGATTATGTTCAAAATGTAATACATAAGAAAGTGGAAAAGGGGAGAGAAGAATCTGAAAAGCTAAAAAGAGAGTTATTGACCAGGAGAGAGCTGACTAACAAAGCGCCTCTGAAACTGGGCTGTAAAGTAATCTTAGTTACAATATTCCTCAACACCGTGAGCACAAAAGCAGGAGATTGTTGACAAATTTTGCTGATGATACAAAGCTGGGCAGCGCAGTCAATAGAGCAGGAGATGGAAACCATGGCAGGAAATAGAGTTTATAACACCAGCACTGCCACAGCGAGATTGCCCACGAGCTGATCTCAGCTCTGCTCTCCCCCCTGTCACACCAGTATTGACAGAACCAACAAATCACAAGACAAATGCCCCTCATTCCCCTGCTGCCACCAGGGATCCCACACACGCTGCACAGACCTCACTGCCTCAGCCCTGATTTACACAGAGAAAAGAGAACGAGAAATGCTGAGATTCCACCAAATACTGCCATTTCCATTACACGAGAAAATGCAGTATTTTAACATTTGTCTTTTTCATTAATCAACACAGAAGTTAAATATGAACACTTTTCACAGGACAAAAACCTTCTGGTCTGAGATGGTAAATATTAAAATAGAAAATGTCAGAATTTCCAAATTAAAGAGTGCCATATAAACCTGAACTGGCTTACTCGGAATCAACTGGACATTCAGTTTGATAATCCTAGCAGTGTGCTTTAGGGCACAGGGCATTAGTGGGGAAAGATTTAAAAAATACAGCTCTCCTGGGCAATGCAGCAGATTACTAAACTGTTGCTAAAAAAAACACTTTCAGAAAAGTTTAAAACCTTGTCGCATTTTCAGTAGGATTAATCTGATCCTACGTGAACTACTTCATTTGTCTAATTAGAAAACTAAGTTTCTGCAAAAAATCTGAGTTTGTAGAAAATGGATTTTCCATTCAGAAATTCTGCTGACACCTTCACCTGTACTGCAATATCCACACAACACTAAGCAAAAGCAAAGTGAATGTTCATAAAACTGCAATCGTAACTCTGAAAAAAAAATTAAGCCACTTATTGGTCAAAGAAAATCCTTTTATTTCATATCAGTACATTAAAACATGTAAAATTAACCTAGACAGAAATTCAACCCCATTTTTGTTGTTGTTGTTGTCACCCAATTTAAGATGGAAGAGGAATGTAGACCACGAGACTAAATACTGATTATACACAGTTCTGCTGTGAAACAGTTTGTTCTAACTTTCAAGTGTAGTTGACCATCTAACCATCTGACCATAAATATCAAACAGCCCTGTCCTGAGGTTTTTTATCCTCAAAACCAGTCTTTACTGTTATGACTTCTTTTTTTTAAGCTGCACCACAGCTTATTCCACAGTTTGCTTATTCTACAGTTCCACCGTTAAAAAAAATTGGGCAAAATTTTCAGCAATAAACCCAGGAAGACCAAGATACAACAGGGAAAGGCAAGGTCCTAAATAGACCTGTTTGTCGTTTAACATACTAAACATTACAATGCAAAGATGGATTAATCGAAGGTAAAGTTCTTGCTTTAGCGGTTTTATTGAATATTTTAAGAAGGTTTTCCAATACAAAGTGACAATGCAGAGTTCACTGAATATTCTGTATCAAGATTACTTTTACAAAGTCATTTTGTTCTGTTTGCTTCTACCCCCTACAAACACAAGCTACTCTGTGAAAACTGAGACAGAAAAGTAAAGAGCTTTGATCAAACTTACATTGAAAATTCTCAACAGAACAGAGAATATAATTTAGTTATCCCGTTTCCTACTGCCAAAATGCTGAGTATTTCCAAACATTCACAAAAAAACAATTAGTGACTGCACAGATCACTATTTTAGCAAAATAACTTCAAAACCAGTTCTGTTTATGAACATTAGCAACCTTTAAAACAAGGGATGGCAGTAAAGTACACAACACATATGTTACATATCTTTGTTTTTGAAACTAAGCATTCCAAAATAAAGATCAAATATTACCAGGCTGTGATGGTTCAGTGGTGAAATACCTATGTATTTTAAAAGTCCTTCTAGTAATTGTTTAATTTTAAGATTGAAAATGGTAAAAAACCATGCTCAATGCTTCACCACAGGTCAGGAAAACCTTTAATCACCAGACAACATTAACATAACCATGTCTCAGACAACCCTGGAATACACCCTGGGACCTTCACAGCTTTATCAACTGTAAAAAATGTGCTTTGAAACAATCTAACAAATAACTTCGTGAAGAATAACAACTCTGTGTACTAAATACCGAAGATTTAAAAACACAGTCACTGCCAAATAGTTCTCTGAGCTCTTAGACACATTTCCAAAGGCTGGATACCCGTACACCACCAAGAATTTCATTTTCAGCAACCTTGAGGAACAAAATGCACTAATACTTGAAGCTGGCAACACCAAAATTTGTGAATTTCTTCAGGTGGTGCAAGATTTTACCAGATAAAGCCAAGGAAAACACTAAGACTGTGTCTGCAAAACTAATATTATTACCATGCTAGTAACTAACTTCCAGTGCAAACCCAGGCAACAGAACTCAATGCCAGAGAAGCAACAGTAGATGTAAGATTTGTTTGTATCTTTAACTTCAAAATATAATTTAAACACTGGGAGGGTTAACACTTCCACAAAAAAGCATTAATCACAGAATTAGGTGCCAAAAGCATACTCAAAACACATCTGAACATATTTTTTTCCCACATTTTCTTCTGTAGAAGAAAATACCAATTCTTTATATAGTCTTTGGAGGAAAGATGAACATGGGAAAGAAAAAAAGAAACATGAGTTTTATAACAAAAACTGAAAATACATATATTTCCTTAAAATTATGAAGGATGATCTGTGTACAGCACAGGACTGGAATCAGATTTCCAAAACAGACTGACAAGCTACAGTGTATTTGCTTTGTTCCATTTTGCCAGGGTTCAACAGAATTTCTGTGGCTTTCATCCCTTTGCTATCAGGTGCTCTCAAAATAACTAACATTTTCTGGTTTATCTCTTAACCACACAGGCATTGAAGGAATTGTTGATACTGCAGATATTAAGTAATAAACATAGAACCAAGCCAAATGTGGAATGGGCAAAGAAAAAATTCATATGCTAGATAGAAATATGTAACTTTGCTAACCTAAAATAGAAAGAAAATAGTGATATTTAATTCTTTGTTTTGGAGATAAACATCAAGAAAACATGAAAAAGCGTATGTCATGTCAGAAAATTTTTAAAAGTTATTAGAGATTTTAATTTTGTTTTAAAGTATAAGGTTAGAGTCTGCTGAGTTGCAAATGTTTAGCATTATTTATTCAATGCCCGTTCTGTTTTATATTTACATTTCCCTCTACCAAGTCTTTGTGTCTGATACTTTACACAACAATTTCCTTAGCCCCCATGAACTAGTTCTTTAGAAAAAAAGCAGTGCAATCACATCTCTACCTGTGCAGAAAAGCAAACAATTACACTGTCTGCTCCGAGCCTTGTCACTTCGATGGAGAAACATGACAGTGTTCCTATTATTGCTATTGATTGCCAATCACAATTGGGAGCTGTCTGACTCGCTCAGACAAAATTAACCTAAAACGAGCACATTAATATTAGATTTTCTCATATAAAACTATAATTCTATCATCAGGATTAGCTTCTTTTTTTTTTTCAGGATAAACCTCAACTAAGACACTGACTGTACAGGTGCTGCCAGAGTGCTTCCCTACCACTCAGCCGCTGAGTGAGCCCTCCAGTTGGCAAGACTCCTGCAGGGCTCCAGAAAATCCCAGATTTCTCTCAGGTTCTACATCCCTGCTGCTTGCCTATAATACACCTTCCTTGGAGAAGACTGTTTGTCAGTTCTGCTCCTTTTCAACACCAAATGACTTAAAAATGAAAACAAATTCCACCTAGGAAAGGAAAATATTATGTTCTCGGTAACGAAGCTGGAAACAAGATTACCAAGAAAAAGGTAAAAATCTAAAGCTATGAATAATCTAAAATCGTGTGTCATTAAAACCGGCGTTTTTAAAGACCAGAGTGTTTCTCTGCTTGAAGGCAAAGATTGGCTACAAAGGTGAAATAAATAACTAACCTTGCAGCATTCTTCCTCCTTAATCCATCAGGACATAAAAGAAGAAATTCCTAGCTGAACTTCACATGAAAACAGAACTTGGGAGACAGGTTTTTAAAAGAATAAAGTCTGAGAGATTTTGAGGATCACACTTTCTCACACTCGTATCCCCAGGCTTTCAGGATCCCTTATCTAGGCCAAAAGTGAAAATCCCTCTCACAGAGATACGTAAAGATGAGGGTCCTGTTTCACACAGGGAGAATATTCATTCTTGTGCAATCTCTGCTCTGATTTCCTTGCTCTCCAAGCAGCTTTGCAAAATCTGATTTTACACATAAACAAAGGCATTAACTCTAAATGTGCATCTTCCATGGCAGCCGTGGATAACACAAATGAACAGCGATCTGTGAAACAGGACGCCAAGGGACCTCCTGGGTGATTAAGCTCAGTATCTCATTACCACAGGTATCAAACACCATAGAATGTCTTTTACTAGATTCATCTAGTTTTATATGGAAACTACCTGACTTCAGGATACTACTGCTCCTTTTGGAATGCTATTTCAGCATCTCACTTCTCTGGTTCTATTGCAAGTTTATCCAAGTTCAGTTTGTAACTGTAAATTCCAGAGCCAACATTATAGTTTAGTTTAAGGAGCTTTTTTTCATTCCCTGGCATTTCCAACCTTTTTTCCCCAATGTATTAACAGTGATAAATCATCTTTCCTTTCAGGCCTTCTTTTTTTAACTAGGCTAAACAAGAATTCTTCTGGTCTTTTCTCATAAGATAGGCTTTTCCCAATCTGATTTTCCCAATCACCATAAAAAATCAACTATACTTTAATCCCTTTTATTTTCTTTTCTGTGGGAGTAGCTGTAATTAAACATACAACATGACAGACAAGTCCTCAACATCCTTGTTTAATACCAATTTCATCAGAGAGCAACACCCAGACAGAACCTAAACCTGTCTTTATTTCATTCATGCCCATGAGCAGTTCACAGTAATTCTATGATCAACTAAAACATCCATTTATTTCTCCTCCTCAGTCATTTCCAACTAATGAGCCCACGAGCTCCTGAAGCAGAATTACCTTTCCTGTACTCCCCAAGTACATGACCTTATACTTTGCACCACTAAATCTCATCCTGGTTCTGCTGTGCCAGTCCTCGAGGTCCTCTGCTTCTCTCCACAGGAATTTCTCACCTTCTGCTGTATTGACAATGCCTCCAGATATTTTGCCATCAGCAAATTTCATTAACCCTCCCCTACTGCCTGTACTACAATTGCAACTTAAAATGTAAGATTTGTCTGAGGGTGAACTTTTGTGGTATTATCACACAGCTTTGTATTCCTGTGTGCCATTGACAAAAAGTTTTACTAAACTCTGTATGAATTAGAAGCACTGAATTTTCTTTCTCCAGTAAATCACTTATTTTGCCAAATGACAGATAACGGTTCAATACACCCACTACCTTCTGTAACATTGTCTTGCATTCCATCCTATTTCCATTTTCAAGCTTTACTTACATCTTCTTTAAGAATTTCTTTGAAAACTTTGAACACCACTGACACCAGGCTAATAAACCGATAGCCTTTTGAAATAGAAAAAAACCTCAAAAACCAAAAAACAACAGATTTCTGACACCTGACAGACAGAAATTCTAGGGTAGAAGTTCTCTCTTACTTTCTTCTTCACAATCTCCTCTCAAATTTCGTTTCCCCCTTGATTGAAGTAACTACTATCTACAGTAGTTACTCATCAGACCCATCCTCATCAGACATCCTGCCCCCTCTGAAAGAATCTTGACTGGAAATAGGAATTTATTTCCGTTTACCTGGTGAACAGAGTAAAATACAATTTTGTCTGCAATCTTTTCCCTGGGCTTGTTCTCTTTCTTTAATATTTCTATATGCAGGGTTAAAGAACCTTCTGGTATTTGTCTCAGCATCTTTTCAGACCTATTTTCAATATATAAAGCAGGTCCTCTTTTTGGAAATTCTTGAATCTAAAATGCCTAAGCTGTACATTTGTTCCATTCCTAAATGTTGCTTTTTTTCCCCTTTTTTTCTTGGTACAATGGCTCCTTCTCAGACTATGCTGCACATTTGATTGAAGGAAGGTGAAGCATGCTTCAGCCAAAACTATTAAATATCTTTCAGAAACTAAAGTTTGCCCTTTGGAAATTAAGAAACATAAACACTCAAGTTGTCCATCTATTTATTTTAAACAGAATCAATTACTGACACATCCTTTCAAGCCTGTTTTCTCAGGGCAGCTGTTCTGTAATGCTTACTACATGCTTACTACATACATGTAATGCTTACTACACACAGGTTTTGCTCATTATGAAACACGACTGCTGAGAGAAATCCATCAACAGTTACATACCAAAGACTCTTACCATTTTTAGAAATAATAACCAGAATAGTAATTAAATTTAATAATGCCATAGTTACCACCAAGCCGTTTGCAATAGACTCGTGGGGAAAAATACTTCTACAAGTCTGACTTCCAATCCTATTAGTGACACACTCAAAACTTGTTTCAACTGTTCCTTTAACCTAAAAAGTTGAAAATCCTCCAGAATTAATTTCTAGTCCCACAATAAATATTTCCCCTAACCTGTTTTTTGAGAGAAGTGTTGAAGAAGCTTTCTGTATTTTTCTTATTATTTAAGAACAAACATTTTACTTCAGAATCAGCTGAATACAACTGTATCTACTTTTCAGACAGAGATAAGAAAAATTTTAATACCTATTCTTTGATATTAATAGGGGGGAAATTTAACTAAGCAACAAGGCAAAAAAAATGACAGGGAAATAAAAAAAGGCAGGGAAAACCCACCCTTCTGCTTTCCTGATGCTGAAAACGAAACGATTTGTAATCTCACTTCTAGCATTCTGAAGTTACTCAAAAAAAAGTCTGTAAAGTACTAGAATGGGCTCATCCCCCTTCCTTACCAAAGTATTGCATCAGCTCACTCCCCTCCTACTCTTCACACTTCTTTCTATTCATCCATTCACTCAGTCCCTGTATGACTACATATTATTAATAAGTTCAGCTCAAAGTGTCAAGTGTTCAGTTCTTAATAATTATTATTATAAAAATTTCGAGGCACTTGTTTCTGATTTGATTTGCTTAAGCACTTTGTTGTATTACTCATGCATGGTCATTAAATGTTCTTCAATCACTAAAGAAAGCTGATTATGCTTTTTAATTACATATTATTTACATCTCTGAAGAGTGCTGTCCTTTATGAAGGACTTCACACATGTAAGGGAACAGCTCATCACAGCAAGATTTCCAGACCTGACTGGAAACAGAGACACTGGAACACCCACCACAGATGTTTACACATAGTTGTGAGATCTGTGATCAAGGGCTGCCTTTGAAAAACAACAGGAAAAAGTGAATTCTCAGAAACAGTTTAAAATACCAATGGAAAAATCTGAAAGTACCAGCTAAAGGAAAAACTGTGAGGACACCTTCCAGAAAAGTAAGTGTATCAGAACAGGGATTTCATTTGAAGGTAATGAAGTACCTTAACTGACAAACATCACTGACTACCCCACTCATGTTATTTTTCTTTTTCTTCTTTTCTACCAAGATTTCTGTCACAGTATTATCTCAGCAGTTTTCAGAAAGCCTTTAAAAAAAAAAGGACATTAAAGTCTAGTTATTTTTAGAAGTATTTTACAGATGGGTTTGAAATAAAATTCTGTAATGAGACCCTACTGTGGCAGCTCTTTCCATGCAGAGACAAAGGAAATCAGTAATGTTGGTAGAGGAGGTAAAAAACCTGGAGCCGGAAATAAAGTCTAGTACCACAAATCTGGTGAAGAGTGGTGAAAAAAATATCCTGCCTAGGTATCGTTACTGTTCACAGACATTCAAATCTGCCATTCACAGGGACAGATGTATATCAGCTGTAGGTAAGCTGGGCTTCACCAAAGAATGCAATGTTTCAGTATCCATATACTTTGCATTTTCTGCCAGGAATACAAGGGTGCCTTTACTCACATGCGCTCTCTGTCTTCACAGAGCACTTGAGGGAAGGGGGCAGGGGGGGATCAATAGGAAAAAAATTAGCCTTTTTTTTATGCAAGCATTGTTCTTTAACCAATTCATATTTATTTTTTCGTATTGCATCAATTCAGCTGACTAAACATTTTGAAATTGCTTATCAAGTTGCTTGCTAAACAATGTAAGCCCAGAATTACCTGGAATTAGTTTGAAATGTTTTGTCTGGCTGATTTTTGTTTCCTTCAAATCTGCATCAAGTGTTAGGCCCACGGAAGGAGAGGGCTCTTCCTTCAGCTGGGACACTTAGAAAGGCCTTTGTCGTGTGGATTCTCTGGCACACAGCAAGTTACCTCAGCCAGAGAACTTTCATGGCCTGTCCTCCACTCACCCATTTGACTCCACAAAACTTACAGGAGCTTCATTATCTTTAAAATCCTCTACTTTGCTCAAGTGTGCTTAAAATCACTCCTCAGAAACAAAAATTTCTGACAAGGGGCAAGGGCAGAGACCGAAGCACAGATCACAGAAAAACAGATCAAAACAGGTTTTCTAACACAATCCAAAGAAGAGTATTATACCTTGCTAACACTTGGACTAGCAGACCTTTTGCAATCTCATCTTTCCAATATTTAACGTTTTTCTTAGAATTCAAATTTGTGCAGTTGTTTTACACAAAAACTACATCTGGTGTTAAACAGCAAATATGTTTCTATGATTCTAAAATATAGGACAAAACCTGGGGAATACGAAATTAGGCATCTAACAACAGGCAGCAATTAGAAATATTTTAAGAACTAGAAACTCACAAGACTGTCTGTCATTTACATTTGTATTTAAATGGATGTAGTACTAATTTTTTTTTTTGAGTGCTAAATATTTCTAGCTACTACCAGAACATGGGGTCAAAATTTTGATTCATACTCTCTTCAATTTTTCTTTAACTGCACTTCTGCATCTTAAACACTGAACTAATTAAACATACATTAAACAGACATTGGAACACATGCTGTGACACTGCTGAAAGACAAGATTCCTACAAAGATGTTTAAATATATTCCATGCATCCTACCTTGGGTTTAATATTTCACATAGGAAGCTTTTCCTAGTCGTGTTCTTTCTTGCAAACCTGTGTAACTACTCAAGACACTCAACTTTGCCTTAGCTTCCAAATCTTGGAGAAAAACTTCAAACTCAGAGATTCTCATCCAGATTGTTTTATTTGAGTGCCTATGTGGCCAAATTTCCCAAGCACTTTGTACTCAGCAGCTTCTGCTGAAGAGAGGCGAAGGACTCTCTGCTGCCAAGTACCAGGTCAGTTTCCTCAGAACTGCTGGAAATTGTATGGCCAGATAACAATGTCTAACTAATTTTTCTGAAACACCTCACTTCTAAAAAGAACAGTACTACCTACCAACACCCCAAAAGTGTCAACTCGACTGAGCATACAGGAGGGAAAGCTAAAATTTCACAAGCTAAAGCATTAAAGAAGCTGGGAGATGGAATTCAGTTTGCTTAAGCTAGACACTTAATTCAGATTCATTAACTCGTATTTAGGGCTACAGTTCCAACTTAATAGGTGAAGAAATAACGGGTTTTGAAGGTCACCGTGACCATCTACCCAGCCCATGTCTGCACAGCTGCTGCCTGAACTCAAGCAGATAGGATCTTTATTTAGAGAGACCCAAAAGCACAAAAAAAATGGTGCAAACGACTTCAAGAGTACACTGTGGTGACAAACACACAGACTCTTAAGTGGTCTCCAGAGCATTTCCAAAGGAATCAAGCCAGAAACAAGGCACAACCACTGGCTCTCCCATATACCTGCTTATGAAAACTAAGCTTTCATCCTAACAGCCCTTGGTACTGAAACCCTCAAGGGCAGACCTGGTGGTTGGTATTTCGGCCACAGCACTGCAGCCCGCAGGAACACAACAGTGACGGATCCCACACGCGACTACCACAGTCACATCAGTACAGGGAGCACCAAACCCTTCCAGAGAAAAGCTGGAAAAGACAACGGCGCAGCGCACAGCAGCTGGAAGTTTCCATATGCCAGAACAAATGTTTCCAAGGTCATCTCAACTCACCCCACTATTGCTCACAGTCTCTGAAAGAAACACAAGATTTACATAAATGAACATCATTATGTAACATAAAATGGGCAGAATGCTGGGAATTCCTGTAATGCTTTCGGGAAAACTATTAATCAGTTAATTTACCT
The DNA here is from genome assembly GCA_018881555.1 of Amblyornis subalaris. Lineage (NCBI taxonomy): Eukaryota > Metazoa > Chordata > Aves > Passeriformes > Ptilonorhynchidae > Amblyornis > Amblyornis subalaris. Next base: position 493,257 of record JACAXG010000189.1, on the reverse strand, counting down.
GCTCAAAACTGCAGGACTGAAGAGACTAATTTAAATTCTGGGATAACATCATGTATGATGGGTGATGGCTAACCTGTCTTGCTACGAACATATTACCAAAGACTCTTGCTGCAGGAGCATAGTTACTCCAGATGTTGGGAGGACCAAGAATTGGACATTTTTAACTGGTTTGTGCTCAGAAATTAAATATTAACTCCTGTACCTGACAGTGTGGCAATAAGAAACGTGTCCTGTCTGCATCTTCACTTGCTTTAGTTCATTAAACCATTCCTCCCTCCTAGAGTGACACCTTCCAGTCAGTTGCTATCTCACCGTCCTGAAAATTAACCAGTCCAGATGCAACAAAGAAAATAACTACACAGATCCTAAGAAAAGAAGGAAAACTAAGGCTGCAATGTTAGCTAACATAAGCCAGGAAATTTAAAACAGAAATCGAAATTTCGGTCTGAGATAGACATTTTGGCACAGATATCACACGACTTTCCTTTAAGTATTGTCAGTCAAGATCCTCGCTCCTGGGACTACACCTTCACAGTACATCCCAAATATACACAACATGCGGAGAGGCTCTGAGAGCTGATGGTATTTGCATTTGGACTGACATCTTCTTGTAATATGTTTGACACGGAGCACTTCTGTAACAAAGAACTGAGCCGCTTTCAACCCAAGTCTATTCCAAAGAATAACGGGCAACTACACAAGAATGAATAAGTGAACAGTTTGCTACAGCAATGAATGCCTCCAAAAACAGCAAGTTTGCAGGCACCAGATGGAAGAGAACATTACTGCAATTCCTGCATCCCATTGTGTAACAGCCAACAGAGCCGTTAACGCTTTCTGGTGATTTCTAAGCTTTTTAATGTGCTTTCCTTTGAAGGTGGGGTGGGTTTTTCGGTGCCCTGTCAGTCTGCAAGCTAGGTTCAGCTGTCTGGGAAAGAAATTTTATTGGCAAGCTATCAAATGGGGAAAAACACAAAATACAGATGGAAACACTAATGATCATATTACAAAAATCACTAGCTGGACACAAAGCTTATGTTATAAAGCATGACCTACAGCACAAGTCTTTGTCTCTTACAAGCCACAACTTTCTCTCTCCCATACCAGACACGTCTGCCTTTCTACAACTTCGCTGATCACTTATCCCAGAAAAATGTCTATCTCATGATCATGACGAGTTCTCACACTTTATTGTTTTCCTCTTCAAAAAGCAAACTTAAATCTTATTTAGTGCATGACATTATGTCTTCCTCCAGAATTCAGAGCAAAATGGTGGTAAAAGATGTTTGAATCAACTCAAATAACTCATTTTCATGGCTACCACCACAGATCATCATGAGAAAGCCACCCATTGAGCGAAATACTCCCAGTTACAGACATCCATTTACGCCAAGAAATGTATTTTCCATTCCCAAATGTTTAGACGATGTCCCCTGTGCCCAGGATGTGCTCTCAGTACCCTGCCCGCTGGACCAGCAGGAGTGTCTCATTTAAAATCTCAGTCAGCATGCCCAAGTGCTGCCTGAACTAGTCCCTGGCAAACCAGGGCAGAAAGATCATGCAACAGTAACAAGCCGAATTCAAGCGAAAAAAACCCTGCTATGTATTAAAGATCTATTGCCTTGCTCATTCAAGAAAACACCTGTACCTCATGTAACTTCACAGAACCAAATTCATTTCTGCTGTAAACTAGAACAGAAATTTTGAAATTGGGGCATTTATAATCACATTAGTACCAAATTTTAACATTCTGTATTGGCAGCATCTTGTTGAGTACCAGCACAGTACAAAAAAAGTCTTATGTTATATACATATTTTATATATAGATACTTTTTTAAAGCATATATATTAAGTCTTGACTCCTACAAGGTAAAAAAGCAGTGTCTCCTCACTGTGTGTTGGTCTATGTGGGGAAAAGTAAGTTATTTTTATGATTCACGAAAAATAATTCGTAACTCTAGAACACATTTTCCTGCACCACAAGTTCCTAAATCTCAGTGAACTTCAATGCTCTTTAGTTATATCTAGAAAGGACCTGACCTCAAAATCACACACTGATTACACAGTGTAAGTCTATAATGGTCTCCAGCAACACCACATTCTGACCTCAAGAAAAAATACTTTATCTACAATATTAACGCCAACCCAGCAGCGGCCACTTCTTAATTAATAAGGCTAACATAAAGATTTGTGGTAAAGAAAACCTTATCATGCAGGGGGGAAAAAAAGCACGAGACTGCATCTTTTTCCTGAGTAGAAAATCACAACCATTCTTTCTAACAAAGGAGAGAAAAGAATTTTTTCATGTATCTTGAGAGTTCACAGACAATGAGGGTGAGATGGTGTTGGGAAGGAAACAAACTCACAGTTAGACCTCACAGCTAAAAGGACAATAACCATGAATTTTCTGCAAAGCAGCAACATATGGAAGTTTGGCCATTCTGCCTGGTTCTCAGGAAGCCACTCTGAAGCCCTAAATCTGCAATACTCACTCCGAGCCAACATGACCTGTGTGCTGCAGGCAAGCAATCCAAACACACTGAAGGATAATCATATGACACTGCTAAAAACACAGGCACTTGGCCAAAATAACAGCATTGTTCCAATACAGATGAGCATCATCATCCCCAGAAAATTAGAGCGTAACACTGAACCAGTACAATTTAATTTAAGAGAAACAAAGGCAGGCCTATACGCAAGGCTGGAAACATTAAGTATTTTGAGGCTCAATCATTAAAAGTAGAATGCTAACAATTGACCAGATTGTGATTTTGTTTCTGTTGTGGTAAAACAGTATTGACAAACACTACTGTGTCATGTTTCTTGTTTGTGAGTTAATGTCGTAAGTATTTGAAAACGCAAATTTATCTACAAAATTTATCTACACCTGGCACAGTCCGGTTGTTACAAACACATCGAAGATTTGTTTTTAGGAATGCGAGAATGCTAACATTACTCTTTCTGTGATATTTAACATCACATTTCAATTCAGGTGCTTGGAGCAGAATGCTTTTGCAATGTGCCTATCTCAGTGATTAAACAACTCTGAACAACTGCCACCAATACTCAGTGTTCTACTGGATCCCAAAGTGTATGTCCTGATATTAAAATTCATGCAATTCAGGGAATTTAGATCCCCCTAAACTCTTCATCAGGAAACATCACAATGGTAGTGAGTTACAACATGCACTGGTTTCAATATATTAAATAATAAAACAGGATGCCAAGGTGTGGCCATAGGTGCCATCATAAGCACTGTTGATATGGCCATCAGTTCAGTATCTTCCCCATTCACGGCAGCTCAAATTGAACACATTTTGCAGGAGAAAGAAAGAGGGAGAGAGAGAGGATGAACAATAAAACAAATAAAAAATGTCTTTTTTCACAACTGTCTCTCCTATTAAGACCACAACAGTAATATTTTTTAATTGGAAACAGAAAAACAGATTTTAATTTCTCACAAACCCTTCCACTGATAAAACTGTGGAAGCTGGGATCTCTTGATGTTTTGCCCAGGTACCAAAGCATGCCAAGCATCAGAACATGTGATGGAAGAGTCACCAAGACTCGAAAAAAATCACATTAATCCAGGAAGTTGAGAGGGGAAGCACACAGCCTGGGTAGGTGAGTGATTGTGTGGCCTACATATTCCTGATACTGCCGCTGTATATGCAATTACACACAGCTTTAAGGTAAATTAGCATAATTTATTGTATATAGATAATTGCAGTTGAAGTCCACTCTGGCACAATCTTTAAAAATTATTTTTTACAATCTCATAACTATGACTTAATGTATCAAAAAGGTGCACGTAAAAAAACAGAATGTACATTTATGAAATTAAATCACACTATAATTATTTAATTAAATTTTAACTTGAAGAATTAAAAAAAAAAAAAGTAAATACTTCAGTCTGATTTTGGTCTTGTCTAGATGCTCTAAAACCACCACACAGATTTTTCAAAACAACTTTCTAGATGTCATGAGAAGATGACTAAATGGAAACAAAACAACAATACCTCTCTTTAATATCTATAATACAGGACAAAAGGGTGAGCTTAGAAATAATTTTGTTACTGGTATTTTGACAGTCTCTCAAAGTTCAGATTCTGGGAAAACCACCTTCACTTCCCACAGCCTCAGCATGTGCTCCACAGGAAATGAAGGTTTATTTACTGCAGAAGAAAGACATTCTCCTAGAATGACATCATGCCTTCAGCCATGGTAACTCCATCTAAACTGTCACATCCAGTTACCAAATCTGAATTAGAGCATCTTTTCCTGTGTCTGATGTAGCATTTATTGGCTAATATTAAGCGACAGCTCTGAATACCAAGATGGCAGATAAAAAGTTGAAATCACTCTATGCTAACATCCAAACGCAAAAGAAATCATTTTTGGAGGTCATACGATGTGCTGCTTCAGCTCTCCCGAAAGTGTCATGATTAGTTTACATACTTGCTTTGATAGAACTCCTAAGATTTGTGAAAAGTTATTAGTGGGTAAAACAGAACAGCAATCAAAGAATGTGCAAGATAGAGAATTCAGAGCAGGGTCCCACCACCCACAACGGCAGTCAAGCCAACAGCATGTCATCAAAGCTGTTGGAAACTAAATGTAACTACTGCTAACAAGACTTGCCAGGATTCCAACGTGACACGCAGAAAACGATGCACAAAGGTCTGTGTGTGGGAGACAAAAACTTCCCGTGCCTCCAGAACTTTACAGGAGCACAAGAATTTAGCCTCCTCCTTGAAGACTCAGGCATGCCATCAAAGAAGGAGCCCAAAAGCAGGACAGATCTGGGATTCCAATGGCTTCTGTCACCACTGTACTCTTCTTTTACTGAGCTTTCTCCAGCTCGAGGAAGGGGTGTCATGTCCACACCAAAGGTTCTTCCAGCCTTGATATTTCTAAACAATGTCGTTATTTTGCCAAGCCTTTCCATGTAGACAACAGTTAATAAAATCCACACTGGAATATTTTCCTGTGGTTTAATAACGGCTAATTCCACTTTCAGATTAATACGTTTTTAAGCAAAATCACAAGGATCTTTGCTGCGTTTTGCAACACACTTTAGAACTCCGCAGCTCAAGTGGTTTCTTGATTTATTTTTTACAGGTCTCCATTTGGGTTTCTTTTCTGTGACATGGCATTTGAAGACGTTGCTGGTACACGAGCAACTCCACTGCTCTTGAGCTCAAAACATTCACTACAAACTGAAGGCTTAGGTATGTAACACTTGATTTTTCTCCCTCTTTCCTAAGGTCCTTTCGTTATTTCCTGCAGCAAGTGCTGGATTCTATTACATGTATTTACATTTTTCTCCTTAAGCACTGTTTGCTGGGTTTTCACTTCAACCATCCAACAAATACTGTGGTTATGCAAATGTTTACACTACATTTATCTTATTTATTTTCGCACCAAAAAAAAAGGAGTTGTTCCTAGCTGTAAAAATTCTGGATTTGTTTAGAGCAAAAATGATTAATAATTGCTAAGAATTGTCATTTTCCATTCGCTACAAACTTAAAAGCACAGCTGAACAGCAATTTATGGTATTATGAAGTTTAAGAAAGATGTCAGACTCGTTCCCGCATCCCCCATCAGGCGGATCTTCACTAACACTAATGAACAGCTGCCAGCAAAGGTGGAGCCCACGTCACAGCAAATGCAGAACTCCACCAGTGTGTTTGCTGGGGCTCAGTGTTCACTTTCCCAAGGCAGTATCAGGTATCAACAGACCTTCAACATTCCCAACCTGCCCACTCCTTTATAAAGTGGCAATGGCTCCAGCTCCAGGAATGGTTCCATGCTGACTCACTTCTTCTGCAATACCCAGAGGAGCCGAGACAAACCACACACTGAGAATTATTACTCCAAGTTATTGCTTCCCTTGGGCTATCTGAATAACAAACAAAAAGAATGCATAAAGTGAATCCAGATTTTCCCATTTTACTCTTTTGGAGTATAAGCTCTTTGAGGCAGGAGAACTACCTTCACTTTGAATCTTGCACAGTATTTTTCACCTTATCAACAATTCATGCAAAAATGTATGTAACTGTTCTGTCCTTGCTAGAAGAGAAGACACAGTTTCATGTTCACTGATAAAGATCCTGACAGATCTCCTGGTAGGACAGATTTGATTTGGATCAAGAAGGAATACATACTGAAGATTGTTGTTGAATTAGCCAGAACGTTTTATGGTGGTTACACAAGATTTATGCTGTCTGTGGAAAAGTACAGATGACACTCAGCTGGCATAAAGTCAGAACAGCTCAGAAAGACAACAACTGATTCAATAAAAATTTAACCAGAACAAAATGGCAACTTAAAAATTTTCAAATGGTGCCCGTGTGTTTCTATCTGTTCCTTGCTTTGCATATCAGGCTATTTTTATGCTATTGGAAGAGACTCTAAAAGGTTTATGGCTCTTCAGCTCATATCCAAGAGACTGAATCTGATCTCACTTCTCAGAAGGGCATCCTCCACCAAAGGTCTAAAGATTATCATCAGTCACATGTCATTAGCAGTTTCTGTTTACCAATCAGGATGTTAAAATAAACATCTTGATTAAAAACTAAATCCACAAAAAACATAGGGTGCTGTACCAGAAGAACAGTATCAATTCTTTTCTAGGAGGATGGCAAATGGAAAAATAGGGTCTGCCTAAGACAGGATCCCCCAGCATCTCGTTAAGATAACAGCCTGACGACTGAGACTGCCAAATATAAAAAGACAAACTTTCTTAAACTGTCTTTAAGTTGCTACTTTACAAAACACAATGCTCAACTAAGTATAAGCGTCACCACCGAAGTGAAATCTCAGCCTCAGTGAAGTCGCCAGCAGAAATTACCACTGCTTTTAATGAGCTCAGAGCCACGTTTTGTTGCATGAGGCTCACATGGCCATGTGCAGACATCCACAGCCTGGTTAACCATGCAGCTTCCCTCGATCCCCAGTGAGGAAAAACAGGCACTTTTAGACTCATCTTCTCTTAGAGGAGACACCTAAAATAGGTCAACTGATTTATACCCAAAAATGCTTTTTTACCTCCTCAGGCTGAAACAAAGATTTAAGTGACAAGCTCTATATTGCAGATATCTAAAATAAGCAGAAAGAAACCCACATAGAATTTTATTCTTGGTTTTCAGATGAAAACACAACTTGTATAAATGGAACCAGCACATAATACAGACTGCTCTGTGGAAAAGACCAGAATATGAAGTTATTCATCACTCCTTCACCAGGAAGGCTCCTGATATTTAGACACCAGACAATGAGATGCAAGGTTGGAAACATCAACTGTCCATACTGATCAATGACGTGAAATAAACTTTCCAAGTAATTTGATCAGGTTTCCTGTAGATCCTGTAGATTAGCACATTTTTGATACTGTGATAACTGATAATTGATTTTCTATTTAAACAAAGGTACTTCAGACTATCCTGTGTATTTTCTTTATTATATCATTAGATTTCGGGGTCTCTTCACAGATTAAAAATGAATAGAACAATAATAATTTTGCCTCTCTGCAGTTTCAACATCCTAATTGTACCCCCCTACGACAGGATATATTTATGATTTATTCTACATCACCTCCCCCCGATGAGTCTTGGGTTCAATCACTTACATAGGAGTTAAATCGTCCCTATGGATAACTTTCACAAAATTTCACCCAACTTTAAAAATCTGTCTTCTGATTTTGCTCCTAATTTTCACCTTGTCTGCCAAAACTAACATTCCGTTTGTAACCTCTGAACTGGGTTTCCAGGATCAAGACAGGAAAATCTCGTAGCCTCTTACACCCTGGCATATACCACAGTACACCTTTTTTTTTATTTTTCTGAACACTGGTTGTTCTTAACAATAGATGTTGATTACTCAGATCTCAATTTCCTTATTTTTCCTTTCTTACTGTTCCCAGTTAATTATATTATTACATGCACATGCATCGTATCTACCACACCTTGGAGGAGATCAGATTAGACAGATGGAAATATTCCAGTAAGATACAAATAACAGAGATACAATATAGAAAAATCAAGATCGTAACAGTAATTCTGGAACTGAAAATTGTGATATATGCAACTATCAAACAATGGCCGTTTTTTCCAAAATAAATTTAATTTTTGTCTAGACCTTCTTTATGCTCCAAATATATAAAAATAAAATTTATTATTTTTCTACAAGAAAAAAAAAGATAAATATTGAATGCATACAGCCAGGGGAAACCTTTCCAATTTCTACCAAGACCACAACTTTTGCTATTCATCAGAATGTGTTTCAATAACTTATTCAAACAGATTGCAGTAATTCCACAACACCAAGTGATTTATGGGTACAACATGTATTAAAACCAAAAAAAAAAACCAAAAACCAACACCTATTTGAATAACAGATTGTTATTAGAGTGGAATAGGTCTCTAGCATTCAATATCTGTGAAAAAGAACATGCACCTTACACAGGAACTACTGTGCTTGAGAAAATGTAACCCCTCTACAGTCACCACTTTCATCTTTCTTCTTAGTGTTAAACACACAGTTTTACTTTACATATCCATAGCAAATTTCATTTTCCTATTTGATAGATTAAATAACTTTAACAGTCTGGTTATCCTTCAGTTCAATGAAGAATGTACATTTGACATCATCTCTATTAGGCACTGAATATTTTGCAGAAGAAATTAATTCTTTTTCTTATGGTCTTACAACCTCCATAATTTCCTAAGACCTTTCTCTTGCTTCACTCTTCATCTGTTCTGCTGCTACACAACAGGTACAAAGGCTCCTTCTCAAAGAGGGTCCTTCCAACCTGCACATTGCTGTGGTTCAAATCAAATAAATCCTTCAAAATATCTCAAGGATTATTAATATCAGTATCTTGATAAATCACAAGGCTTGGCCTGGAATCTTATTTCAGTGTATTATTTATTATAATATTTCGGTATAGTTAAGACTCCATTTCAGTATGTTACAGACTCTGAAGTCTTTTTTTGTGTTATGACATTTTCTATAACTGACACCTTCTTTCCAGAAGAAGGACTCACTAGTTTTTTACAGATGTTCTTCTAAAATGCATTCTGTAATGAAGACTTGATTCATTATTTAAAAAAAAAAAAGTCACAATCATCAAAAGCAATTTTGAATACAAACAGTAATCTGTTCTTACAAGTCAGGACTAAAGTATACGAACACTGTCGTTAGTGACAATTAAGTAAAAACCCCTGAAGCATTGATATCAACGTTCTTCTCAAGAAATATTAGAATTTAATTTAAAGAAAAACTTTTAAAATGCTTCAGCTATTCATCAAATGACTTAGATATCTATCCCTCTTTAAAATGCAGCTGAAACCTCTGAGTGAGCTCAAAAATCAGTAGAAATGACCGTATCACAGACTAATAGCACAATTGTTTTAAGTGCCAATTCCTTTAGAAACCAGGCCAAAAGAATACTCATTTCAGACCAGAAATGTCTTAAACATCCCAAGTCTTTGTGGGGAAAAAAAAAGGGAATCAAAGTGCTGATGAAAAAAGGAAAGGAATTGCAGAAAAAAGCATATCACATCAACCTATTCAATAGCTTATAATATACAGAATACATTGCTTTCAGTTAATTGTTATCCAAGATTTATTTTCATACTTATGATAACAACATAACAAGGGATGGAATTTCTGTCATTTTTATACTGATTAGTCAATAACCTGGAGATCTAATGAAGAATCAAACAAGCAAATAATTATTCAAATCACTCTGACCAGAGTTCAATGAACAGTTTTACTTTTCTGGAGGAAAGATGTTTATTCTCCTTCAAGAACACCAAGGCTATTTCATTTCCCACCACCAGTTTCAAACAACTGGTCAGTCTTTTAAGTGAGTTCTGCAGTAGGAAAGTATCCACTGAGTACAGAAGTCTTATACACAACTTATCCAGTAAACATCACTTCAAATGAATATTAACCTCAAAGTTTCCATTATTCTTTTAACAAATATTTACCTCTACGATAAGTAAATCTTGATGCTTAATCTTTTTCCACACACACGAAAAAAAAGTTTCCTTAATGTTAGTGAATCTAAGTGCTAAGAAACATTATCCTATGAGGAAAACATATACATAAATAATGCTGGAGCCTTTTCCATTTCTTCCCAATTTTCATGACCAATACAGCTGTACACCTGAATGAGGTGCATTAATTAGTTTTCCTATAACTGTAGAAAAATTGATTAAAAGCCACTGGTAAGTTAAGATCCGAAGTCTTGCTGGAAGAACTTACTAGCATAGTGTTTTTTAAATTTCATTATTTATTTTATAAACAGACGTTTAAAAATGTGTACTTACTTCAACAAGTGCAAGTAATGTTTGTTCAGTGTTATCATTGTTTTTCTCCTTGGGGTCTGGTGGGATGTGTTTATTTCTTACTTGGAAGTGTGTCTTACTAAGATAACCATCACCAAGGTCCTGTGTTCAGAAAAAGAGAAAGAAAAAAAATCTTCTGTAACCAAAATGCTAAATGCCATCACTGTTCTAGAAAATAAACAGAGCATGGTATTTAGGCACAAGCTCCAAGTCTTTTTATAGGCACCGATGACTGCAGTGCTCCTCAGCACCTTCTCACAGATAGTTTACACCAGTTCTTGGTGCTAAAGGAAGTCAAAGACCTGAACAGCAAAAATAAAGTTTAATATAGCTATTAATGGAATAAGACAAGTGCGCCCTGGCGATCAGGACAAGTGCCAAAGAATGGGAAGACAGTGCACTAAGGTGATGAAAAGATGAGCAGTTGTTATCAATTTTGACCTATTTCAATGCATTCACGCCCGTATTAACTTCCCAACTCTTGCTTGCTTGGTTTGGTTTTGCTCTGTTTCCCCCTCCGACTTTACAAAGTTCTGAAAACTAAACAAAACAAAACAAAACGAGTTCAGAATTTCTGTGTGCAGAGTCATAACTTGTTGCCTTCTCTTGATCACCTCTGATGGTCAAGTGTAAGAGGAAATAGACGAAGCTGTGCCTTCTCCCAGTTCCCTTTTTATCATTCTGTTCCCCAGGCCACACAGTCTCCAGTTGTGAAGGGCCCTTGTACAATTCCAGAGTGTTAGAAGAAAAGTTTAGGAGCTTTGCCACAATGCTGGCCTGCCTACCTGCATACATGCATAAACATTTTATTTTTCTTAATTAGAAGCAAGAGGAGAGAAAACGTTTAATAACAGGTACACTCTGAAAGGGAGAAAGCATGTACAGAACACAAAGAACAGTAGTTGTATGTTGAGAATTTATTTCTCAAAGGAAACAAATAAATTGGGGGTTTATTAGCTGTTTCATTACGTTTTATTTTAGATAAACAGAGAGCATATGCACAACATCTGATGAAAAAGGATTCTATTCAAAACAGTCTCACTACAAAATTCATTAACGTAGCATTTAATTACTTGACAAGACTGCAAATTTAACTATAATTTAACTCTTTGGTTAATTTGTCATTGCTGATACAGTTTATTCCATGTACTTTGACCTTTAAACCATCACAGGTTTTATACTGACACGCTAGTTTTCTCTTTTCAAGGGCACTGTAGTTTACAGGTACATCCAAAATCTGCTATGGGCTGCTGTTTACTTTGTTCCGATCAAGTTTCACACATAAAAAATGATAATGCTCTCTACATGTATTTTTTCCATTAATTTTTAAGCGTGAATAACATTAGAGGCAATGACATTGCTCACAACTTCTCCTACTGCACGCCTTATTTTCTCAATAAATCTCATCAGGAGCATGAATCCACCAAACTTTCCTGCCTGCCCTGGCTGCAGAGCCAAGTGCAGCCTGTGCAGTGAGGAATCCAGCGTGCAGAGAAGGGCGACAGTAAAGCTAAGCCTAACTTGGGGATACAGAATCCACTTCTCTCACTCTCAGCACCCTCTCAAGCGGCTCCCTGTGGAGTTTCCCCAGAGTGTCAGCAGGAGTAAAGATACCTGCAGAGGTATTTATCCCACTAAGAGCAGCAAAGGAAATGCTGCAGCCACCCACAGAGGCAAAATGCCCCAAGGCACAGCGAGCTCTGCCAGAGCAGGGTTGGACAGAGCACTCACCTCCCTGAACCAGTTCTTCCTGTCAATGGAGTGTAGTCAAACTCTGCCTTTGCATTCTGTAGCATGTGAGTGCCATGAAAAACCACCGATGGATGGAGACCTGGAGCTAGCAGTCCCTGCGTTCTATAGCTCCGTATCGGAGGAGGCAGGAAGGAGGAGCGTCCCTCCTGTTGCACTCTGTAGTGTTTTCCACTTTGTACACTTCTGCCCTATAAATAAATCAATGCTTTAGCAAGGACCTTGATCCCACTAATGCGCAAAGGGAGTCCCTTCCTACTGCAGCTGCATCATAAGCAAAAGGGAACTGATGCAGCTTTGGGTATGATTACCTAGATTAACCTAACGAAATATGAAACAAAGCAGAGAGCAAACAGGGCCCTGTTTGCTTTAGTCAAATCTCGACCTTCACAGTAAGGTTTAACTATCCGTCCCTAACTGCAGCACCCAAGTTCAGCTCCACCAGGTCCTGCAGTAGAGGTGCTCTTGGCTTTTTTACAGCTTTCTTCCGGTGGGAAAAAAACCCAACCCAAACCAAAAAAAAACCACACATTATAAAAATAACATCGTTTATAACATTTCACTTACAGCTATAAATACATGGTTCTGCTTGGGCCATGTGAGCTTGTGCACCAAGAGCCAGCTCCATGAGAACAATGAGCATTTCATCATCTAAATTTAATCTCCACAGAAAACACGGGAACACAGGAACATAGTCCCACAGGCCTGGTTCACTTGTGTGGTCTTACTCCTATCAATGGGTCTATTCACGTGAGGCAGGAATGAGGAACGGGATCCAAGTGCATTACATCAGCAAAATTAAGAGTGCCCCAAACTACCCACAACACATATACTCAGTTTAAAAAAAAAAAAAATAAAATAAGACAATGAGACATCTTGTTGAGGAAAAGCTTCCTTCCCAGACTCCATGCTATAGATGGATGGTCTCCATGGCCAGGTTTTTATCACACACTGAAATCACAGAGTCGCCAACTTGGCCCATTAAAAAAAAAAAAAACAACAACCCTCTTAGAATTTTTTTATATGAGAACAAAAATCTATCTCATTCTGCTATTTCCAGCAAAGCTTCTTATTTCACAGAAAGTTCAGACTTTGACCCATGTATTAAATTCCCAGTAGAGGCTCAGACCATCTTTCTTTGTTGAATAAATCCTCACAAATATAGTCTTGGACTGAAATCTAAAGTTTCAAATGTTTTTCTGTAAGAAAGGGTGCATTGTAACACTTGGCTAATATTTGCACTCTTTTAAAAACTCCTAAACAGAACAAATCTAAGTCCAAGGTCCTGCTTCTTACTGAAATTCCGATCATCTGTGACGAAAGGGTTACAAATGTTAATGTACAATTACTCACATAAAAATGATGGCATACATTGGAAAAAGCACGACTTTTCTCCTCAAAATTCATGACAACGTGGGAAACCACTAAAGACATTAAAGTCTAAAAAAAAAAAAAGCTAGAGCAGCAAATTTTCTACAACATCAAGAATACACAGAAAAGAGAACATGAAAACCTACATGCTGGAGAAAACCAGCATGTATCAATACATCTTTATATACTGCAACAATACATTTTTATATACTGTATCAATACATATTTATACACTATAACACATATTACATACTGGCTAATGTGTGTACCTAGCTTGACATTATCCTCAGCAAAATAAAAGAAGACATATAAAATTCAGTCAATAAAAAATAAGTTCAGTAAATGTATTTTTTTAAGGAAAACGGAATTTGTCAACATAATTTCAAAACACACATTTGGTTGATAAACATACCAGTTGGAACGGTACCTGCTCAGAATTTCCTGAGATATCTGTTGATTCCACAAGTGGAAATTAAAAAAATTAAAATCATCCCACACTAATCTGACACATACTATAGGATGAAAAAATTATTAATTCACAGATCTCAAATGTAACTTAAAAAATCGAGAAATCATCATAAAAGAAGTGATTCTAATGGGGTCCTGTGGGACTAGTCTTAGCCCTGTGCTATTTAAAATTTTGATTAATGACCTAGAAACAATATGTAATTATTACTGTAGAGGTTTGAAAGTTATGCAGAAGCAGCAAATAATGAGAATTGATCATTAATACCGGCACATACTTCAGGTTGCTGTACGCAACTGACAGGTATTTTAATAAAAATACTAAGCCAAGGATCCAGAACTAAGACTATGTGCTATTTCAGCTCGAAGGGTTAAAGTGAGCCTTGGATATAAAACCACAAGCACTTGCTCAGAGTAGGAGGGTTTGAATTTCACAGTGATACCACATTCCTTGTCTAGTCCTGCCCACAGCTGAAAAAGGATTTTGATATACTGGACAGGATTCAGAGATCCACAACCCTATTGAATACATACCAAGCCTAAACCCTCATGTCAACACACCTATGCACTATTTTGGTCTTGGACCAGCTGTGTAAAAAATGCCATTTATTTCATATGTTGTTAAAGGATGTTCCAGCTTGTGGTGGTGGTCAACAGCTCAAGAAGTCCATCAAGGGTATCTAAAACTTAACACTCTGGTTGTTTTACCTTGCTAGTTCTCCACTCCCAACCATCTCCTATCTGCTGTGAATGTTTAACAAAGTCTTCACAGTCCTGCTTGAATCTTTTTTCCTCCAAAAAAAAGTCTTCTTCACCTGCCATGCTACAGGATACCTGCAGAGCAAACTGAATGTTAGTACTGGCAGATAAAAAGAACGCCAAAAAATTCCACTAACTCATAGCAACTGAATAGTAAAATAACAAAACATAGGGGAAAAAACTATTGCTTTAAATAAAACAAAGACATTTCTTCAAGTACATTAGGGAATCATGGACATGCAGAAGAGCTGAGGCTGGAAGAGACTTTTGGAGGTTGTCTGGTCCATTCCCCCTGCTCACAGCAGTGTCAGCTACAGCAGGATGCGCAGGATTGTTTCCATCTGGGTTTTGATTATCTCCAAGGATGGAGATGCCACAGCCTCCCAAGGGAACCTGTTTCAGTGCTCAATTACCATAGCAGTAAATATTTTTTATTCTGTTTAACTGGAAACATTTATCTATCAGGTCGTGCTTGCTGCCTCTTGTGCTGTCACTCCACAGTTCTGAAGAAAGTCTGGCTCCATCTTCTTTATTCTCTCCCACCACATATTTATGGATATTTGCAAAATCCCACTGACCTTTCTCTTCTCCAGGCGGATGCATTCAAGCTCTCTCAGCCTTGCCTCGTATGTCAAAACACCCTTAATCATCTTTGGGGCTCTTTGCAGGACTAGTTCCAGTATGGTGGTGTCTTCCCTGTACTGGGGAGCCCAGAGCTGCACTTTTAACACGTATTTCCTTAACAGTGCAGTACAGCTCTCTGTGGCCCAAAAATACAGCTTCAAAACCTTCCCTACCCCTCCAAGGGTTCCCTCACAGGGTCCTGAAGATAAAAATGTTCTCAGAGGATTTAGACACTTTTACTTACCCTCCTCTCCCCTCCCCCACTTCAAGAAGCACGTGTCATAAATAGAGCTGGTTTACTGTGTTTGTAGACATCAGGCAGCACTGCAGCACCACATACAAACCACAAAATTACAGAATGGTTTGGGTTGGAAGGGACCTTAAAGCCCATCCTGTCCCACCCTGCCATGGGCAGGGACACCTTCCACTATCGGAGGCTCCTCCAAGCCGTGTTCAACCTGCCTTGGTCACTGCCAGTGATGGGGCAGCCACAGCTTCTCTGGGCAACCTGTACCAGGTCCTCCCCACCCTCACAGGGAACAACTCCTTCCTAATATCCAATCTAAACCTATTGTCTTTCAGTTTCAAGCCAGTCTCCTTGTCCTGGCAGAGGCTATCACAACAATACCCTGTAACTATTACAACCAGATCACACCTTTCCTTAACAAGAAATGCAAGTGACACAGCACCTCATGCGATGCTCAATATTTTTCAGTATCTGACCCTGAGTCACATCATCATCCTGTCTGCCCACGTCAAAAATTATTTATTAGCACTTGAAACACATTACTTTCAACAAAAGTTAACTCAAAGCTCTTCTGCTCTGTGCCACTTGTGTGCCAGGAGAGAGGAAACGCAGGCAACAGACAGTGCAGGTGTTTCCTGCAATTCCCCAAGTGTCCCCCAACCTGCTGATGGGCTGCAACCTGCCTTTAGTGAAAAATGTGAGGATGCACAGTTCCCACAGGGGTTTAAGCAGAGCTGTGTGCTTCTGGAAATCGGCAACTGTGAAGAATCACGGAATCCCGGGATATCTGGGGTTGGAAGGGCCCCCTGGAGCTCACGCAGCCCAACCCCCTGCCCAGGCAGAGTCACCCGGAGCAGGTGACACAGGAACACACCCAGGTGGGTTTGAGATGCCTCCAGAGAGAGAGAGACTCCAGGCCCTCCCTGGGCAGCTGTTCCAGGGCTCTGCCCCCTCCATGGACACAAGTTTTTCCTCATGTTGGAGTGAAACTTGTTGTGGTTTAGTTCATGGCCATTGCTCCTCATCCTGTCCCTGGCACCACTGAGCAGAGTCTGGCACCATCTCCTGACATCCCTGGAGATGTTTGTATGGATTGACGGGATCCCCTCTCAGCCTTCCCTTCTCCAGATTCTGTGACAGAGCCACGAGCAGACCCGAACGAGCCCGTCCCGCTCGGACACGGGCCTGGCCGGCTGACGGAGGCCAGGCGAGCCCCGCAACACTTTTTCCTTTTCCTCTTCCTCCTCCTCCTCCAGGGTCTTCCCGGCCCCGGCGGACGGGGTCGGGGAGAGCGGGAAGGAGCAGCCCCGCTCACCGCCCCTCACGTACCGTGCGCTCCTCCTCCTTTTCCTTCTCCTCCTCTTGTTCCTCCTCCTCCTTCTCCCGCCGCGCCGGGCGCGTGCCCGTCCCGCCCCGCCCCGCCGCGCCGCGCATGCGCCGCCCCGCGGCCGGGGGCGCGCGCCGGGGAGGGAGCGGGGAGGGGAGGCCGCGCGTGCGCGCGCGTGAGGGGGGCGGGAATGGGGGAATGGGGGGAGTGAGGGAATGAGAGGGATGAGGGAAAAAGGGAGAGGGATGAGGGGGATGCAGGGAATGAAGGGAGTGAGGGAATGAGAGGGATGAGGGAATGGGGGGAGTGAGGGAATGAGGGAATGGGGGAAGTGAGGGAATGAGAGGGATGAGGGAATGAAGGAACGAGGGAATGTGGGGAGTAAGAGAATGAGACGGATGAGGAAAAAAGGGAGTTAGAGGGATGAGCGGGATGCAGGGAATGAGGGGAGTGAGGGGGATGAGGGAGTGAGGGGGGTGAGAGAATGAGAGGGATGAGGGAAAGAGGGAGTGAGGGATGAGAGAATGAGGAGGATGCAGGGAATGAGAGGAATGAGGGGAGTGAGGGGAAAAGGGGGTGACGGAATGAAAGGGACCAGGGGAATGCAGGAAATGAGGGGGACGAGAGAATGAGGGGGATGACGGAATAAGGGGGATGAGGGGCTCTGAGAGATGAAGGGGCTGCTGGGTTTGAGTGGGATGCAGGGCTTGACAAGGGCAGAGGGGATGAAGGGCAGCGAGTGTGAGGGGGATGCGGAGATGAGAGGGTTGGGGTGGATGCGAGGGATCAAGGGGATGAGGGGCCCGCAGAGATGAGGGGGATTAGGAGGGTCTGGTCCTGGGGGGAATGAAGGTGGCAGAGATAAGGGGCAACGTGGCCTGGAGGGGATGAGCAGGATGCGGACGATGAGAGGCTGAAGGGGCAGCGGGGGATGAGGGGGTGACGGGGGTGGAGGTGGCTGTGGGGTGTGAAGGTCCTGCGGGGGATGAGGGGCGCCGGGGGCTGCGTGAGGCACCCACCCACGCCATCCCCCTGAGAGGTGCGGGTTCCCAGCCATCCTCTGGAAAGCCCTCGCTGTCATCCAGCGCTGCTGGCAGCTCCTCATGCCCTCCGAAAGAAGTTAGCCCAGCCCAGCCCAGATTGTTCCTCCAAGAGCTCGGCGATCACAGGCTTAGTCACCTTCCCCTCCCTACAGTACAAATAGATAATGTTACATTTTGAGGAGGGAGTAGGGTGGAGTTAGAACGGCCATGGGGTCACCTGAGCGCTGTCTCATCTCCTCCTCCCTCCTAGGCCATTTCCAGGAGGTGCCCATCGTGTTTTCCACCGTTCTTCAGCTGCCCAGCTGCGTGGTGTCTGTGATTGCCTGTAGATCCGAGAATTCGGGCGGCGTGCCGAAGATGTTCTGCTACACAAATGCTGGGACAATTATTTTTCAATTAAAGAGTCTATTAAACCATACATTTTTCGGTGGTAAGGTCTTGTCTGGCGTGACCAAGCAGTCCAAACTAGAATGCACAAAGTCGGGATGGAGGTAAAATGTTTGTTTTACCTATTTAACTATAAGCTGCCATTTTAAATAGATTTATGACTGTTGTGTTTATAGTAAACCAGAGCTACCCCACTAGTTTTGAGATCACAGTACTCAGGGAGAGCTTCTGTATGCAAATGGTGGGTTGTGATGTGACATTCTCCCAACTGTGCACTTCCTAATTTCCTTGTCATTTGCTGGGTGTGCAGAGCTCAGGAATTTTTTTTCCTGGAATATTCCTGGGCTAAAGCATTTCTCTTTGTTCTTACAATTCCTGTTAGCAGCCAAGTCCTTCAAATATGTGCCACAATTCATACAAGAAGATGATTTCCACTACTCATGATCCATGAAATGTACCATCCCAATTTGCAGTTTTCAACATTAGGTATTATGTAAGCAGAATTTTACTTCCTTAAGTTATTCTGGAGGATTATTAATTGCATTTTGTGCTTTGGACAGATTACGGTGCCTTCACAGATTGGTATTTTGACTGCATATATCATTTTAAAATCAGCTGCATAGTTTGGGTGATGCCATTATACTTACAGGTTGTGGTGCTACAGCCATTATTCAATCATTTGAATTAATTATTTATATAATTCTTCACCATTTCTTTTAAACACTGGTGTTTTGAAATTTGGTGAGTAAAACACCATGTTGTCACCCAGCCCTGAGTTTTGGGGGAAGATTTTTACATTGTGGAGTGTAGTCTCTGAGCCATTTTTGCTAACTGTAAATGCATGTGGTATTGAAAAAACGTCACGTAATGTGCATTGCCTTGGAAGCTACAGCTCCTGATTTCTAATTTTAGCTTTGTTACTGTCTCTCTGGATTTTCTTAGGGAAGAATTGCTGGGTTTGAGACATAGCTCATATAAAAAGTGGCTGATAGGGCCCTGAGTCTGCAAAGTTGGCAAAGGAGTTGCCATGGCTGAAAAAAAATAAGGCTGCTCAGAGTCACATTATGTTCTTGCAGCACCTGGTATCAGCTTGGTCATCTCCAGTCCCGTTGCCAGGGCACTGCAGTAGATTGCAGTGTGTGCCTCTTTATCGAGGGAGATGCATCTGCTGTGGTTCTGAAATTACTGGACAAGAAGTCCCAAAATGGGGGTTCCTCTTGTCTCTCTTACTGCTTTTGCCTGGAAAAATACCTCAGGTTTCCATCTCATCTCTGCCACACAAGAGCATTAATGGCCCTGTTCCTTGTGTCTCTGCTTAGATGTTTATATGCTTAAATGCATAAAAGGTCATCAGACACTTTCATTTTCTTCTAAATATATTAATATGCATTTAGAATATACATATTTTTCATATATCGTCATTGAATGATGGTGATAAATGACCAAAACCATTGACACAAATACCAAATTTTTATCAAACATCAAAACCAAAAGTTTTTCGGAGTAAATTACGGTTACTGTGGGAACTCTGTTGATTGGGAATTTTAGAACTAAACTAAATAAAGATCATGGAGAATAATCCTTTATCAGCCAGACTGAATGATCTCTGAAAGGTCTTTTTCATCTCTTCATCCTGTTCTTTTGTCCCAGGAAACACAGCTCCATTGCAAACCCCTTGATCAGTCGAGCAGCTCAGGCAGCACTCCACTCTCCAAAGAAAGAAAGGTGACATTACAGCTCTCAGACTGCCAGAATTAACACGAGGTACATCAAATTCCATGAATCTTCCTCAGTATGCTGCGTCTCCTGAGCCATTCGCAGTAATTCTCATGCTACTTCTTACACTTTGTTCTTTGATTACTCTCAGTTTCTGAAGCTGAGCAATGTTGCTAGGACAAAAAGATAAAATAATTTGTTCTTGCCAGTGCCTGGCAGTACCTGTGTTGCAAAGTTTTGTAATAAAAGAATATTGCCAGGTGGGGCAAATCAGAAATAATGGTATAGCCAAAGCAAAATGCTCCTGAGGATGTCTTGTGAGCTACCTCACAAGAGGTAGCCAGTTCAAACCCATTAACTTGTGCTATAACACAAAGTTTCTTCATTTGCAACAAGAATTAAACGTAAGATGTTCTGCATTCTTTTGCTTTGTTTGTTCAGGAGATTTAGTAGTCAAAATTCCGTCCCCTGATAGAACTTGGTGAATGGACAGTTACTCTTTCAAAATTGTTAACAAACCCTATTTTCCAGTAATCACTGAAATACCACAGCTCTCTTCTGAAGTACATAAGTGGATCTATTTTTCCTTTTGCTGGCAGAAAAGGAGGAATTAAGTAACCTGTTGAAGGCTGTGGTAACTGCTGGGCTGGTGAATGGAGATGAATTTTGTCGACACAGAGTCTGTGCCATCAACTGTTTGAGCTCTTGGGCCCTGTGACTGTGCCGAGAGAAAGTTCAAAAGGAAATAAACTGAGAGGTACACAAACAGCATTCATTTTTCATGAAGGTTTTTTATTCCACTCCAGTGGCAAACATTTCCAACAGCACTGAAGGAAGTACTGTCAAAATGCAGCAGTTGTTGCCACCTTCTGTTTTTAGCAATTCTTCCTACCTTTTTCATTTTACATAAAAGTTTAATAATTCTTCCAGAGTTCAGATTAATTTTTTCATTTGCTTTGTATTCTCTTCCAGTTGCTGTTACTCATGTTCCTTTCTTGTTTTCTTTTTTTTCTTTTTTTTGTCTCCTATTAGCCCAATACATATCAAACTCCACTTGAGACAGGCTACCTAGAGAATGCGAAGGCCATTCATATCAAAGATAACAGCAGTTGAAGGCCTCAAAAGTGTTGCTCCTGAGCAGGGGAATTGGATTTGGGGGGTGCAGAGACTAATGAGGAGGTCTGCTTGATGCAGAAAGTTCATTTTTTTAATTAGCTCACAAGTTCGTGGCCAAAACAGCACTGTGGACAGTGGAGCAAAAGTCATTATTACATGAAATTACAATAAGAGGATACAGAGAATACAGCTAGAACCTGTAGTAAATACATATAAATCTAATAAATAAGCAAGTTACTGTCTTTCTCTCTTGTTCAATTATCCAGCAAACCTACACCACCAGTGTCAAGTTTGCTAAAAAGTCAGAAACAAGTTCAAAGTACAATGTGTGAAATATTTTTGTAGGCAGATCATAACTAGGATTAATTTTTCACAAATAACATCAATAAAGCCTGGTGCTAAGCTCCAGAGTAAATTATTCTTCTGGTACAGGTCTAAAGAATTCCTCTGCCTAAGGGGACTGATCCAGTTGAAGAATGAGAGGGAAATTCTTCATAGGTGAAAATTATTTTTTTGTCTTATTTTTCTTCTTTTTTTTTAATAAAATAAGGTAGTTCAACAACAGGAATTAGCCAGAAGCCAGGCAAGAAGTAACACAAGTCAAAAAGTATTTATGTATAGGTTTTTTTATAGTATTTATGTATAGTACACGTAGTGCATGTTGTGTCCCAGCAAATCGGACTTACTGGATGTTCTTGATATCACGGCACTGCATGCACACAACACCCTGCACACTAGGGATGTGTGGGATCTGCACGTTTGACCCCAGGATTTCTGGGGAGCACCACAGGAGGCATTCCAAGAGTTAGATCTAGTTTCATTTTCCTTTCTTTCCTATTTCTCCCCTTGCCTGTGACACCAAAGCGACAAACCCTGGAGCTTAAGCTCGTAGTCAGAACGAGGCCTTTCCCGGTAAGGTTGTTACCCGCGAAGTGTTATCACTCCCTGTTATTTTAGTAACAGCTAATTTCGCTTACTAAAGACCATGAAATCCTTCTCTAACTGCTCAGATCCCAGGAGGAAACCCCAGCTACATACCTACCGGTGGAGCAGCACAACTGCAGTGTGCTTTCGGTGCGCTGGAGACACGCTGGAGCTGTGAAAATACCTCCTGGTGTCAGGTGGGTGAAAGCTGTGAGGGGGGTGTCATCGGTTTGGGGGGTCTGGGGAGGGGTGCAACGGGATTGGGGGGAGGGTTGGGGGGCTGTGGGAGAGTTATCACAGCTTTGAGGGAGGTCTTGGGGGTTGTAGAGGGTTTGGGGGGACTCTAGTGGGTTATCATGGGTGTGGGGGAGGTCTGGGGGGTTATGGAGTGTTTGGGGAGCAATAGGGAGGTTATCATGGGTTTGAGAGAGCCTGAGGAGGGCTGGAGGGGCACAAGAGGGGTTCGGGGGGCTCTGGGGTGCTATCATAGATTTTGGGGCCTGTAGGGGGTCTGGTGGGGGCTATAGAGGGATTATGGGGTTCTTTGGGGAAGTGTGGGGGCTCTATAGGGGATCATGAGGGATTATCATGGATTTGTGGTGGTCTGGGAGGGTTGGGGGGAGCTACAGGGGAGTTATGGGGGCTTGGGCGGTCTGGGAGGTCTATAGAGGGTTATCTTGGGGTTTTGGGGGTTCTGGGAGTACAGAGGAGTTGGAGGGCTCTGGGATGTTATAGGTTTGGTGAGGTCTGGGGATGCTACGGGGGGTTATGGGGACTTGGGGGCTTCTAGGGGGCCAAGAGGGTAAATGAGGAGGTATAATGGATTGGGGGGGTCTCGTGGGGGGCTTGGAGAGGTTCTAGGGGGTCTCAGGGGGATATAGGGCAGTTATCATGGATTTGGGAAGATCTGGGGGACTACAGGAGAGGTTATCATGGGTTGAGGTGGTCTTTGGGCATATGGGGGTTGTCATGTGACTCTGGGCTTTTGTGCCCTAAAGAACATCCACTGGGCTACAGACATGGACCTACAATAATGAAATTTAACTGCTTTGTGCTGTCAGAAAGCATGCCTGTAACACTAGCACAAGTTTATGAATAGCAGATTGGAGCTGCTTCTGTAAGAAATTTACAAGCTTACTCTGAAAAAATTGTTATTAAATATCTCTTAAGTACAAGTGCGTAGCCTGGTGACGGTCTATCTGAGAGGAGTTCAAAGCCGCTTTTTAAAACGTGAGATAAACGGGTGCAGAAACAGAGTAACCTAAAACATGGGATTATGCAGTTCCCCTTCAGGCCTCGCCTCCCTGAGGAATTTTTAACGTTTTATTACTCTCTGGCGTTCCTAATACAACAGTTGTGGCATTGGAGAAAAGCCCTGTGTTTTAATGCCCTCATCAACATAAGATCACAGCCTCTGACTATACATTTTAAGTACACCTCTTTCTCCCCTGTGTTAATGATAGGCTTTTTCTTTACACCACAGAAAAGACCTGCTGCTTAAAATGACCAGGTTAGCACCTGCTAAAATATCACCTCTGCACTAGACTTCACCAAATTCTCTGCTCAATAACCTAAGTTTATGTATGACACTCATGCTTTTGTTTATCCTTATTCGGACAAGGCCAAGGACTTCTTTCCATTCTTTTGAATCACATAGTCCAGGAATTTACCAGACCTCCAAGAGTCATGTCAGCAGTTAAATTAGAGGTATTATCACATGCAATTTTTTTCAGGTTTGGGGTTTTTTTCCGCATAACAGCTGTAACTTTATTCAGATAAAGTTTGAAACTTGCAGCATGCTGCATAATCACTGCATGTATCAAGCGAGATGATGCTTGGAATGATGCTGGGACACTTCCCTGACCCTGAATCTGCTGATGATTTCCACTGCAGAAATGTGTGCAAAAAAACCTATTTGTAGGGGTCCAACCCTCCAAACTGTGTCAGCAGAATTTCAAAACCGGTTTCTTGCAATCTCAGTACTCTTTTCCCCCCCTTATTCTTGGAATTCATTACTTCTAGGCTGTGATTCCCAGGTGCACTGACCCACTTGACCAAATTTACCCTGGCACGAGGGGCTGTAGCTTCACTGGGTTCGCTGAAGTATTTACCTACAGCACGGCGATATCGCACTGGAAGGTTTCAGGCAGGCAAGGGGGTAGAGGTTATCCAAACCACTTCCAATCCCCAGCTCCAGCCGTTGTGCAGCACTTTCACCAGGTAAATAATACAGCAATTGCTGAGTCGAAGGAAGTCGGGAAGACAAGAGTCTGAGAGCGATCTGTCACCGAAATTTGAATGATTTATTTAATAACACTGTGGAATAGCACACTTTAGCTTCAGCAGCTCATCAGTGTTAGCTCCCCTCGTCTGCGCACGGCACTGACAGCTCCTTAACATAACAATGGGATCCAGGGGCCAAACGCCCCGCCGGTGCAGCTCTGCCGGAGTCAGGCAGGGGATGTCAGCATTAATTCAGTCCCGCAATTACTCTGCGTTATCCGGAGCAGTGGAGGGGCTGCAGCACCTGAGGAATGACAAACCCACAGAAGTCCTGTACAGGACTCAGACTAAATCACGCTTAAGAGACAGACTTCTCTTCCTAGGAATTTCCACAGAAACAGCTAAATTCGAGAAACAAAGCCAAAATAAGACGTAAAATTCAACGGTGGATCCCTGGTGAACCGTGTATACATTTGTACGTGATTTGTAGGGGCCAGAGAGGTGGTTATTCTGCGTGTAACAATAGTGGAATGTGCCCCCGAGCACCAATTCAAAGGAGACCCACCCAGCAGCAGCGATCCGGAGCACTGTGTTTTCCCAGCCATGTTTCTTTTGTCTGCCATCCCGACGGCTTACACAAATCCAGGTCACTTTCTGCTTAATCCCCTTTGTCCCAACACTCGGCAACTTCTCCTGTCCCCTTACCTGCTCACGGCCAAACAACACGGCTTTATGGATAGGTGTATTTTGTTCATGTGAAAACATATCCATGTATGTTTGCAACTACACTTACAAATGTTGTCTGTCTGGTAAATTATCTTGCCTTTTCAGGAACACGTTTACACACCGAGGTGGCTAAAAGCACTGGATAGCACCCTGGGAGGTGACAGCTCGTTGCACGTATCCAGAAGTTGAGGAAGAGCTGCTCTATCCTGTTTTATCGACCGGGGGAATTACTGGGGGCTGATGGTGGGGGTGGTGTCACCTGTTCCCAGCTCACATCTTCTCCCAGCTCTGCCCCTGCTCTCTCTGTTTCCTTTGGCAGGTCACTGGCTCCTCGCTGCTATTTTCACCTACCTGCGGAATGAGGATGAGGAGGATAATGGAAGAGGTGTTTTGAAGATCAATTCAATAGTACTTAGGGCCCTTTCAGACACTCAAGTGAGAGCATGGGTGTATAGAAAATCAAAGTATAATTATTATGAAAATGTACAGTATTGTTCAGAGTAAAAGGGAAGCGAAGGCACAGGATGATGAGATAATCAGACCACTGGAACTGAAGGACTTTGAGACATGATATTAAATAAGTAAAAAGAAGCATTTTTAATTGAGCTTAGGGAGGGTGTTCCTAGCAAGCAAAGTTCATTTCCTTCATTTTTTTTTTTTCCGTGTTAACCTTTGAGGTTGAACAAGCCTCTAAGATCATCGAGTCCAACCTTTAACCCAGCACCGCCATGTTCACCACTAAACCATGTTCCCAGGTGTCCCAATATTGGTGTCTGAAAGAGATGTGGCAGTATGATTGGAAACAGGAAGCTGTTAAATGGTGTTTTAAGGGCCCAAACCTGTAACTATAATTACCTTATCCATGAATATAACATTAACAAGTCCAGATTTACGTCCCTACCATTTCGTTATTATTGCTTATGTTATCAGATAAAGGCTAACTGGAGACAATATGAGTATATTATAATTGTGAGAGTTTTTTAAAGAACTATCTCATCAAAAAGCACCTGAAGATTTATCATGTTTGAATTTACTAGAGATGAAAGGTCCAAACTAACCCCCATTGCCCTCAATTCCCCCATTGCTCATAAGGAGCCAATGCAACTCCTGCAACCAATATTCCTTTTTTGAGAACATGTAGTACTGCATGAAATGGAGTACCTCCAGCTCGCTCCAGAAAAGGCTAAAGGGGTGACATTTATAAATCTCACGTTGCCACAAATCACATCAACTGTAACTGTTCTGCATGTGACGGAAAGTCAGACATAAATGAGGTAGAACAGTAAAAGTGTGGAAGTCATGTTACCCTACATTTCATTTCTTGAACTTTGCCTGCTTGTTTGGATTCCACAGTATCGTGAAGATTCCAGCAGCAGCCCTTTTGTTGGGGTTTCTATTTATAGCATACTCTCTCTTCATTGGATGCCCCTCCACATTGCTTCCAAAGAGGCAGTAATAAGGCTCTTAAAGCACAATTCATATATCTTTAATAATTTAATTTAGGTATAGAAATTACCCAATAATTCTTGCAAAAGACAATCATTTTTTTACAACTCGTTGGTATACTGTGAAAGAGGATGCATTTCTAAATGTTCCTCTTTCACATTTTCTCCTGTTTTTCTCTTATGTATTTGGGGGCTAACAGCCACCATCTCCACAAATTCCAGATTTCACACATGCACATATTTAGCCATAAGGCAATTCTGAACTTTCAAAATTAAGCATACAGCTATTCCCTGTAGGATACAAGATTTCTTTTGCATTCTAAATAATTTCTGCCTTCATAGCAGAACTACTTAGCTCTGTGTAGAGTCAGATTTTGGCACTGAATTGGAGAGACAGGTTTGAAGGAGGGACTGTTAGATGGATAAGGACCTGGCTGGATGGCTGCATCCAAAGAGTTGCAGGAAATTGCTCAGGATCCAAGTGGGAACCAGTAACGAGTGGCATAAGAAATTAATATCAGCACCCACAAGGCAGCTGGAGAGGGACTTTGGACAAGGGCCTGGAGTGGCAGGACAAGGGGGAATGGCTTCCCACTGCCAGAGGGCAGGGTTAGATGGGATATTGGGAAGGAATTGTTCCCTGTGAGGGTGTGGAAGCCCTGGCACAGGTTGCCCAGAGAAGCTGTGGCTGCCCCTGGATCCCTGGAAGTGTCCCAGGCCAGGCTGGACGGGGCTTGGAGCAGCCTGGGATAGTGGAAGGTATTCCTGCCCATGGCAGGGTTGGAACGGGTTAGGCTGTCAGGTCCCTCCAACCCAGACTAGCCTGTGATTCCACGATTCTACAATTTTAAAGGAAAAGGTCAAAGCCAAAAAATATTCAACTACCTTAATCCTGAGCATGCTGCCAGGGCAGCCCTCAGTGCAGCTCTCGGTATTGTGGCCGATGCTGTTGGAAACACCAGCAGTGGCACTACAGAAATATTTCTTCCTTGCCACCTCTTGCCTGATATTAACTCAGGCACCAGTTAATAAATTCAGTGCACTAGTTCTCACTCTGCAACACCCCACACCAAACCCTGCCTGCCTGTGCTGTGGTGTCCCTGCTCATGGGAAGGTTCTCTAAGTTTAGAAAGGAAAACTGCAAGTGGGAAGGGGTTTGGATAACAGAGCTGAGTATTTCTTTCCTATGACTATTGGAGTTATTTTTTCATTGTGGAAACTTTACTCCAAAATTACCTTTTTGGTGTGTGGGAATCAGACAGATAGCAATTTTGAGAATGTCTTGAGGGAGCAAGGTGATTTGAGTGATGAGACTCATAAGCCTTGTAATTACAGTAATTATGAGACCATACCTCTACAGGTAAGAACTCATAAGTAAAAACATTAGCATGACCATTTAAGAAGCTCAGTAATTCATTCCAGGGCATGTGGTTACAGTGCAATGCTTAACATAAACTTCATGACTCTGCTGGCACTTGGCCTTGCCTCTGGATCATGTATCCATCCTGCAAGTGTGGGTCCTTTTGTCCCATGCTATTTGTGTGCACTCTTTTAAACAGGTCTACAGCATCAATAGTTACAGCTGGTCAAACCTCACCCAGTGTTTCAGATATCGTTTGATCTGCAGCTTTATGAGGAAGTAGTGGAAACACTGCACTGCTCTGGCTCAGACAAATTGCACTCTGAGAAATCCATGTCCAAAAGGAGCTCCAGAAATGGAGCTCTGCTGTCCTACGTGTGCTTTACTCCAATCCTGACCTGCTGCCAATGGGATGGATGAGCAAGAAAAGCTTGGTAATATGAAGAAATTCTTGATCATTCTATGCTTTCTTTTTTTTTTTTTTTTGGTTTATTTACTTAGCTCTTCAGTGCCAGGTTTTGTCTTCAGTCAATGTGAACAACGTCACAAACCTCCTCAATGAGGGAAGCTGGGTAGGAAGAGGAAAGTCTCTCCCTCAGCAGGCATGCTGAGGCAGAGAGTGCAAAAAACACAGGGTCATTAGATGGGATATTGTTAATATTCTTCAAAGTTTGTATCCATGAGCTATAGCATGAACCGCCAGCCACAAAGTGATGGTATCATATGGAAACTGCAGATGATCCTTTTGATCGCAGCCTATACAATATTTCTTGAAGGTGTGTGCAGGGCAAGTTTGTACGAATCAGAGCTTGTTGGGTTTTTTATTTATATTCATTTCCCTGAGTTTTATTCTCATTGGGGAATACCTGCATTGTTCACCACTTATATTTATGACACTGACAAACATATTTTTTCATCCAGTGGTTTTTCCATTCCTGTGTCACAATTTTCTCTGGACTTTGAACTGTTCTACTCACACAAAACCACTACTCCATGCTAAAATCACTATTAGTATCAATCAGTTTCAGTTACAGCTGAAATTCATTATTTATTTAAAACCTTATCGATGAGGGGTCAGGTATAACATTTGCAATCCAACATGCTTAAAAAGTTAAAACAAGCTGCAGTTTTCAATCAAATAAAGAATCACTGCATCTGTCCTCCCAAAACCCACCACACAAAGCAAAACCAGCCTCATAACCTTTGCATTATCTCTGCCGTTGTATTTGTGCCGATCTTGCATTAAAAGGTTGCAATAGCTACTTTCCAGATAAGGTTAAGAATTTGGGTTTTGAGATAAATGGGTTTTTAAGCATTTTCTCTCTTCTGGCCTTTTTTTTTTTTTTTTTTTTTTTTTAGGTTTCTGTGCAATAAAATAACTTCCCCAAAATTTTGCATTCTTTCTCACACCCAGACATGTTTTCAAGGACATTTAAAAAGAATTATCCTGAAATGCACTGTTGTGAGAACAGGCTGAAAATTCTTTTTGTTTTTATTTTGTCTGAACATTTTTCTGGAATCTTCACTCTGATTTTGCTTCTCCTATTAAGGAGAAGTGCCCTTTAGAATTTTAGGAAGAATACTATAGGATTAAAATTATGTTTATTATTTCTTTGTTTCCATAAAATGGAAATTTTCCAGGATTTTTGGGGACCTTCCCTCTAGAAAAAGGGTCCTCTGAACAGCGACATTGGTATTAGCAACACCATCGGTATTTTATACATACTGTACATAAAATAATGTGTTCAATATTATTCTTGCAAAGTCTAGTAGTTGAAAGTCCCAGAACACAGAATTTAGCTTTAATTTGCCCCCCTTACACATCAGCATTCTGGTGTGGTAATTAGTGATTCCTCTGTATCGTGTTTGCCCACCTTTTTGGGGTCACAAAGTAGATTAAATTCTTTTGATGAGCAGCCGTGTATTTTTAATGTCTTATTTAGCGTACTGAATTTAAACCCTGGTTGGAAAATAGAATCATTAATTTGCTCTTGAGGGTGTCCAAGAAAGCATCGCACTTTGCCGGGGGAACCCCCACCATGTGGGGTGGGGCAGTGCACCCTACGCTGTTTCATAGGAGAGGGAAGAAACAATGAGATATCAAATTCGGTGTGCCTAGGACTCCAGCCTTCCCCAGGAATGCCAGGTACAGCCCGCTGCAGACCTGTTTACAACCGGGAGCACTCACAACTCCCACAAATCAGGTCGCAGAGACTCCCGTCGGGAACCCGGAGAGGAAGGAGGGCACAGACAGCGAGCACCTGGGACAAAAGGGATTAAACGACTTTCTTTGTGCCACACAGGAGCGCCGGGGCGGGACAGAGCCCTGTCCCGGGAGCAGAGGCTGGCGGAGACGAGCGGAGGCACGGCCCGGGATGAGGGGCCGGGGCAGGCAGCGGGCGCTGCTCGCAGGTGAGCGGGTTGGTGGCCACGGGAGGAGGCTGGCTCGGAACACCCCCTCCGTGGAGGCAAAGGTGGAGATGATGCTGGGTAAATGAGAACCCTCCTGGCAATGAGCTGCAGCAGCTCCTTTGCTGCTCACGCCGCAGGGCTTCGGGATGCGCCCAGGGCAAGGGTGGTGCCAGGACCTGGGCTCCCTCCCAGAGCCGGAGGGAGCATTTCCAATGTCACTTCGGGAGCTGTTTTGTTCTCCCCAGCCCTCTGAATTGATCACCAGCATCTCCTCGTGATTCCTGTAAACCGAAGACTTGAGCTGCGGGATCTACCAGCATCAGGAACTTGCTTTTCTGGCGCTGCCACCAAAAAACCACGGGCATGTTGAAATGGCAGAACCTGGGTCCCTCAGGAGTCCCCGTCTTATTGCTGTTCTCCTCCTCCATGTGCAAGGAAAAACTTCCTAACATATCACGAGGACTTCTTCTGCTAGGCAAAGGACCAGAATCTTTAACTACATCTTTACAATAAAACCCAAGAAAATCTTAAAGGAACTGATTTACTCTTTTTTCCCCCCCTCTTTCTTTCTTCAGACAAAAGAAAAAGGTTGCCCAAACATTCTCTTCAAATTCCTCTCACACCCTGTTTTAAAAAACAGCAGCATGAGCTCTGCTCTGGTTTCACTTCTTCCCCCTCAACTCCCAGAAACCAGTCAGTGCTCATTATGCCCTCCTCAGTTAATTTCTTTAGAGGGAATAAAACTGTACAGCTGAGTAACCTGCTGCTCTAACACTGGCTCCCATGCTCACATTATTCCAGTTTACAAAAGTACATTTTTAGAATATTTTCAAAGATTAATGCAAGCCTGAAGGTGTTATTACAGCCAAAAATACTGGTATCAAGACTTAACACTGTAACACTCACAGTAACCATGTCCCCCCCAAAACTGAAAACATAAAAGACACAAAAACAGTATCTGGACACGGGAAACTGCTGGAGAATTTTCGTAACAAAACCACAATATTAAACTGGTTCATTAGCCAAGATCCCCATTCTTGTCTTACCAAACTCATCTCTGCGATTACAGATTTGATCTTTCCCATCGCCAGGCAAAATGCTTTTAATTTTGAGGTACTTTCTATTCATAAGGACTGTCAGCTCCAGGACTGTGCAGTCACTGTTGGCCCACTCTGCTTTGCAGCTCAGATCCGCATCATTAATGGGCTATAAGTACAGATTTCAGCTTGCCACCAAGTTCGTCTGCTGGCCACATTCACATTTTGGGGAGCCACTGACATGCCAAACCCACATTTCACATGCCTGTGTTTTCTTCTTGCATATACTAAAGAATCAAGCCATGTGCTAAATGGGCGTTTGGCCTATTATTTAAGTAATTTCCTAATATTGTAAATTTTGCCACAAGAAGGAAAGGTTTAAGATTTTGTCCACAGGGGTGGACAAAAACTGAAATACTCTGTCATGACTCATGACAAGAAGGTTGGTAGCCACAGTACCAATAAATAAACTGCTGCCCAAATCCAAAATAATTCAAAAGATAATAACTATAAATTACAGGGGGAAAAAAAAATTCAGCAATTATTCCTTCTAGGCTGAGAAATCTCTCTAATAATTGAACAACACAATGCAACTTTTTGCGGAAAAAGAAGTACATTGAGTATTTATTGTAGTTTAATCCATTAGGCACTGTTTAACTGCTTATTCAGACCTCATTAATCTAGTTTTTAGAACCTTCATTTTCAAACCTAAATCTATGTTTTAGCTAAACATAAAACCAGCACACCCTCCCTGCGCCATGCCTTCATTAGCACTCTGCTGCTAAGCATGTAAAAACACAACGGGCACCAGAGACCAGGTTCCAACTTCAGGCAAGGTATTCCCGGGTTAAAACTGGCATCCACACCAACGTGAGATTGCTCCTGCACAGAACATCACAGAGATGGTTATCAACCACAGTGGGGAAGAACAAAAAGTTACCGTGAAAATGCCAAGAAAACATGAATTTTGTCCGCACTGGCCATGAAACAGTTGGTTTTCCCAACTGCTTACTCTTCTCACCTTTTATTATCATTACTCTTCCTGTTTATTTGTGCCACCATAATATTTTTAGAAGACTAATCCTGTACCCATGAGATCTCTGGGACTTTGTCACCAACTTCAGTGGAAGCAGTTGAAGGGTCCTGCAAAGAAGCCTCACATTTAGGGACTTTGATTATTACAGTTTTGCCCAGATTTTTACCACCCTCTTCATGAGTGGTAAATGCTTCATCTGGATTAGAACTATCCACAAGATGCACTTAGAATGAAGTTAAAATAAAAGTAATCTTTGTGTAAAATATGGAACAGATTATAGCTCTGACTAGATTTAGAAAAACATTTCTGCTGCACCAGGTTTGTCTTTCGTCTCAGTGCAACACCTCTACACCTGTCTTATTATTAAACATGCATGAAACAAACCCCGCAGGATATAGTTATACATATAATATTTGCCATTATAGCCATACATAATATATTTTTATATTACATATATATTTATATGTAATATATATTACTTGGTTGTGTATCTGGAAACTTGTTCTCAAGCACCATTGCTGATGTCAACAGCTGGCAGAGATGCAAATGGTCAGCAAATTATTACAGGAACTCTAAATCCTTTTCCCCAAAACACCATTGTACTAACCATAATGTCTAAAAAAAAAAAAAAGCACAATCAACATAGCACAAGATTTTCCAGAAAGTTTGTAAGAGAAGAGTAAGATTATTCTTAAAAGCGCAGTGAGAGATCCCTGCTTTTTGTTCAGGCAGCTCAACATTCCAAAACATACCGGTGATCTTTCATTTGTATAGTCATGATTTTTATTAAAAAACTGAAACCACAAGTTATTCACCAACTGCAATCAAATTAAGTTTAGGGGAACTTGAACTATGTCTGATCACCCAAAACAAGGAGGTTTGTATGGACCTGAGGAGTCACAGACAAGTATCCCCACTCTACTGAAAGGGAAGAATATTCTTTGCTAGTTCAAGATAAATATCCTTCAAACAATCTAGAACACATGTGCTCAAGATTTTTATTTTTTTTATGGTGATTATAGAATATATAACTGCTGTTTAATCCAGAAAGTTGATCAGGGTGGGTTTCCTGTTGTCCACAGCAAGTGAAGCTGATCATCCTGCTCGGTCCCTAGAGCACTGGCTGCCCTCACCCAGCCTCACGGCACTCCTCCTCCTCCTCCTCACACCTTGTCCCCCATCGCAAGGACACCGACGGGCATGTTCACTCAACATCCCTGTCCTCAGAGCTCCTCTTCCCTGTTCAGGGGTGCAGGAGAGGACGGAGTCGCTGCCGCAGCCGTAGCAGGCGCCGGAGATCGCCGCGGAGAGATGCTCCGCTCGGGCTGGGAGCAGGCAGGTATTCCTGCTTCGTGCCTCCCGCTCAGCGCGCCGCAAAACACTGACTGAACCACACGGAGGGAGAAGAGCCATCGCCTGCGGTTCCCATGTTCCGGCTTTGCCCTCCTTTCCTTTCCTCCCCCAGCCGTGACCCCGAGGTGCGTCCGGCCGCGGCCGGAGGGTCCCGCCGCTTCCCTGTGGCCGGGGCTGCGCGTGTGGAATGTGCGTGCCCAGCCCAGCAAAGAGTTAATCCTCCTTGCACAAAGCCTTCGGAGGGCTCGGAGGGCACGGAGGGCACGAAGCCAACAGAAAACCACTTAATCCACTGCCCCCGACACCCCCCAAACCCTTCAGATTGTGTGGGAGCAACTTCAGGTGCGAGCGGGGAGCCCCGAGCGGAGCTCCGGCCTGCCCAGCGGTGCAGGTGTGGCACACCTGGGGACACGTGCCTCAGTGTCCCTGCCGCCCTCGGCCCTGCCCGGCTCCCGGGGGACAAGGACGGGCACTCCTGGCACCCCTCTTTGTTCCACGCCTGGCGTGGATGCCTCCAGCGGAACCCCACCCGCGGCTCTGCCCTCACCCCGAGCGGCGCAGCCCGGGGACCACTCATCCCTTTCCACACTTGTATTAAAACCCGAGAACCCCACAGCAACCAACGGGCAAAGCGGTGCCGGGGGCCGGTCCCGCCGCGGGCCCCGCACATCCCCGCGCCCGGCATCCCCGCGCGGGACCCCCGAGCGGCGCGGGCTGCGGGCTGCGGGGTGCGGAGCGCGGGGAGCGGGTGCGGACAGTGGGGTACGGGATGCGGGTGCGGAGCGCGGGGCGCGGGTGCGGGTGCGGAGCGCAGCCGGTGCCGGCGGCAGCGCCTGTGTCAGCACAACCCGGGCGGGAGCGGGGCCGCGCCAGCGCGGGCGGCGGCGGGAGGCGGCGCGGGGACGGAACAGCAAATGCTATTCAGCCCCAGCAGTTTCAAGCCGCCCATGCCGGGGAATTGCCGGGGAATTGCTGGGGAATTGCTGGAGCCGAGCTGCGGGCGCCCGGCGCCGGCTCCGCGCGCGCGGCTCCGCCGGTGCGGGGGCGCGGGGGCGCGCGCGGGAGCGGCGGGGGCGGGAGCGCCGCGCGCGCCCGCGGGACGGGCTCGGGGCTCGGGGCTCGGGGCGGGGGGCACCGGGGGCACGTCCGGAGGCGCCCCCAGAACTTCGCCCGTCCCTGTGCCTGCGTGCGTGTGTGCGAGTCCCCGGCCGGGCTCGCCGAACCTGAAATTATTTTTTAAAAATAATAATAACAATAACAATAATAATAGTAAAAACAAAAATTAAACAAGAGCAGAACCCAAGCGCGCCCCGTTCCGGGGCAGGGCTGACAGCCGGGGTCAAGAAACAGCTGCTAGAGTTAATGTTTCTTCCTCCCACTCCGGCTGATGGCGGTGCCCGGCCAAGGCGAAGTGGGAGCGGGAGCGACGCTCCGGCTCGGCCCGGGGGGTGCAGCGGGGCCGGGGCTGCGATGCCCCCGCAGCGGGGTCCGTGTGCCCCTCGCCCCCTCCCGCAGCCGCGCGGGGACGGCGCTCGGCGGCCGCCGGGGAGGGGTGACGCTGTGTGTCCGGCCCGCGGGTCCCCTGGGCTCTGCCCGGGACCCCGCGCCAGTGACCCGGCCCCAGCCCTGCCGGAACCCCCAGCCCCCGGGGCCCAGCCCAGCCCCTTCCCGGCGGGGTGGGTCCGGTCCCGGTAGGCTGGCAGAGCACGGGCGGCTGTGCTGGCCCTCCCCGAACACACAACACTTCTGGGATTCCAAAAGTGCCTCCCCGGGTACATGCTCTGGGGCATGTTTGTGCCTTAAAGAATGCCTGGTACCCAGCAATTCCCACTGACCCAGCTGCTTGGCTCCTTCCTGGGCTGGAAGGAGCTCCCTTGGAGCACGCATTTTCAAGGAAGTTGGGCAGTGTTTCTTTTTTGTGGGGAGCAATAACATGAGTCACTCCTGTTTTTCCCGGTACTGATGAGGCTGCCCCTCGGCTCACGTGTGGTGCACGTGGGATCATCCCTGCCGTCAGTAGAGCCACCTTTGTCATTAACTGCAATATCCCGATATCCATCACCGTGCCAGCACTGTCGTGACACGGCCTCATGGCAGGAAGGTGCTGCACTGGCTGTTTGGTGTCTTCGGAATATTTATGCCTTTGCCATTGCCACGGAGAATCCGTCTGTTCATAAATAAAATAAATGCAGTGTGAGTACTATTGACATCCTGCAAGTGTGGCTTTCAAGGGGCTCATTAAAGTCAGAGCTGTCCAGTAAGCCCTGCTGCCTCCTGGCAAGCTGGCCTATTTCATTTCTGCCTTAATTCCCTGCTCAGGGTGGTTCACCATTCCAGCCTATTGGTTTGTCTCACTCAGAGGACTCTGCTCCACTCCTGCTTTTTCCAGGTTGGTCCACTTTGCTCCTTCAGCTGAATTCTCCACACAGCTACCTTGCCCAACTCCACTACTTCCTGCTAATTAATGCCTGATTTTTTGCTGTCTAAAAAAGATAGCACTTTGATTAGACACACACACACCCACACACACACACACACACACACACACACACACACCCCCACCCCAATATTAACTCTTCTCTTCCCGAAGAATAAGTGACTTGAAATCCAGATGCTTAAAGATCAACTCAGAATTCCTGTGGAGTTCAGTGAGATTGGGATTTCACATGTGGTACCCAGAGTTAATACCTCTAACACGGGTTCATCAATCAGACTACCCTAATTCAGACTTTTCATTTCACATCCACCATTACCCTAATTCAATTTTCCTGTTAAATTCTGTAGTTCTGATGAAACACCTATATGCATATTTTGTTTAGGGTTTTTCTGAACCAAATCCTTGCTACTGCAACCTATAAAAGACTGAATTATGTTTATCTTTCCATGTTTTTCTACAACCTCAGGAGAATTAACATGTTTGGTCTTGCTGTTTAGAGACTTGCTTCAAGTTGCAGCTCATGAGAATCAGCTCCTTGTCTTTTTCAGCCATCTTCTTCTTTTTCCACTCAAGTAGCTTCAAGCATTAGCCACTCTGTGTCCAAAGTTTTCTCATGAACAAATAACATGGAAAAAATATCTGGAGTTCAGACATGGAGGAGTTTGATTCAGAACCTCCAAGAAGCTCTCGAGAATTTCCAAAGGTCGTGAAGGTCATGAGAAGAAATCATCCACTTTTAAGCACAGGGGCCCTGTCAAATCTGTATTTTAGGGAGGTTCTTTTTTTTTGAGCCCCTAAGAGTCCATCCTAACTAAAAATCAATACTTTGAAGATAACTGTTTCCAAACAGTATCTGATCTTGTTGATGCACTTGCAGGGCGTTTTGGGCAGTATGTCTACATAGGGGTCACCCTGCCCTGGCTTGCCATGCCAACGCTGATTTCATGGTTTGTTGCAGAATAAAAAAATATTGACAGCCTCTGCTCCCACTGTTAGATAGAAAAGGAGAGTGGAACATCAGTATTTACAAACTCACCACCAATGAAGAAAACATTTCATCGAACCACATGACTCCCGATGAGAGAACACATTGCCACAACACACAACTGGGGTCAAGCAGTTTCCAAGCTAGGGAAGAAGTCAGAGTTTTTTTTACGAGCGGGCAGAACATTCGAAATCGGAACAGATAAACTAAAGCAAACATGTACAGAAGGAGATATAAAACCTTAGGTTCCAAATCTTCCCTCAATCTTTGAACAAACAAGTCAGATACGGGCAGATACTGGGCAGATCACTGCACATCTTTACTGACAGTTCCTTGAACTTTTATTAGAAACGTCTGATTCCAGTGACTACTAAAGCAGATTAAACACCACAGAGAACAGGAGATCTGCTCCCTGAATGATACACCTGTGTTTGTCTTGAACTGAGGAGAATTTGCAAACGAATGACTTGTTTCAAACTGTGGGGTCACTTTCATCAGCTGGGAAATGCCCACTGTGGAGAAACACTCTTTCAACTACATTTGCTGGTGTATTTGTCCTCGGTCATTTGTTGGTGGCTGGGGTTCCTCAGGCTGAGAGACTGGGTTTAACCCACTGCACACCCACCCAAACCTTCATTCATCCAGCAGACCCCTGTCTTACAAACCTGGCCCTCACTTTGCTGGCTGGGAGGAGAGCACTTCTGCTGCTCTGGGACACCTTGTCAGGCCAGGATGCCTTTGGATAAGGAGACGTGGACAAGTGGCTGTGGGCTGAGCTGGGATGTGAATTTGCTGCAGTTTCTGGTTTTCTGCCAACACAGAACTTACACTGGTGTCTGTGTGTCCTGATTTAACCCCAGCCAGCAGCCCAGCCCCTCATGGCCACTCACTCCTTCCCCCCCCAGTGAGACTGGGGAGGGAATTGGGTGGGTGAAATCTGGAGGACTCATGGGTTGAGACAAAGGCAGTTCCAAGAGGGAAAGCAAAAGTCATGCAAAGCAAAACAAGGAATTCGCTCCCTGCTTCCTGTGTTCAGTCATCTCCAGGAGAGCAGGGCCCCATCACGGGTAACAGTGACTTGGGAAGAAAAACCATCACTCCCAACATCCCCCTTCCTCCTCCTTCCCCCCACTCTCCATACTGAGCATGATGTCCGAGGCTCTGGAATGTCCCTTTGGCCAGTTTTGGTCATCTGTCCTGGCTGTGTCCCCTCCCAGCCCCGCAGGCACCCCCAACCCCTCCCCAGAGTGGCCACACGAGGGGCAGGAAAGGCCTCGGGTCTGGGCGAGCTCAGCAGGAGCAGAAACATCTCGGTATGATCCACCCTGTGCTCAGCATAAACCCAAACACAAACCCAGCCGCTGGCGAGGAGATTGACTGTGCCCCGGCTGCAGCCAGCACTCCGTGGGAGGTTTGCCTCCCACCGGCCTCGGTCCTGTGGTTTCATCCAGCGGCTGGAGCCTCGTCCGCGCTCCTGGACATTAATTAATCCCCAGCGTGGGCTGGTGACGGCACCGCAGCCACGGCCGCTTTGCTCTCCCACTCCGCGGGGCTGTCCCCGGGAGGAGAAGGGGAGAAGGGGCCGAGCGGGTGAGCAGAGAGGGATCCGCAGCACCTGAGGAGCCCCCGCGCCGCTCGGCACCACCCCGAGCATCCCCGCGGCGCTCGGAGCATCCCCGCTCGCCGCCAGCCGCCGCTCCCCAGCCGCCCACCGCTCGGTGCCGGCACAGCTGCTCCGTGCCCGTGGGCGGCCCGGGGCGGGGAGCGGCACCGGCGGGGTGGGAGCGCTGCCGGGGCACGGAGGGGGCTCCGCGAGGGAGACCTGCCCGCTCCAGCCGCGCCCGAGACACCCACCCCTACTGCCCGAGGGTCTGGCGGCTGTGGCCTTCCGGGGCCCCACTTCCCTCCGTGGGGAAGGCATTCCCATGGTAGGGAAATGTTGACCGGCAGGTATCGGTGAGCGTGAAATAGACTGGAAGCACTGACAAACAGCAGCAGCAGCAGCAATTAGGCATGCGATCATCCCAGAGAGTTTGAAAATCGTGCTTCGGTGGAGCCAGAGTAGAGAGAAAGCAAATTCTTCCCCAGGAATACGATGTGCTTGTGCTTCTATTAAGTGACGGCAATTATCGGTGGCATTAAAATAGATTATTTTGATATTTTTTCACGTGATTTTGTGACAGGAAGAGTTCTGCGTTATAAACAACGTCTTCTTCTAATCTTAAAAACACCGCTGCTCTCTAGCTAGTAATGTTCTGGAAAAAACAACAGAAAAGTGGAACCTGTCCTCCAAAGTGTTAGAAAATTTCCTGAGAAAGTTCCAAACCCGGTCTCTGTCATCTACTGAAAAAAAATTATATTAATTAATGAAAGTTTCTCTTAATATTTGATCCAGAGAAAGTGCTTAAGGGGCTTTCAGAAGACAAAGATTCTCATGCAGCTGATGATTCAATGGAATCAAAATATGCTTTTTTTTTTTTCCTTTCTTTACAAACATCTGGTAGAAAATGTGCTTTCACAAGATGCTGAAAGACTCTCCTAAATCCCGCCAAATTTTCCCTAATAGCTCCTCTAAGTATCTCCGGAGCTTCAGTAACCCAGGGAATTTTAATATTATTAAATAGCAGAAAATTTCACATTTTGCATAACTTCATCAAAACTGGGCTTTATTTTAAAAAGCATTTAGAAAGCCACCTTTCAATTTAGCCCCTAGTTTGGTTTTTTCATTAGAGTTCTTGATGACTTCTGCTAACACCACGTTATTTTAAAGAAGTCTTTGTGATTATTTCCCTTTGCAAGTGACAGAAAAAAAATTAAAGGAAAAAAAAAGCAACATCCATCTTCAAAAACGTAGGAAAAAAGGCAGTGCCAGAATTAACGATTTTTCACATGCCTAGCAATAGTTGTGGAAGGTCAGAATAGTGCCATGGGGGAAGTTCAGCTGAAAGGGCTACAAGTGGAGTATCTGGGGATATTTATGACAGGGTTAGTGGAGGGACGAGCAGGAAGATGAAGCCACCTACTCAATATCTTAGAATTTTGCGTAGCAAAAAGTGGGGGAATTAACAGGAACGGCTGAAAGTCTTGGTGCACGATCAAAACTGCAAGTTAATAAGCATAGCAGGCACTTGTTCAAGTGATTTGCATGACTGGAATACTAATACGTGAGGGTATAACTTTCCCTGGAAGGGTGGGGAGGGCAAAAGAGAGCGTTTTCTTATACATCAGGATGGTGCAAGAATTGTCCCAAGGCCCAGGTGGGAAAGAAGATGGATGGGTTATAAGTTTGTGGGTGAAAGTAACAGGAGAAATTGAGGGCAGTGTCACAGCTTTTGTGCACTGCTGAAGCAGGAAGATGGAGTGAACGATGCTTTTGTAAACTGATAGAATTGTGTGAAAACGCTGGAACTCGGTGAAACGCAGGAATTTAACTGCTCCAGACATGGTGGGAAACCAGAAAAACAGGAGACAAATCAGCTTGAAGCTTGAAGCAAAACAAAGCCAATGGGCATCAAGAAGTCATTATTCAATAAATACACAGAATTGGAAAGATTTTCTGGGGAACAGGTCAGAGAGATCCAATAGATTTGACAGTTCCTTTAAAAAACTGTATTAAAGGCAGAACCATAAACTCTGCCAATGCAGAAGCATGTTAGAAATGAATGTAGCTAAATCAGGAGTGTTTCAGTGGCTTAAAACACAAGAAGAGAGTATAGGAAGTCGGAAACTAGGTCAAACTACAAAAAAAAAAAAGGGTAGGCCAGGACAAAAAATATTACATTAAATGCAACTAGGTGTTTTAAAGGCACTGTAGTGGGAAGAAGAAAATCAAGGGAGAAAGTCGTGGACCAATAAATTAAAATATTTATAGGCTTCTAAAAGACAACAAAGAGATAAGCAGCAGCCAAAAAGAATTTGTCAAGAGTAGATCATGTCAAGCCACACTGCTCTTGCTCCATGACAGAGTTACAGGCATCGAGGACAGGAGCAAGGCGTGGACAGGGCACAACTTTGGCTTCGGTGGGTTTGTGTCGCTGTGCCACAGAGATCCTGTGTGCAAGGCAGGGAAACATGGAATTACTGATCAGCTCACTGAAGGTGTGTTGGGAGAGCACGGGTGTCACATTATCGAAGTAGAAACAGGTTATCAAATGTGGTTTCACACTGGGGGTTCTCCTCTAGGCCAGTACCATATAGCAGTTTTTAGTAATGGCTTGGTTAATACAATATAAAAAGTTTCTGTCCTCTGAAGATAACAGCAAGTGGAGGTCACGCTCAAGGACCTCATAATTCAAATTTCATTGAAAATTAGAAAAATTCCAAAAATCCAGCCGAAATTCAATTAGTAACTTAAAAATTACCCTCCAAGGAAGTACACAGGGTAAGGACAGACTTTGGGCCGGAGCTGTGGAAAGCCAAGGTGCAACAAGACTCAAAAACATCAGAGTGGTGTAAGAAGAGGTGGACACTATTCAGGGATACAGAGGAAAAGATGTAGAGAGGCACAGTACAAGATTTCAATGCCCAAAAAGTAGCTGTGAAACTTCTTTCCGTGTGTCATTTTGCTTTGGGTTAGACTAATACAATCACAAAGTTACTGTAGTAACTGGATCAAACCCTCTCCAGACCCACCACAGACCAGTGAGTGCTGCAAGTTAAAAACTGAGGAGTTGTACAGTCATTTTTTCCCCACACATAGATTCCGGGGTTTTAATAAATGTACCTAAAAAACCTGCAGGAACTGTATTTAATCTGGTTTTATTAGTCTCAGATGGGTGCTGCAGATCTCTGCATCTCACTGACCATGGTACATATATTAATGAATAAAAAATTGATGAGATTTAGGCCTCCCTTCCTCTCTCCAACTCCACCAGCAAGCTACAGAAACTTCACTGGGAGACAGAAACTTCCAGTGCAGCCTCTGCCAGTGTGCTGCAGAGTATAAAACACATGGATAGGCTGGAGGGCTGGATCAGGTGCTGGAAAAAGTACTCGGGTGCAGGGAATTCATGACAGGACCAAGGCACGTTTGCCGCTAGGAAAATGTGATTTTTAATATTTGGTGTTTGCGACAGTTTAGTGAGGTTCAGCATTAAAATGCATTTAATCGCTGGTGTCTACAAAGCAACACACGGCTGAGGTTATTTGTGCAGAGGCACTTCCCACAGATATTTAGTCTGCTGCCTATCTCGAGCCAGGGAGTAGCTGAAGTTGATAATCCTGC
The DNA here is from genome assembly GCA_018881555.1 of Amblyornis subalaris. NCBI lineage: Eukaryota > Metazoa > Chordata > Aves > Passeriformes > Ptilonorhynchidae > Amblyornis > Amblyornis subalaris. Next base: position 450,936 of record JACAXG010000189.1, on the reverse strand, counting down.
AAGTTTTGTCTGTGAGGAGGGAACCGATGCTGTCAGCCCCGACATGATCCCATTCATTTACCAAGGCTACACGCAAGATGCGTGAGAGAAAAAAAAACAACATTGTCTCCTTGCTTGTTTTAAGTGTGTGACGCTGTGCCTGGAGCTTCCTCGCTGGTAGCTTCCCTGACTTTCTGCCCCTTGCCTTCACGGGCGGGAAAACAGAAATCAGGGGTTTCCAATGCAACCTCCACCGTAACATTTAACACCTTGTTACATGTCCCCGTTCTTCGCAGCGGCCTCCGTTGTTGGAATTGCCTGCTTGCACAGCCAAAATGCGTGATTTTAACAGCTTTTTGACGTTTGCGCCACGTGGAAGATGCCCCTTCAGCCGGGAAGGAGGGGTGGCGGTTCGGCTGTGCTGAGATGAAGCAGGAGCACCATGTGCTGCCTGTGCGGAGAAGCCTCTCCCGACTGTTCACAGCAATTACGGGAAAAGCGTTGGGAATTGTGCAGGGCCAGGCAAACACACCTGCCCTGCTCGCCCTGGGCCTGGCCAGACCCCCCCGAGGTCTGTGGACATGTCCCCTCGAGATCAGTGGGCTTTGGATCGGGACCAAGGCTGCTCCAGAGACCTTCCCCTGGCAGTGCTCCCATTGAAGTCGGGGAGATTATTCCCTGGCATAATAGAGCTCACCGTCAGGAAGATTTTAATGATATTCAACCGACGTTTTCCACCTCTTCTGATCCCCACATTATTCCTAGTTATGGCTCGTTATCTCCTTTTTCCAGGGGCCCAATCCTAACCCCCTTGCCCAAGCAAACCTTGCCTTGGCCTGGATGGAGGAAGCAGGATCTCACTGTCGCCTCTCCTATTCGGAGGCCGCTGCTACGCCCCCCGTGATGTCATCATTCAGGCAAAAAACGCACGGTATTTTTGGCTGCAAAGAACACAGAGCTGAGCCTATGGCCATACCGAAGGAAAATGAAAAGACCTGCCAGTACAATTTTCAAGACATAAAGCAATATGAATTTTTAAATAACATTTGATCTTCTAAAAACATTTCATCATCACTCCGTCTGACGCACGTCCTCACAGTTATACAAAAATCTCCAGCAAAATTATTGGAAGTAGTTTTCTTTGATTAAGAACTCAACATTTGTGGTTTAGAATAGCTTTATAATTTGCTATGGACAAGACAGATAACGTGGTACCTCTTTCTCAACAATCATTTATTATGTATAGTTTGGCCTTTCTGGATGGTTGGATTGGAACGCGTCCTAAATTACCAGAAATTAATTACTTCTTATACATGCTAAAAAAATCATAATTTCCTATAGAATTGTATTAAAAGCTTGGATTTTACTTGGAATCAGCACATCACATATCTCCCATGCTGCTGGGACAAGAGTCCTCCTTTTGTCTGTGATTTCACAGCGCTGGGCATGGAGTGACGGGGATTTCGTGGCAGTACAGTAACACTATATATTGAGTATTTTTAATTTATAGTATTTCTAGTAAATAAAGTGACTCCAGGTAAAAGGAAGAGTGTGTGGACATTACACAGTACATATAGAATACTCCAAAATACGTTCCCATCCCTGACACCATGTGCTTGCCCACTCTGTTCTGAAGAAACGGCACAGATTCCTCCAGCATGGACACGTGGGGCTCCCTAGCAGGGACATGGCTTTTCCAGTTGGGGCTGTCACTGATGGGAAGCCACTTTTTGTCCTGTACATGCTAGATTTCACCATCTTTCTAGCACCTCTCAGTGATTAGTCATTGTAGATTTACCTGTGCATTGCCCTTGCTAGGAGTTGTACCCATTTCTCAGTACCTGCCCCGACATCACATACATTAAGATTAAAAATGTAAGACATTATTGCTGCTCTGTGTGCACCCCCGGTTTGCCCTGCCCACACTAATGTTATGCTGGCTCATGGCAAATGGAGCTCTGGCTCTCCAGTGACTTCAGAACCACTCCTTTAATGAGACAAACCAAAAACACTCTGATGTTTGTGCAGTTATGGAATTGCTGCTCTGAAACTCGGTGTATTTGAGAGCCTAGGAGCCCATGCAACCTGTTTCAGTACAGCATTCTGTCCATGGCCCAGACTTGGGGTTGTTTTTCAGTGAACCTCCCCAAAATACAGGGTGGACATCAGCTCTTCTTGTGCTGCTCCCATGGGGTCATACCTTTAGCTGCCTGTCTCAGACACCAATCTTGTAGTGCCCCTTCTACTGTGTCTTTTCCACCCCAGTCCCTGATTATTCCACCTGATCTGTCTTTGACTGATGGTGCAGCTTTTCCAATAAAACAAATCAGACAAATAGTCAGCATTTCAGGAGGAATGCTTGTCGCCAGAGCCCAGGCACAGAACCCAGAAAGAGAATGGGGGTGGAATTCCCCCCTCGGGCTGGGATGTCCCAGTGTGAGGAGGGCAGTGGTGGCTTGTTCAGCTGGGCTGTTGAGACATCTCTAATGTCAATTACAGCCACTGAAATCAGTCACATTAACCACTGTGTGACCATCTACTGTTTACTCCAACCACAGTCTTCTGTGACACCTACTAAAACACATCCGGTTAAATTCAGGTATGTTTGAAAAGCTGCTGGTTTTGCAGCCGGGGTGACGTGAGTACTGTTTTTATCTGATATCACATGGGTTTCACAGAATAAATGCTGGGCTGTCAGCACCTCCTCTTGCCATTAGCCTTCTTTTCCTCATTAATAACTGACCTGGAGCGGTAAGAGCCACCCATGAGTTCAAGCAAACAAACCAATCCCCTTCCCCAGTCTTTGAGGCTGAGCAGAGTAAGCAGAGACATGTCTGCTGGAAACTATTTACAACTCCACAAACAACAGCTTTTTACTGCATTTCTTTGGTTTCACCCACTTAGCCAGTCCATCCCTGACAGAATAACCTAATCCATGCGTACCAAAAAACACTGTTAATATCCCGGACCTGGAAAATTGGCCAAAAATCCGTAGAAAGATAAGCATAATAGAACACAGATGATTAACATTCAGCATAACAGACCCCAGCATCAGCATCTCCCGTATATTCTTCCCTATTCAGACCAGATTTGTACATCTCATGTTAGGTTATATCTGATGAAAAAGCAAAGCTACAGCAAAGAAACAATGCACAAGGAATGTTTGTAATGTAATATGAAAATGCTGTTCAGAATTTTAATACACTGTAATTGACCGCAGTGATTTTTTTTTTCTGTGAAAAGATAATTTGGTATGAAAATCGTGCAGTACTTAAATAATGTAATTTTGATAATGACAGTAAAATACAATTTCTGTAAGGCAAGTGAATCATAAACTTTTTCTCATTCAAATGAAGTCTGTAATATGTCTGAATGCTGTCACTATTATACATTCTAAAAATAACTCTGCCATGAACTATTATCGAACATTATTATATTTCAAATACATAACAAAAGCTAGTGAAGTCACAATACAAACATGTTGAAATGCCATGTTTCATTTATTGGGGAAGTAATGAATCCTACGGGAGCGAGTCAAACTTCTTCTCCTAGACAGTTTTATTACGATTTTTTTTTAAGAGCTGAACCTTAGCAACTCCTTCCCCGTGTTCAGTTGAAAATTGAAACTGGGATGGGTTCTGACCTTCCAAAGATAAACGTGAATTCCTAAGGATACCCGAGGTTCCCGTCGCTTCTCGAGTTGTGTCAGGCTTGGGAGACAGAGGGGTTTGATCCGTTCAGGGTCTGGCCAGAGTGGGATTGCAGTATTGGTAAAAATGCACTTTATTCGTGGTGTCCCTCCCGGGACCTTTCCACTGCAGCTTGTGGAGGAAGCCCCACTCCTGGGAGATCTTGAAGAATTTGGGCACGCGGAGCGGTCAGAACGCAAGAGGAGCTATTCCAGCAATTTCTGCGAGTTGGCTCAGTCAGGCTTTCAATATCTGACATTCCTGCTTTCCTCTCCCCTCGGGCTCCCTCCTCCTCCCCCGCGCCGGAGCCCCGCACGGCCCTTCCCGGCGGAGGAGGCTGGGGCGAGCCCCGCTTTGATGTGCGTGAGTGATGGGGCCGCGGGACGGGCGGGGAGCGCTCAGCCCGCCCCGGCCCCGGCCCCGGCAGCGCTGCGTGAGCCGAGCTCGGTGTCGGCTGGGCGAGGGCGACGAGGGGCTGGCCGAGCCCTTTGGTCTGCGCTCCCGCCCGACCCCTGCACGGCACACTCAGCCCGCACGGAGCACCCCCGCCCTCGCCGTCCCGGGCTGCCGCAGGCGCTGGGCATCCTCTGCTGTTTCCTCGAGTGTCTGCGAGAAGCGGAATTCATGAAATGTTCCCTTATGCCGCTCCGTTCCGCTCCCGAGGATGTGTTTTATATACTGTAAATTCTACTCCTTACCAAAAATACACCATCCTGGAAGCAAACTGAGTCAAGCGTTGCCAACGTGCCCGCAATGTCTCTGCAATTGTGTGAGGTGTGAAATTCGCTCGACTGTTCTCACTGGAAGATTTGAAGGGTGGGAGATAAAAAAATTGCTTTTACTTCTGCCAAGAGAGCAAAGAGAAGTATGGATTACGTATCTCATCTCTGGGACGAGGATGGAGGAGTTGTGGTTCCAAAAGACATCCTCAGAAGGAAAGGGAAAGGAACTAGGACAAATATTTTCTTTCTTTTTTCATCATGTACATGACACGTGTAAAGAGACAGTAATCGTTTATTACACCAGAGGGTAAAATAAATGGTTCATTGAGCTATATCAAAGTTTGAAGTAGAAAAAAAACATGGACAATGTCCCCGGTACACACTTCTTAAAACAAGGTGTTTCTCTAACTCATGGCAGAAACCAAAAGCAGCGTTTTTCCTGGGGAACAAAATCATCTTTTGTTTGTTGGTTTGGTTTTTTTTTTTAAGTGGATTTAAGATCATTTTACTCTCTATTTGAAAATTATGATCTACTCATCAAAGCAGGCATTAAATTTCATGGTAGGAAATTTACTCCTGAATGAATCCCGGGATCGTCAATGAGATACCTGCCCGGGTGTTGGTGATTTTTGGCCTCTCAGCCATTACCTGCGCGTGGCACTAGGAGGCAATCTGCTATTAGAGGTGTCATCCCTCAGACACCAAAGCCTGTGAATATCGAGGCATTTTGGCACCAAAAGGCGCCTCCCATGACAAATCCTTCGTGTGCCTTTACATCCATCCCTCCATCGCCTCCCATAAACTGTCCTAAAACGGCAGATTGGGGGTGAAAAACACCTTCCTGACACCCCAGTCGTGCTTTTGCCCAATAACTCCGATTTCTAACTCAGCAAGCAGAGGAGGGAGGTGAAGCGAGGGCATGTTTGGGCTGCAGGGCTGCCGTGGCCAAGCTGCCTCAGTGGACACCACACGTGGTGTCTCCAGGTACAACCAGAAGCAAACCAACTCAGACAACCTGCACAGGGAATATTTTCACTCTGCTCTCTACTGTGGACATCTCTAGGGCAGAAAGCAGCCAAAGAGGGGTTGGGGTTGAAAACTGATAGTTCAGTTCAGGTACAAAGGGAAAGACTCATGACAGCCTGACTTTGCTGCCTTGTGTTGCTTTATTTTTGTAAAAGTCCTTCTGTTCTTGTTTGGGAGCAAATGTACATTTAGATACTTCTATTAATTCTGTAAAGACCAGTATTTGGAAAAACCAGCATTCTGAAAAACCGAGACAGAGCTAGAAACGTGCTTTTAAAAATGCTCCCACAAGTATTTACTGAAGACAGAGAGCTGAATTTGACTTGGCTGCGTTTGTGCTCCTTTTGTTTACTTTATGTGAATATTTCAGCTAATAGGTTTACTGCTAGGGTTGTTTACAGAAACTGCACAATTTAAGCAAATAATTCAAAAATTTCATGTGCGTTTTAGGCTGTCAGACGCAAATGTTCTCACTGGAAGTCTAATTATAAGCTTTGCTGTGTTTTATGTATGGTTTATTATGCAATCATGACGTCAGGAAGAGTGTCTACGCACACGTGGGTTTATGTTTAGTTAGGAGCTACCAGCTCCTGGTTAAACAACAACTGCTCAGGGGGCACCACAAATCACCAGCTTCACCCTCCAGAATTCCAAATATTAAGGACTTCCAGCAATGCACAAATGCTCAAATCCCCAGATCCTTCCTTTCCCTGTGCACAAGGCACTCCCAAGGTCTGTGTTCCAAGTGTTGTGATACCTTTGGGCAGATCGAACGCTGCAAGGAAATGGATATTGCACAGTTTTCAAAGAAAGCAGAGAAATTTGAACTCGGATCATGGCGGAGGAAAAACTCACAATAATTTCGTTGTTAGTCTGCTTGATGCAATTCTTTATCTGCAAATTCTCTTGCAGATTTGGAATCTTATCTAGAATTCTGTCTTTTTAGAACCACTCCCTCCACATTTTGGAAAAAGATATTAATCCTGTTTGTGTGTCTGTAATATAAACAGAATTAACATTGGTGGTATATGGAGTTAACACTGCCTGTGAGCAAAGAGCTCCATAATTAAATCACAGATTTGCTGCTGTGCAGGTTGAAGATGTGAGTTGGCTCAGCAGACAGTGGGGTTTTTCCATGGTCCATAGATTGTCATTCCATGTCTTGTGTCAGCACTACTGCATTAGGCAACCTCACCACTTGCATCAGCTCACAGGAATATTATTTTTGAGACAAAAAGGTCCTTGTTATGATGCTGCCACTCATTATCAGAAACAATTGTGCTGTAGAATGTTAATATTAAAGTTAATATATCATAACATTACCATTTGTTTTAATAATTTCCAATGGAAACAACTACTGTTTCAGTGAGTCATTTTATTTTCTTGCATTTCCTGGCAAGTGCTGCAGGACTGTTTAAGGAACAGAAAAACAAGTTGGCTGCAGCTCAGAGGAGAGGCTGCTTCCATGGGCTGTGCTAGGTGGAGAATTCCACTTAAACCAGTGGGCTGCACTGGGTGTACAGGACGGGCTGCCTTTTTCAGCTTCTGAACTCTGCCCTCTGATACTGAAACACTGATTAAATGCATTAATTAAAACTTCAAATTCAAACCAAAGCTCTCAGTGAATATATGTATTTCCAGATGATTCCACATTATGCAATATTTTAAATATTGAAGCTTACTTAAAAAAGGGAAGTAATGGAAAGTGTCATTGGGTTGGTATATCTTGGGAAACACATCAGATTTTGTTAACAGTTTAAAGAAAACTGTAAACTGAAGTATACAAATGTAGTTCTAATTACTATCCTATCAAGGACATGTCAGCAAAACAAAATAATTTCAAACTTTTGTAAATAATTTTTGTCCCAGTTTAATGTATTAGTTATTGGCCACTGTGATTTAGGACAGTAAGGATTTTCACTGTTGTCTCTTTTCAGAAAGAAGCAAAACATTCTGACTCAAAATTGATAGTTGTTGTTACTTCCTTCAGGTCTTAATAAGAATGTGAAACCTTTTTTCTTTCAGCTCTACTTTGGCTCGTCTGGTCTATATTTCCACTTAAAATGGACAAATTCTACAGCCATTTAAACCCACCCAACCCTATCGACCTCGACCATATTCTTACCCTGATTTACAGCCTCATTAGGATTTTAATGATGTAAATGGAAGTAGAGTTTGCTCCTAAATCTTTCCTCTAAATTGACCAGAGTGTTCACCTCTGGGTGCAGGATGTGAGAGTTATGTGGCTCAGAGAGGGACCCCACAGCTCAAACTGGGCAGGCCAGGCCTGGGGTAGAGGGAGGGTGGGTTTCTTTTGGGGCTGAGCTCCCTCCTCGCCCGAGATAAGCAGCCGCACATTCCCCTGCATCTTGTAAAATCTTCAACAGCCCTACACATGCATGTACAAGTGTAGCACTGTTTTTACAAGATAGACAACAATTCCTACTCACATATCTTTCTGATGAGGGAATCGAGTCATCAGTCTAAATATATTTGGGGTTACTGGAGTTGCAAGACTACGGGAAGAGCAGGCGCTGCCCAGCTCTGGGTACCTGGCGAGCAGAAACAGGTCCAGTCCTAAAAATCTCTAAATGGGTGGCAAATGAGAAAGGAGGGAGAGGCTTTATCTATCTATTTGTTTATTTATTTATAAATCTCGCCTTAAAGCCTGATGCAGCGCACACAAAAGAAGAATTCTCATTAACGTCAGCAGCCCGAATCAGCTCCTGAAAGAGAAAACACCGTGTATCACTTTCAGTATCTCCTATAAATTCAAGCCAGAAAACCTTTATGACTTCTAACACCCTGTATATTAAACAGTGCTACGAAGGATTTAATATTTATATTACACAAATCCCACTGTGTTTAAATGTGCTTAAAGGTGCCATAAGCAGCATGTTGGCTCAGCCCTGATGCTCGTTGTAGCTCAGATGTGTTTGTAACTCCTCACAGACACCCATGGCACCCAAAATTATTCTCCTCCCACCTTCAAAACTGCACCAGAACAAAACCACATTTGCCAGAACTTGCCCCTGAAGGTTCATTTCCATATAGGCTTTTCTTAAATAACAATTAGAAAAGTAGAACGATGGGGGAGCCAGAAGGACCCTGGGCAGTTGGTTTGGTATGTTGAGCTTGGAGTTCACTCAGCCATCACCATTCCAGTGCCAACAAAATGTTAACAGTGTTATGTTTATTATATATCACTAATGGAGAAGGATAGATAATTTCATATATATAAGTGAATGACTTATAATAAGGCACCGTGGCTAGGGGGTCCTGACCAGGGACACAGATTCTCAAGAGCATCAGTCCAAGATCAGGCTGTGTTTCATATGGACAGGTTTGAATAGCTCTGCACAAGAGGAAGGAGTTAATAATTTCTTGCCTCTATTAAATTAGGGCTGCTTGGTTTTTGAGTTTATTTTAAAGCACATTGAAGCTTGATGACTTTTAGTCATAGGTGAAGTGCCGCAGAGTCAAGAAGCAGAAGGATTTTTAAAGATCTTACATAACTCCAGTGATATTTTTAAGCATATTAATTGGCAGGTGCTTCACACAAACATGGAGGTGACTTTCTGAAAATACAGATCTGCCCCTTGAGTACAGGAATTTTATTTGGTGGCTGCTGTCAACAACTGAATTCATCACCTGTAGAAATGAAGAAGAAGAAGGTGGCACTCATTTTTAGAAAGAAGTAATCAAGGGGAAGTTTTGCTGCCCAAAACAAAATGAAGCTATGAATAGACCAAATCAGGAAAGGAACATGACCAAAATTAGGCAGTTTGCAAACATACAGTGTTCAGGTACCCAGCAAGCCCGTGGGTGGCGGGCAGCCCCATCACTCACCGCTGGGGAAGGCTGTGGAAAGACAGCCTTGAAAAAAATCCAAGCGTTTAACAACAGTGCTGTGAGTAGCCGGGTTTTATTAATTTTCACTCTTTTCATGGGCAGAGCCACCCTCAACGCCAGGCAGACGGAAGCACCCACACCCGGGGCCAGGCGGGAGGAGCAAGGTGCTGCCCACCTCACCTTGAGGGTGGCAGACAGGGCTTTGCACTCTCCCTGTTTATGCACTAAAATGCAGAAACCTGCCTTGGCAGGGCTTTTTTTTTTTTTTTTTTAAGTTTTTTTCTTTCTTTTTTTTTTCCCCTGGATATCTTAATTCTGCTGATGCAAAGCGCGAGTGAAATTACAGGTGCCCGTCTGCGGCACGGGATGCTGATAAACAACTCGCCACTTCGCAGTGGCTGGTCACATCTGGAGCCTTTTGGGATGCAAAAACTACTGGAGGATTATTGCAAAACTTAGAGGCACTTGCGTTGCCATAACTTTTGTTTCTAACCTGAATTTGTAGGGTTTTTCCCACCCACCCCCCCCCGCCGTGTCAGAGGAGTTTTCGGGTGGTGTTACACTTATCTAGCTAACCAGCTAAGTCAGCAGCGAGGCAGAGTCAGACCTACAGCTCTTGTCAGGAAACTTTTCCAGTTTGACCTTAGACTGAGACAGGCTGGTATAAAACCATGGAGCAGTGGATTCTCTTTCACTAATTCCAGCATATTTTGAAACTCCACAAGCCACAGTCCCCCAGCGCTGACTAAGCCAGCACACCGTGTCCAACGCCACTGCACAGTCTTGGAAAGACAAAAACCCACCCAAAAAAAGCACGATGAATTCGAATCTTTCCACCTTTAAATTACCATCATACTTCCACAACACAGAAAACCAGCACGCGTGGAGAGATGGGTGGACGGACCCACAGCGCAGGCTGCGAAGCCTGTAAGGGTGGTGGCAGCCGGAGTCCCTCACTCGGGCATTCCCTTCTTTGTGTGGTTACTCCTGCGTGGGATGGATGGGTGGAACACCCAGCTTGATGCCGTCTTCTACCATTTTCAAAGCCCTCGGTTACTCTCTCCTGAAAACCCCTGCTGCAGGTCCAGGGGCTGCAATGAAGGAACACCTGTCTGTGATGTTATTCACCGTTCCTCCCCGCCGGCGTGCGCGCAGGGACGCAGAGGGGCTCGGGGAAGGTTTCGCTCCTCGCCTTCCTCGCACGCCTTTTGAAATCCCTGCAAAATTTCCATCAGGTCACTGTAGTAATAATTATGCATGTATGCAGTTAATGCTCCCTGACTGCCTCTGATCCGCCGTGCCTGTTCCCTCTCCGTGCTCTCCCGTGGAGATCACACGGGCAGGATGGAACACACAGCCCGGTCAGAACTCCACGCCCTGGAAAAGCTCTGAGCCCTGATCCTGGAGGAAATATTCCAACCAACTCAAAAAAGAAAAACAACCAAAAAACCAAAAAACCCTAAATGTTAATCTGCACCTTTATTCCCCCCCCCCCCACTAACGTTTAGTACATGTTGTGTTAGAAGTATCTGAAATGGCTTTGATGTATTTTCTGTGATTATCCACAATTTCCTGTTATGTAAGGTATCTCTCAGGAGACTTCAGACTCAAGAATAGGTTGCACTGGGAATTATCACTAAGATCTGGCCCAGTCTGGTTTTTTAGCTCACTGAGCATTGCTGTTGTGCACAGCACCGTATTTTTCCTATACTGTTTAGTCTGTTTATATAAAATATTCACTCTGAAACCGAGAATGCTCCAAATTTATCCTCTTGTGGCACACGTGATCTTTCATGAGAATCCAGTTAAATATAGGGTTTTTTGGTTTGGTTTTTTTTTTTATTTTGCTTCAGAGAAGATATTGTCAAGTTGGGTCTGGCTTTCTTCCCCCTCCTGTTTGAAGGTCAGTGATTATTTAGGACAGATTTCTATCATGCATTTCAGATGCTAAGGCAGTGTCTGTAGCAGGAGACAGGCCATAATTTATCAGCGACTCTCAAGCTGCTCTCCAGCCCCTTCCTGGTGGGGTGGTGCTGGGAAGCCTGGTCCCATTAACGTTCCCACTGGATGCTGGTAAACATTTATTACTGTGTGATTTCGGTCTTCAGTCCTACACACTCCTCCTGACCCATCAGGAATTATTTGCCTGCACACTGACAGTTGTGGGAAGAGAAATCTGATCCTTCTTCCCCTTGGCCACGTGCTGGTGTCACCTCTGGGAGCTGTCTGGGGAAGAAGTTGGACATGTGCCTTGGAGCCACCTCCGCCTTCCAAGCATAACATCAAACCCAAGATCATCCTTCTTCCGCTCTCCTGTGTTTGTGGTAGCATCTCCTCCTCAGCTCCAGACCTGGCAGCATCCTTGTCTTGGGTTTCTCCTCTTGCTGTCCTCTCACAGCTGCTGCATTCCAGGTATGTTCTTCTCCCAGCTTCATCCCACCCTACTCCTGCAGCACAAAACAGCCTTGAACAAAGAATGTATCTCTGTGTTTGCAAGTATGAGTGCCTTTACAAAGAATTATCAGCATATTCAGAGGGTTTTTTCCCACTGTTTCCCATACCTTTTTTGCTTTTCTTGACATTTTCTACGCACGAAACATCATGAGACAACTCCTTCACCGCTCCACGGCTCAGTGCAGAAATACCTATGGCATTCAGGTTTTGCCAGTAAAATGTTTTAAGACATATTTAAACCATTAAATGTGTCAAATAAATTAATTTTTTATTAACCAAGCTGGCTAATAAGACACAGATCTCCTTAGTGATTTTTGCCCTACCTGTCTGTTAGACAACAAGGACCCAGTTAATCCCTGCTTTTAGTGCTTTCCTTGTCTCCATCCCTGCATTCCAAGAGGGAGCAGAGAAACTTTCACATTCAGTTAAAATCCACTAGAAAAACTGTGCTTCTGACTGAGACACACATGGGCACAGAACAAAACAAAGAAGTGGATGCTTGAGGGCAGCCAGGCACCTGTGTGGCTACGCTGCTGGCCGCTGTCACACACTCACACACGCCCTGCACGTGATGTCACACCAGACTTCACCTCTCTGAGGGGTTCTTCTTGACCCTGGCTGTGATGGCAGCGATCCAGAGCCCTTCCAGCAGAGCCCTGGCTCGACAGGTCCCCTCCTGCACCATCAGCAGGCAGGCAGCAGGAAGCACCAGGATTTACAGCTCTCCCAATCCTGCTGATTCATGGGCAAAACCACAATGAAATTGTAGGCTATCAGTGCTATTCACAGCCCTCCCACCCCTGCTGGAGGCTGCAATATTCCCGAGGACTCCTCTCCTGGTGACAGGAGCTGGACGCTCGCTGACCGCCCCACAGCAGGAGCTGCCAGCAGCTCCTTACCCACAGCTTGGCTCTTGCTCAAAGGCTGGGATTCTGCCATGGGAATGTGGCACCCAGGGAACTCGATGAGAGGTGTGACATCCAGATTTATGGATGCATTTAAGAAAAAAAATATAAAAATTAAAGGCTAGTGTTCAACCGAGATGCATCGTGGATTGGTGTGGTGGTGCATGAACTGCATCCCAGCTGGTGAATTTCCCTGCTGCTATTCACCCAGGCAGCTTTGGGATGCTGGGATGCTACACTTGACCCTCGAGTCTTTCCTGATGGTGGCTGTGGACTGGTAAATGATATAATGAACATGGTTAAAGGAGGGGACACAAGGGTTAATGAGCTCCTGGCATTTCTCCTCTGCTGTGTGGTTCTGCTGAGTGCACAAAACAACTTCGTGCCAAATTCAGCACGTTTGGGAGTCCTTATCAGAATGAAATCTAAACTTGGGCATGGAAGACTTATGGCAAAACGGGGATCCCTCTGAAGAGACGTGATTGCAAAGAGTTCACTGGTGCTGCGACTGTTTGTGACAGGGAGACAAACACCTCTGTGGCTTTCCAGCTCCATGCCCAGGAGGGGAGCCTGGGACCCACTGCCAGCAGCTGGAAGGGGATGTCTTACAACACAGTATTTTCCTCAGCACTTCAGTACCCAAACCCTTTTTGTGGGTACCACCACGAGTGGAGACCATCCAGTGTACACAACACTCGGGAGGCACTAAAACTCTGTGCAATTGGTGCTGGTGCTGGGTCGCTCAGGCGGGATCAGGGCTGCCCTGTGCTAAGCCCTTCCAGACGGGTAGATAAAAGTCCCTGATCCACAAAGTAGACAAGGCATTAGTAGAAATACGAGAGATAAAGCTGAAAAAACAAAAGAAAGCCGGGACAGCAGCTCAGAGGTTTTTGCAGGCTGAGGGGCTGGCAGTCATCTCACATGTCATGGAGAAGGGGACAAGGAGAGGTGGCCCTGCTTGGCCTCACATAGCACTAACTGTTATTACAATCACTATCAAAGTTGGAGGAAATTGCATCCATTTTACTGTTGAAACGTACAAAATGTACAAAGCTTTCCCAGCATCCATAAACAGTTAAATAGATTAGAAAATAGAGGACACGAGCTTGCTGTTGTTCCTCAGCCTCAACTTGTATTGCTTCCAGTGGCCATTTCACCTCAATAAAGACAGAAGGATCCAGGCACAGTGTTTTTAATTACAAGTGGCATTTCTAAGCCTTCTGTGGTCGGTGCTTAATCCAAAAAAGTGACTTCACTTTGGACTCTGGCGTTATGGATGCTCCATGCAGAAGAGAGGCTGCAAACCAGTTTCCATCCTGCTTTAATAATAGGTTCACGATCCAAAAAGGAACTTTAAACGCTTTACTTCAATATTCAGACTTGAAGCTTTCTCTCTGTAAAGGGTTTTATAACCCAGCAATAAAAGACTGCCTTTGAAAGTTGACTTGAAAGGTCTTAGGAAAGCTGGGGATTTTTAGATTTGAAGCTTCCAGTACTTAACTGCTGAACAAGAGATAAACAAATTGGCAGCTTGCATGAGCAAATCTGCCCTGACCAGGTGATACGAGCCAAAATAGAGTCAACTTTGCACAGTCAGAAGGTGCAGGAGGCTCCCATGCAGGAACACTTTCAGTGTGCCTCCTACAGGGTGGAGCAGTGGGGACGGATGCCCCTGGGATGGGGTCTCGTGGGGCACAGCATCCTGCAGGGCAAAGGCCCCAGAACGAGAGGGAAAGGGGAGACAGCACACAAGAAATGCAAAGAAAAGAACCAAAATGAGCACTGAGGTCTGGTTTCTGCATGGCACATGGCCAGGGGAAATATTTCTCTACTGGGTGGGTAAGGGCTTGTCCTCTGCCGAGGTGTAACCAAACCCCACTGAGGCTCCTGCAGGCTTTCAAGGAATTGGCAGAGACCAGGGGAATCCATGTGGAAAAAATCCCAGTCTTTATCCAAATGAGATGTAAATGTTCTGATGGATGAGCTACTCACCATTTCCTTTGAGAACATTGTTGGATGTTCACTGTTAGGAGTTTCCCCCTTTATTTCAATGACTTATTTATATTATTGATTTCCACACAGTTTGCCTAGTTATGCCATTTTCTCTGCAGTCAGCTATTCTGTATAAACCCCAAGGATCCATCTTTCCCTCAGGAAGCTCCTACTGGAGTCAGCTGCAATATCCCTGAATTGACTGGTAAAAGCCATTTGTGTTTGTATTCTCATGGCCTCTAAATGCTGGGACCTTGCCAAACCCTCATAGTTGCCTTTTAACCAAGCTATTTTTACTATATATATATATAAAAACATAAATCCCATCACATCGGCATCTGGACGTTCTGCTTTGCTCCTTCTCTAAAATTACTTCTGTTTGTCAATACTTTTCCAGGATGATGCCTTCAGAAGGAGATGTGAAACCACAGCAGAATATTTTATGTAATTCTTTAGTGTCACTTTTTCTTGACATGGAGGGACAAACCTGCCCTAGGATAGTCTGGAATTTGAAAAGGGCTCTCTTTAGTGAGAGTCCTTAATGAATGCACTGCTCAGAGAAGGGAATTCTTAGGACTTGTTGGGAACTTGGGCACTAAACCCAAGACCCATAAAAGATTATTTCTGTAGGAAAAAACCTCTGACAAATAAAAGAGCAGGGCAGAAATAAAAATTTAACCTGAAAGAGGTTTGAAAAGAGGGAATACAGCGTTTATTATGGAGGGAGGTAGGAGTTACCTTAGGGGTGAGCCAGGTGTGCTGCTGCAGGCAGGAGGGACGTGCCCACAGCCTGCCTTGCCTGCTCCCCTCGGAACAGGTCTGGTCAGCCTGGATGGCAGCTGCTCCTTCCCTGCCACGTCCTGGGGAGCGAAGGGATGGTCTCTGACTGGCAGCCGAGCGATTCCTCAGTGCCTTGGAGAGCCACAGTGTCCCTCCCCAGACACGCAGGCTGTGGAAAAAGGGAACGTAATTGTATAATCATTTCTATGGTGACGAGGAGTGAGAACATAACTTCGAGATGTTTAGAATAATAATGTGCCTAAGCAAGTGCATATTTTAAAACCCATTGCTCGTGCATGAAGAGGTCCCGGGCAACTTCTGGCAGTGAGGAGAGACAGCCTGCCATAAACCTCCTCGCAGCAGCCTAGGAAATTAATTTCCAGGAACACAACTGACCACAGAGCAATTTTAGCGGCAGTTTTTGCTGAGCCTTTCGTGGTAAACAACATTGTTAGCCGAGCACGGAGTGACTGGACTTCAGAATGAAGAGGCAGGCCCACGGGCGAGTGCTGAAGCACCGCAGTGCCCGTGGTGTGCTCCTCATCCTCGGTTCCGGGGCACACTGACCCCCCAATCCC
This sequence comes from Amblyornis subalaris, assembly GCA_018881555.1. Classification (NCBI taxonomy): domain Eukaryota; kingdom Metazoa; phylum Chordata; class Aves; order Passeriformes; family Ptilonorhynchidae; genus Amblyornis; species Amblyornis subalaris. The sequence goes on along the minus strand of JACAXG010000189.1, from coordinate 434,959 downwards.
CACTCCAAGTGCAGCACCTGGAAAAGCAGAACGGGCAAATTTTACACGCTGTGCTCGTTCACATGCACTTGCTTGCCTGAACTGTTTCCGAAAAATTAGTCCTAAAGTATTTCCAATAAGTCGGTTTAAAAAAGGCCTTCAAGACCTCTGCCAGCAGACCATGATAGTTTGCAAGCAGTAAGCAAGTGCTCCTGGTGACTTGGGTCTGAATGTAAGGCTTCCTTGGGAGATGCAGCTGATTGGATTCAAATTCAAATTGTAAGACAAGAACCAAGACTAGATATATATATATATATATACACACAGAGAGAGAGAGAGATGTATATATATAGATACAGATATAGATATATATTCAGGGAAAGATACATCAGGTTATTTTAAAAGGAACAGGAATAGATAGGAAAGAAATAGAAACAAATAGGAAAGAACGGGGTGAATCTTGCCTTCCCTGAGTTTTTACATGGTCCTGTATGAACTGACTTTCCTCACAAATCTGGAAAGAAAAGGGAATTTCATCACAGAGCGCTTTAATAGCTTTAGGAGATAGTGAACTGTGTGAAACATGTTGGCCGCTCCTGTGCCTTTTGCTTTGGCCTGGTCTTTTGAACCCAAGTCTTGACAGAGTTGGCTTCCAGTGTACCCTGAAACAATGAGAGTAGCACATGTCTTTAACTCTGGTGTGCTTTTCGTTGTGTGAGACACTCCCTGTGTTTCAGATAGCTCGGACAGTGCCACCCAGCTTGTCAGACTCCCCCTCTGCTTCTCACAAACTTGCACAATACTGTTGAGTTGGGCTTCATCCTCATGCGGAGAAATACCCAGACCCGTCCAAAAGATTGTTTGCATTGACATCAGAGAGGATGGAAAACAAGTTATGACATCTGTGTTTGTGTTGGGAGCCAGATACTGCTGGAACCATGGAAATCAGGGACGACGCTCCAATTGGATGCTAGTGTCTAGAAATCTATTTTTAATTTTCAAGCAGGCCTAATCTGGGAACCTTGAAGCAGTTTATTAGTCCCCCACTGTTCTGACTTCTGTCTGTCCAAGTACTTCTCAGATGAAGAGAGAGTTGGGTAGTGGCTGTTGGAAATCTGTAGACACACGTGTGGTAGATTCACTGGAATGGGTTAAGAGAAAGATTTCCTTCACAGTTTCCCTCATGTCCTTCAAAAAGAATTCCAAGTTTGTTTCCTTACTCCTTAGCAGCCATTCCTACACTGTTCCAAACCATCCTGGTTTCGATGGGAAACTCACTCCTGAGCAGACAACACGATCAGACCTGCTACATCTGAATTTAGAATGTGTTGTTTTTCCCCTGACATGACAAGCACTTATGGGGGTGAGAGGGTATTCAGAAAACATGGTGGAAAGAGGAAAAAAGGCCCACCACTGGGGAAAAAAAAAAAAAAGGTATTTCTTAAAATCCATTTTAAATAATCAGCATGCAGGGAGAAAGAGAAATAGAGTTTAAATAGAATCTCCTCATTATTGCGTATTTCTTTGCCAGATTAATTCCATCAACATGAAAGTTACCTTCAATACTGAGAGCTTTTTCTAAGAAAGGACCATGTTTGTCAGGATTGCATGTGCTCAACCCGCAGTACCGAACCCAGAACGATTCTCAGGAGCAGCCACTGGTTGATGATGGGAAAGTGGAGTGTTTGGGAAGTCACATCACTGCCTGCTCCTGATTCCCCTGGAGGCAATGAGAAATCAGGGCCAAACTCTTTAAGGAATGGTAGAGTTACAAAAGGAAGACCAGGGAGCAAGCTGGGACATGGAACATGAGCTGGCTCCCTGATTCTTGGTATTCCAGGCAACTCAGGTATCTTCTCCCGGGGAAACATTTATCCCCACGATCAAAGATAATATGTTTTCCATTCTGAGGTGGGACACTTTGGGCTTATGAGAAATTTGAATACACTGAACAGAGAACGCTTAAAATCCAAGGTATGACCCGGACTCTTGCCAAGAACACAAAAAATAATGCAGCTCTTCAGAACCACAAATACACAGGTCAGCCTCCTGGAAAACCCAAGATATTGGGACTGACTGAGAAATGGCATTAGAAGGACCAGCTTTGCAGGGAAATCAGGATGGTCTCTTTAAGAGAAGATTCATGATCAGACAGAGCTGCCAGTCTCAGCATTGCTACAAGGGTTTTGTGCCGGGCAAAGAGAGCAATAACAAACTAAAGAACTTTTGGCATTTCAACTTTATTGAAAAAGGGTACAAAGGAACCACCTCTGGATATTGTAAAACTCACAAATAAATTCTTTACAGCTGCACGAGGAAAGATAACAATGAGAGCCTGATATTTCATTCCTAGCACAGTAAAAAATCCTATTACAGCCAATGCAGTTAGGGGTGCACCAGCTGTATTCTGGGAATTCTATATAACTCCTGCCTGTTTCTGAACCAAAACCCCCGAGGCCAAGGAGGGAGATTAAAAGCCCTCCTCTTCCATATACATGCCCTTCCCTATCCCTGTTTGTTGGCCAGTGTCTGGAATTAAGTGAGTTGTCATAATGGGACATGATGCCCTCCCAGGCCACGGAGGAGGCTTCCCAGACCTGCCTTCCTGCCCTGCACTCCTGTCTGTTAGCACCAGCCCCATAAAAAATGCACATCTTCCTTCCTCACTAAAATCTATACCTTGGGATGTGCTGGTCAGACATATTTTGTGTCTGCCGGAAGAATGTTTCGGGGTTTTTTTTTTAACTGCAGAAGAAAATGAAAGGGAAAAAAAAAACAGAACGTGAAAGGAAATGGAAGGAATTAAAACATCCCTGCTTCTCAAGGCCACTTTCAAATCACCAGGGGAAAAAGGGTACCACAGGTCAGGCAAGCGTCATGAAGCTGGGCTATAAATTTCGACCATAAAAGAAGGATATTTTAAATAACACAAATCGCCTTAAATTTCAGGCTCCTCCTTACTCAGATATCCTAAGAAAACAGCATGCCAGGCAGCAAGTATGTGGAGAACTCAACAGGAGAGAACAGATGGGAGAAGCCTCTGTTTGTTACACAGCCCTAAGGCATCTTTGTTCCCGTGCTCAGGACGTGGTTTTGTAACCGTCCCCGTTCCAGCCGCTCGGACTGGGGCTGGGTTCCCCTCACAGACCCACAGCACCACATTGCCCGGGACAGAAACACCACCTGGGGAGAAACCCAGCGGCCCCAGCCCTGAGAACAACCTCTGCCTGGGTAAACGCATCCCTCAGGGACCAAACAAAGGTCGGAGGAGCTCGTTCCGTTCAGCTCCCTAAGAAATACCACCAGGCTGAGACATGGGAAGGGCAGCTCAAAAACCAGCAGAGAGGTCACCAGCAAAGGTTTTTGTTCAAACATGCCATTTATCTCCAGGAATGGAGAAGCAAGAAACCCTTTGGAGCTCTCAGCTCAGTCCCATGACTCCTGCAGGCTCTCAAGAGGCTCTCATATCCCTCTGGGTGCCAAGAGCTCCTCTGTGCCTGAAATCCCAGAAAGGGTTAACTTTATGTTTACCTTAGGCCTAGCAGTCCCTGGAGACCCTGCTTTGGGGTTGTCCTCTCTTATCCATCACACAGAATTTCCAGCACTCGGCTTAAAGGAAAAAGAATATGAATAAGTCCTTTAACGTAAGAAAATGTTGATGTGCGTAATCTTGATAATGAACTTCAATTTCTTGTTGAACTTGCCTGGAAGCGAAGGCAGCATGGACCTGAAGTGGACATACCCCACATTACAGACACTGTGGTGCTGGTTACTTCCATTCAATCGTCTGTGTCAAGTAATTCTCAACAAACACTTAGTGCTTTTCTTCTCTTAGAAGCCATAATGATTATTTCCACATTTCCACACCTCCCCCTGGCAGGCTGATAGCAGGGCACTCAATAAGTATTTCAGAGGGGAAGTCTTCTTCTGAAGTCTTCTATCAACTAACGTGATATTAGTTTCCTAGTTAAATAAATAATTGCAGATCCATCGATGAATGGAATTTTTCCTATCCCAAGTGTTCACAAGTCGGAGTCACAGGACACTCACTGCAGTCACTAAAAGAAAAATTGAAAAATTGGGCCCTACTCCTGGTGTGTAGTTCATCCTGGACCTGCACAAAGGCAATCTCAGGATAGGTACCTCAGGAAAGGAAACGATGAAGCAGAAGTGCAGAGAAGAAAGGGGAGAGAAAGGAGAAGAGTTTGTTCTTTCCATTAATATTAAACTGTCCATTTCCCAGCTGCAGGCTCATGAAAAGGAGGCTTCTTGGTTATTACCCAGTAATTCAAACCTTACAAACCCACCTCAGAACACACAAAGACAAGGTAAAAAAGGATTTTTTTATTGCAGTTTCATGAAATCTGATCCCCAGCAGAGCTCGGAGAATTCACTAAGCTTTTGAACGCATATGCAGACTGGTATCAATTTCTTTTTTTATTTCTTCCCCACCAGATGAACAATATATAGGAACAGCATCATGTGTGTGTGCGTGTGTGCTGAGAGAAAAAGAACATACACAAGCATAAATTAATGGATAATGCTGTGATTTCCTTTCTTACTTTTAACACTGCTCTGGGCCAGCTGTTAAACAATCAGTCAGACCTGGTGCAACTTTGATTTGACATGTGCCAGTGCTTTTCATCATCACCACCCTCTCCTTGGGCCACAGGTCCAAAACAGAGAGAAATTTTCTCAGTTTTCCACATATTCTTAACTGAGCACAGAACCCTCAAATAGCTCATAAAAAGCAGAAGCAGCTCAAACCTTGTTATCAGAGTCCACTGGCACACTTTGTACTTGCTGAAGAGAAGAGCAAGCCCACAGACAATTGTTTTATTTTCTATGATTCTTGAGATCCAGAGAAATTAGCTCCTTGGAATAGTAAGCCCATAAAGCAGGCTGGAGTGATCTCCATCTTCTGTGGGTTATACACATCAAAGAAGGCAGAGAAGCTGCACAGAGGTCTGGATGTGCTGTGAGAGCATGGCTGATGTGGTACAGCACAGGGATGGCACTTAATTTACCAATATGTGCTCAGTAAATATGTGGAGAGAGAGAGAGAACCATTTTATTCGTCTTCTGAGTTAGGTATGAACTTCTAATGTAAAGACCTAGCCAGAGAAGAGAACATCACATGTGTTTGTTTTATAAAACTGTGTAAAGGTTTGCCAGAGCTGTCACAGTGTGATAGCTTTGGCCATTTATTTTCCCAGATCTTCACTCTGAGCGCCACTGCTTGCTTTGGAATCTCTGTTTTATGAACAGACCTTAACAAATGTAAAAAATCTTGAGCTTTCTGAAGAGGTTATTTGCCCCAATCACGGTTAACTCCCGGCTAAAGGGAAAGCCTCTCTGCTGTCACACCCGTGCAACCTGAGTCCTGCCAGGCACCCAGCCCACCAACAGGCAACCTCGTCAGTGCAGCCTCACAAAATTGCGTTTTGACTAATCCCAAACCCAAAAGAAACAAATGTGTTAAATAAGCCTGTTGAAGTCGACAGCAGCCTGCATATGTCAAACCAACTCGGGAATTATCAGCAACTCCATACTGGGATCAACCTTTTCCTGCAACATATTGCGGAGGGTAGTGACCCTGAAAATAAAAGCAATTTTGATGCTGCTAATGTGATTGCTGGTTGGGCTTTTTTTTTTTTTTTTAGCACAGCACTAACTGCTAAAAGTGGCAGCTAAGGCGCTGTAGCAGTGAAGTCCTTTGTCACAAATCCCTGCACCCACACCATGCAAAGATAGATCTGCCCATGTGGAGCTCCGTGTGGGATCGGGGTCCCATTCAGCCTCACATCCACCTATATCTCCAGCTCTCAAGATGTTTTTCTTCCGGTTGTTGCCACACGCAGCACAAGGAGCCACATTCCTGGTGTGACACATCACAGCAGCGGTGACTTTCAGCTATCCTTCAAATGATTAATAACTAAGGCTATGTACTTTCTTTTCTGATTTTTTTTTCCCCCCCCACAGGCTGGGTTGTCTGGTAAAATACAATTTCAGTCAGATGACCTAGAACCACCAGCTAACCAATGAAATCAGGGAGATCTTCCATGCCACAGGTCTTTATGTACTAGTAGACACAATTTTAACCCAATTATCAAATTATTGGCACCAAAGAAGCATCAGTTCCCATTCTAGAAGTAAAAGTACGCAGCTGGGGAGAAGAGGGAGACTGGTTTTGACTTTTCTTCATGAGAGGCAGCACGAGCTCAAGCCTTAGCCAGCACCAAAGACACACACGTGAGAGAGGCTGTGAGAGCCCCTCCAGTGGAAACAGCACCAGGGAGAGCTGAAACCACATGAAACACCAGAAAATGAAGCCGTGAGAGCTAATGTGGAGGAAACCAGTACACACAAACGTGTTTTTTTCCACTGTAAGGTTCAGACTGCGTGACACCGTGTGCCCTGTACAGATAATTTCCCGTGTTCTGAACTGCACGTGTAGGCAGAGTGTGAGCAGACAGATCACGGCCAGTGAGAGCAATAAACTCATGGAAGGTTTGTTCTTACCAAGTTTTGTGCCTAAGCTGATTGTATTTGTGCTGTTCCTGGCCCCTTCATGGATGAACCGTGCAGCAGGAGGCTGCAAAATCATCCTTGCTCCTTCTCCAAAGAGGGGAGGGAATTGTGGCTCTTGCTGGAAAAAGAAAGTGCAAGGGGTTATTGGGTTATTACTAAGCCTCTCTTTGAGATCCAGAATCATAGAGTATCTCAAGCTGGAAGGGACCCATAAGGATTATCCCTCCCTACCCCTGAGCCATAATTACTTTTATTTCCTCCCGAGTGGAGAAGAGGGGCGAATAAAGATTTTGTTTTGACCTACACATTCCTGCTATCTCTATTCTCTAGTAACGATTTAGGAACTCATCTCAATCACCTGAGCAACTCCTGCTCATCTGTATGGCACAAGAACGAAAGCCAGAAGAATGAGTCTTGTAGTCAGACACTCCACAGGAAGATTAAACATTCTACAGAAGGACGAAGGATTCTTCAGGAAGGGCTTCAAAGCTGCCTCGGTCACGTATCTGTGGAAAAAGACTAAACAAAAGCGTCTCTCTCCCATGATATCTTGTCCAAAAAATCTTCCCAGCGACACAACAATAACTACAGATAACCAGAATTAAAATAAGGGAGCACCGTTTACTCACTTAATTTCCTGAATAGCCCTTTGTTAGGAGCCGCGTGAAACCTGACAGTTAAGAGTAATCAACGATTTTTGAGGATCAACAGAATGGGCAGAAATATAAAGTAATTGTACATATTACTGTACCGGGAAAATTATGGCTCTGTAATGTGACATTGTTTAAGTAAGTCTTGCACAGCCACACAAGTAATGTCTCACTGCAGATATCCTTAACATTAATCCATAACGTAACTAGCTGCAGCAAGAGAGAGGGGAAAAAAAAAACCCACCCAGTTTGGAGCTATCCTATATCTCAGACAGGGTGATATAACATAACATATGTTTTAAAATGATAAAGACTTCCAAGAATAAGAAGCAGTTTCCAGAATAATATTCATACACGCCCAAACAAAAGCAAAATCCTGTAATAATTGAATAATTGCAGCTTTCTGTATCCAAGAAAAAGTTAAAGGGGGGGAAAAAAAAAATCCAGCCCAAACCAGCCCTTTTCAGTGGCTTAGCTGGTCAACACTCTTATACACAAAGCCCAGTGCTCTTCCCTAAAACCGAAGAATTAATCAGCATTATGTAAGAGATTTTTATAACACTCTAAAAATACATTGTGAATTCCTTTCCACTGTCGGACTGAGAAGCTTTAAAGTACTGCCACCCCTCATCCCCTTTTGTAACAAAGACTGGATCTTCATTTCTGATACTGGAAACTTAAATTTTGTCTCGGTGCTTGTGCCTGAAATCTCATTAATTACAGCGTTGGCCTCATGAGATACAACTGCTCCTGCTGAGAGCAGTGTTTGTGCTCAGAACGACTGGAGCAAGGGCAGGGGTACACGGGTATTATACGTGCATCACCACTTCGAGAAAGAATTAACGACACATCGAGCTTGGGAACACCGTTCAGATGGTTTTTTTGTGTTAATTTACCTGCTTACTAAGCAAACTTTCGCCCCCACATGATGAGGTTTTGTTTGTGTGGTGCTGACAGATAATACCCCACCACAGCATTCCTCCAAAGGCAGAGGTAACATTACCCTGGCGAATCCACAGCGTCCTGCGAGCCCCTCGCTCCTTCTTGTGCTCCGTTTTTCATACGCATAATAAACAAGAGCACTATTTCTGCATTTTCCACTGAAGGATCTCTAAGCGAAATTACAAAGTCATCACCTGAATTTTAATGGTAGCTTGGGAAGCAGACCTGTGAAGGGGATGAGTTTTAACATTTAACATTTACCGGGGCACCCTGCTCGCGTCCCGGGCTCCATCCCTGCCCTCCCGAAGTTCATCCCTCTCTGCCCCAAATCGCGATTTGATCTGCGAACACACAAGTCAATTGCGGTCCTTCGGACCAAAATAAATCACAGGGATGCAAATAAATCACATGGGAAACGGGAACAAAGCATTTTCAGCTGCGAAAATCCCGTGGTGGGATGCATATTCAAAGGACATTACAGCTATCTCACCATCACATCTTTAGGAAACACCTCAACATTGTCCTTGTCAAGAAGGAAACTTCTCCCCTCACAGGGCTGACACAACACCGGCACAGCCGCCTCCTCGAAATACCCCCCACCCTTCGGACCGCAAACAAACCAACCAAAACTACCGAGGCAGACAAAACCAGAGGTTTCGAGGATTGTCTTGCCCGGGAAGGATTTCGCCACCGTTATCAGCCGATGTGAAAGCCCTGCCGATACCAGGGCTGATGGGTGGCAGCCTTGAACAGGAGTTACTCATGCTATCTGATGGGTGATAACCGCTCTCCCCCAAGGGCAGGCAAACACTGGGATGAAAGTTGCACTCCTGGAGCGTGACGATGTGTCCCGAAGAAGTGTCGGCTACCTTTGCAGTTTGACCAAGGATATCCAGCTCCCTCCGTTGCTTTCCTCAGCAATCTCCTTTTTTCCTATCTTTCCCACAACCCGAGTCCTTCTTTGTTCTCTGCCCCGATTCTTTCCCCGCCCGTCTTTCTCCGGGCCATGTTCTGCTGCCCGTGTCCGCTCCGAACGCCGCCAGCCACTGTCCGGCCCCACCTCAGCTCCACGGCACAGCGCGTGTAAGAACTACTGTGTTCAAATGAGGGCAAAACGCCTCCCTTTCGGTCACGCTTCAGTCACTTCTCACGTCCTCTCCCCGGTCTTTCCCCCCTTTTTATCACCCAAATTCTCCGTGGATTGTGCTTGTTGCTTTGCTCCTTCATCTTCGCATCCTTCGCTTCCTTATCCCTCATTTCCTCTCTTTAACTTCTCCTTCCCTTCCATTCGCTCCTTCCTCCCTCTTTTTCTGCTTTCCCACTTTCTCCTCACACCATAACCCACTGTTGCCACCTTGCTCGTCGTTCTTCCCCTGGTTTCCTGGGTGTAATTTGGGAGCAGGAGCCTTGGTCCCAGCCAGGGTGAATGATGCCAGCCTGATCTACTTCTTTCCCTAGATCCACTCCAACCACACTCTCACACTGTCAATAAAAATTTTATATATATATATATATATATATATATATATATATATATACAAAATGGGGTGAAAGCGCAAGACAACCAACTTTGGCACAAAACGGCTTTTGTTGCAGTGTGCTTTAATCTGGTGAATTATTGCGGTGGGTTCCAAGAGCACACACATCCCACACGGCCCACGCCGGGCAGGGAACTGCCACAACCACCCCGGATTCTCCAGCCTCCCTCACTCCTTCCTCTTGTCTCTGCTACTCCCTCGCTAATTTGTTCCAGCCACTCATTAATACTCTCCTAATCCCCCCTCCCCAATTTCACCTCATCAACCATTCCCTTCACTCTGGCAGCCCAGAATCCACAGGATGTTTTTCTCCCCTCGCAGCTCCAGCAATGATAAACAGATGCTGGTGGTCTCCGTCTGGCACAACTTCCCTCCTCGAGCTTTGGTTGGGTTTTTTTTTTCTTGTGGCATTGGTTGTTCCCGACCTTCGCCTGCCAACACAACGGGGAGGTGGGTGCATCCGAAAAAAGGGCTTTGCATTAAACACTCGAATCATCAAAATACTAAAAGGCCCCCTCTCCCGGGCTGCAAGTGTGAGTGAATTACAAGGTAGTTTAAACACAAGCAGGTAGCAATACCTGCAAAATTTGGGATTGTGGTTGAGGAGGAAGAGCAAAAAAATTCCAGAGCTTGGGGTATTCATAAAAAAAAAGAAAAATCAAGTCACAAATGGCCCCAGTGGCTGCTCCCTTTCTGCCATCTCTGCGGAGCACGCAATTACTGCCATGTAACTTTAAAAAAAATCAAAGCATTTCCTTGAATTTTCTTTAGACCGTGGGTGTTTTTTTATTTTTTTTTTATTATTTTTTTTTTTTATTTTTTTTGAGCTCCTCTAAGACACGCTGCTTTGGTTCAGGAAATGTTTCCTCCCCACCTCCAGCCGCCAAAGGCCGGTGCCGGCTCTCGCCCTCCTCCGCCGCCGGAGGGTCCTTTCCGCGGGGGGACCCTCGGGGAGGGGGCGGCCCTGGGGGGCGCGGGGGTGGGGGGGGAGAGACCCTCGGGGCGCGTTCGGGGGCGCCC